>CM076579.1:1593888926-1594295737 GCA_034641835.2 Pinus albicaulis | reverse complement strand
CAAAAATCCCAACTTCAGCAATTAGCTCTAGCTTCCTCCTAGCGTCCTTGGTCACATGCACATAAACAGATGAGCCAAAAATATTAAAGTGTGAAGCATCTAGTTTCTTACCAGTGAAATATTCTTTAGGTGTACTCGTGCCAAGTACTCTATGAGGATAATAGTTCTGCACATAAACCACAGTGTTGCATTATTACACCCACAAATGCATTGGTAGGCCCTGATCATGCAACATCACTCATGCTTCACCCATGATCATTCTATTATTCCTCTCCACGGCCCCATTTTTCTATGGGTTATGAGGTGCTATGAGTTCTCTTCGAATTCCTTCTTTTCTTGAGAATTTTTTGAATTTGTTAGAGATGTATTCTCCACCATTATTTCTCCTAAGAGCCTTCACTTTCTTCCTCGACTCTTTCTCCACAAATGCCTTAAACTCACAGAACTTAGATAATGTTTGACCTTTCTTCTGCATGAAGAATATTCAGCATTTACGAGAAAAATCATCAAAAAAGATTACATAGTACTTATGTTTTGTTGTTGACGCAACCGATAACGGTCCACACACGTCTATGTGAAATCTCTCAAGGATCCCCAAAGCACGATTCTCCCTCTCATGAAAGGTGGAATTTACATACCTCCCCATGGTACAACCCTTGCACTAATCTAACTGAAAAAGTGTTCCCATTGGAAGTCCAATAGATATTTTTTGCACGACTTTCAAGACTCCATGATGAACATGACCAAATCGCATGTGTGATAATTCACCCTCATCCTAGTTCACCACTTTCTCTGCCTTTCCCATCATGGCAGTGCAACCATCTACCTCCAACTTGTAGATATTATTAACTTGAATCCATATCATCTTGGCTTGGCCCGTTTTCTTATGTCGTAGGAAATATTTTCCATCACTAAAACCAACATCATAGCCTTTGTCCTCCAATATTGTGACTAAGACCAAATTTTTCTTTAGACTTGGTACATGCATAACATATTTTAATTGAAATGGTTTACCTGACTCCCTCTGAAATGTAATGGTACCAATCCCGTTAGCACTGTACCGTTCGTCATCTCCCATCTCAATATGCATCTGGAGATCTTTCTCCTCCAAGTCACTGGAAATTTCCTTATCTCCCGTCATGTGAAAGGAAGCACCACTATCAAAATACCACACTAATCCCAATGCACTTGACACCATGCATGTAATCAAGGAGAAGTCAAGCTCAAATTGTGAGGTAAGGGCCTCACCAGCTACAGCTCCAACAACCTTATTGTTCTTCTTCTTTTGTGGACAATTTGTAGCAAAATGCCCATGTCCGTGACAATGAAAACAATTCACCTTAGACATGTCCCGCTTCTTACTTTTAGACTCAGATTTAGAATGGAATTTCTTCCCCTTCCCTTTCTTCACCTTGGAAGCCAAATAAAAATCCTCTTCATTATCATGCTTTGATGAAGAGCCATTTCCGGTGTTCCGCCTAAACTGCTCCTGCACCAGATCCCACCATAGTCGTTCCCAATCTGACAATTTTTCCCGTCTGTTGACAGAGTCTTCATAACTGTGCCAACTCTTAGGAAGTCCTAAGAGAGCCAAAATCACCAAATCATCATCAGTGACTGTTATTCCCACACTCCCCATTTCATCTCGACATTGGAAAAACTTTTTGAGATACTTCGCAATGGTGTCACCATTTTCCATCTTGATCTTGCTGAGTTTATCTTTGAGCACCAAATTCCTATGGTCGATGCTACTTTGGAATAGATCCGTCAAAGCCTTCCACATATAATATGGTGTGGCTTTCCCATGGATTCTTGATACAATGTGGTCTCGTACTCCCTCCAACAGGATCCTCCTCTCCTTTGCCACTTTCTTTTGCCATGCATCAAGATTGGCAGCATCTGCAACATCTGGCTTAGGAACATCTTTTTCAATGAATTAATTCAAGCCATTGTCTTCGAGTACCGCCTCCATCCTATCCTTCCAATCAATGTAGTTCGAGCTGCCCTCAATTTCATACTCTAACCTTAAGCCATTGAAAGCCATTTTGATCTTGAATCAATTGTAGCACCAACAAAGTCTTTCTGCAAATTCGAATTCTATCCACCAACAAACTCAAATCCTGCTTCACTTCTGCAATTTCCTTTTCTCTGATACCATGTAGAAATTATAAAATATGCATGTATATCTTGGACTCACCTGATCTAATAATATGCTAAAGTTAAATACTGAATCGCTTCTACAAATCTTTGCGGAATTAAAAACACAATCACCAATTACAATATCATGAAGAAAAATCAATCACACACAACACAGATAATTTCCCAGGGAATGCTTACAACTAAAAACCCCACTATATTCTATTGTATATTATATCATGGATCATGAAAAAATTACATACAAAACTCCAATCACAAGAGCTCTCAGTACATCAGCTAATTGTCTCACACCTTCATACAAAAATTGGCAAATCATTTTCTCAATTTACTGTCTCCAGACAGCCTACCTCCACTGTGAAATCCCAAATGAAAGAAATCCCTAAATTTATGCCTTCTTTCCTGCCTTGACTACGCAATCCTCATGGGCACATCCAATGTGTGTGTGCTTGCATTGGTGCAAGCAGATAATGTCACAACTGATAGTTTACTTTCCTTTCACCTAGAACTCAATTGGGTCTCCATTGGATTTGACATGCTTGCAATTAATAATAGTAAATCTTCATTTTCATTTGAGACCACTGATTTTGAATTAATTAATAATTAATTCACTTGATCTCTCACTAGTGTATCTGCGGTTGCAACTAGCGCAACTGATTTTAACTCACTTAATTGAGTTAAACTACTTACAACTTGCACAACTCATCCACCACTACACTTCCAACTCTCTTACAACTCAAATCACTCATTTACAACTAAATTCAACCTGCATGTCCCACCAACCAACCACTTAACTCAAAATTCACTTAGCTAACTGATTTGCCACTTCAGTTAACTATTTCCAAGTCCACATTGAGAATAGATTATAATTTATTTTCCATCTAAATTAAGGGATAATAAATATAGACATGCATCTATAAATAGAAATGCATTCTATAAAATAGATTATGCACATACATCTATAAATATACATACACCCAAAAATAGCCTAAGGCCCGACCTAGTGTAGGTGCTTAATTTTCACTAGGATCAAATTTCTTGTTGAATCTCAACAATTTGGATATGTCTTACTACTTATGAAAATCGTTTTGTATACCTTTGTATTTATCTTTAGGAAATTTGGTATTCAGGAAGTGCCCTCTATCTTATGAAATTTCCTCAAATTGTACTTTATTTATCTTATTCTTTATACTGGTGCATAGATAAGGTTATCTAGGCATTTGGGGGTTGCAAGGGTCAACTCTACCATGTGGAGGCTAGATCAATGTAGGACCGGATTACTTTTTTATAACAAATTGTATATAGGCATTCGGGATCCATGGTCGACAAAGAAAAGCTCCCTTGAGCATGCCTCATATGTGCTACAGGGACAAATATCCTTTCCACAAGTCTAGGGTTGAACTCCCTTGTGACAAATTTGAAAATCCATGAATCTAGAAATCTGATATGGAAGAGGGCATATAATTTTGTAAGGGGCCAAGTTTATCATGAGTTGTATATCATCTGGTGGGTCTTACACTTGATTTGTGAGGGATCAGATTTGTGTTGAGACCAGGTATGTCATAGGTTCGATTATCCTTTCCACATGCCATTTGCATCTAGGTTTGGACACCTTTGTCAAGAAGTCAAACATCTGTGTATCTGGGGTTTGGATGTGGATGAGGGCACAAACCTTTGTTAGGGGCTAGATTTTTGGTGACCCATATATCATTCGATAGGTCTTATGCCAAATACATTACATGGAGAATTGATTCGTAGATCTGAGGTATGGGGATGGTAAGAGTTAATACACCATTGTAACACTGGATATGTTGTGGGTCAGATAAAAAATGAAAAAGTTATGAAACATAAGGGGAAATCCCTAGTAAGTCCCAGTGCTTGAGATTACGTGGAAAGTGCCATGTGTATCTGAAAATGGCTAGATGGATGGCATGTGGCAGTTCCATGAATGCCATGTGGAATACATGTGGATTCCATGTGGAAACATTGTGATGAAATGAACCCTATATTATGTTGATATAGTGGTTCCAAGTGAGATAGGTAAGAGCCATGTGGATGCCACATGGAAACTTAATGCTCATGTGGATTTATATATTTGGTCAAAATTAGAAGGGGATAAGTTTCAATCTGGGAGATAGATTGAGATAAAATTTATATCACCAGAAACCTCTTGAAAAAATGATTTTGATGATGGCATTTGTTTTGAGTTTTTTTGATGTTGCATAAAAGAGGATTTTTGTAACCCCTTCTTCATAACAAACCTTGGATATTGGGTCAAATTAATATGAATACCTTCTGTAGCGCAAGATAGTACAAGGGGGTGGGAAGGATTGTTAGAGATACAAAAGAATGAACTTTTCACCACTATTTGTAGGAATATGGAAAACCGTATGCTTGAATAAGGTATCACACAAGTTAGATGAAACTTGAAAAAAGGAAAAAAATTATAATGGAAGTAATGTTAAAGGAGAAACCAAATGAAGATTATCACAAGAATTAGAACCAATATTGAGACAACAAACCAGGTAGGGATTTTCAATGGCAACTTATGGAATTTGGAATCATTGATGGAACTGCTATAATTATTAATAGGAAAACATGATAATTATCTTGAGGATGACAACCCCAAAAATCCTCAAGCACAACTTTCAATATTAGGTGACTCTTCTTCTATCTTGTATCTCAAGGTGAAAGTATCATCTTCTCACCTTCTTTAGAGCCAAAAATTTGGTCGCCTACCCAAGCACCTGAAATTATCATTTCCTTTGCAAAATACCTTCAAAACTAAGATGTGTAGAGTTGGATCCAACAGTGGCATCCACAAATGAATCTCCAAACTTGATGCTTTGTTTTCTTTAAGGAAGCAAAGAGCCTCTAGACATATGGTAGCAATTTATCTTTCTCACACATGACTCCAATCCCTCTATCTTAACACCAATAAATTTTAAGTTTTTCTTCCCCCATATTTGGCATATATCCATAATCTTAATTAAAAAATGGATCTTACACAACAAATAAAATAAGTAAAAATTTCATATAGACAAACGAAGTGACCATTATCCTTTCCTTTAAAACATAAAATTTGAGATTTTCATTTCCCTTTACAAAATTTTGTGTGAAAATTATTTTTACAAAAATTAAAATCATTCATTTTTTTAAATAAAATATTTCTCGAGGCTTTTTCAAACAAAATAATTTGGATTTCATATTCACTAATGCTACACATGTATATCTACATATATTATGTGTAATATATATGAATTTAATAAATAAAAACCATTCATATAAACATTCTTGATTCAATAAGAATAAAATAATTAAAAATATTGTAATCAAAATGAACCGTAGGGAAGAAATTAAATTTGCATAAGGATATCTAGAGCTATTTTGTTTTCATGTTTACATTTACATCAGTTGATATTTTCCCAAAATAATTTCACTCATGAAATTAAAAATGCTTTGATATAGGGACCCATTTTTTCTAGTAAATTAAAAGATGCGTCTTTCTAGTTAAGCGGATCTTTCTATATTCTCATTATTTGAAGGTATTTCCTTCCTCTTAGCTAATTGTTATATATATATATATATATATATATATATATATATATATATATATATATATATATATATATATATATATATAAAAGATAATCTGTATATGTGTGTGTGTGAAAGAGAGAAAAAAATAAACTATATATATGTTTGCATTACACTTACATCCTAATTCAATTTAAAATAAAAAATTAATAAGAAAATAATGATTTTATAAACTACTAAATTATTCAATAGAACAATATGTTAAAAATTTCACTAAAAATAAGAAATTCACACATTGCTAAATATTTTCTAAAATAATATGTCAAATCACAACATTATATCATTAATTTTAAAGGATTAATCTTCGCATTGATGATTGGATAATGATATCTTGGAAATATAACATGAAAATCTAAGTCCAATAATAAATGAGCAATGCTAGATTGGAAAAATGATATTTAAATTATCAAAGTAAGAGTTGTCTTTTTATTACCACATATTACTGAGATCTAAGAGTTGTCTTTTTATTACCACATATTAGTGAGATCTTTATTTCTTTGGATCGATAGCTAGGAATAAATGAGATAGAATGTTAAATCTAGAATAAATGAGATAGAATGTTAAGTCTAGAATGTTAAATCTTAAGTACTTAGAACACTTATTGAATGAGATTGGGAGTCCAAAAAAGGATAGAAATTATTATCTTGTTGATGGTAAGAACAATGTCCATAAATAAATGAACTATATGGATATATACTTCAACACCTTCGAATCATTATCTCTTTCAGGGTTTTTTCAGATGATGGTTCCAATAGAATTTATGAAAAAGAGGGATTGATTGGACTTCATTGTTTGTGATAGGCACAATTATTCCGTGTTCAAGACACTAGTATTTACTAAGGACCACGAGGGTAAGGAAAATTGGTAATATGTGATCAGTGTAGAAATTTCTTGACGTGAATGGTTGATTCAACATTCAATCGTGGATAAGTGTAGAAATTCCTTGCATGATCACAACGTCTGTGGTTGATTGCCTATTCTTGTACGCAAGTGTGGAAATTCCTTCCATCAGAGCACAACGTGTGCGATTGATTGACTATTCTCGTGGACAACTGTGGCAATTGCTTGCAAGAGCACGACGCTTGTGGCTGATTGACTGTTCTCTCGAAATTTGTTGATATGGTAAGTGTGGAAATTCCTTACATGTGCACGACGTGAATGGTTGATTGAATACTGATTGAATGGTTGATTGATATGGAAATTCCTACCATGACCACAACGTTTATGGTTGTGGTTGATTGATTACATGACCACAACGTTTATGGTTGATTGATTACATGACCACAACGTTTATGGTTGATTGATTATTCTTGTGATCTTTTTTGTGGTTGTTTGTCTTTGACACAATTATTCCGTATTTTCTAAGGACAACGAGCGTGAGGAAAAGTGGTAATATGTGATAAGTGCGGAAATTCCTTGACGTGAATGGTTGATTGAATATTCAAACGTGGATGAGCCTGGAAATTCGTTGCATGATCACAACGTCTGTGGTTGATCGACTATTCTTGTTCGCAAGTGTGGAAATTATTTCCTTGAGCACAACGTTTGTGGTTGATTGATTATTTTCATTAATAATTGTAGCAATTGTCTTGTGGATTTGGTCCCACGATTAGGTGAGAGATTTGGTTCACATGTGATTCTAATAAGACTATATATACCTGAAAGCTCCTCCAAGCACTATTTCTTTACATTCAAAAATTGTGATGCAATTGCTTGCAAGAGCACGAAGTCTGCGGCTGATTGACTGTCCTCTCGAAATTTGTTTATATGGTAAGTGTGGAAATTTTAGTGAAATGATTTTTTTTTCAGTGTGTATTTTAGTCTTCATTTAATTAGAAGACGACTCTTGAAAACGCTAGTTCTCCTGCTCTTTCGTTTGAAATGAAATCCTTTGCTATGCTTTCATTTCAATCATTAATGGGCGAAGAAAAAAACAAGGGGAAAAAAATATTCTCTGAGAGCGACGTGGATAATTTGGTTTAGTATATAAATTCCTTGCATGAGTTTACGTTTTTTTATCAAGTGCCATCACAGACTTTCAAAATTCAAACGCTGTATTTTACGGTTTAAACACTACGTTAATTCAAACACTATTTATCTAGTTGACTCTAGGAATTAAAATATTTAAAATCAAAAGAGACGCATCAGTGTATCCTTCACCATGGGGCTTCGAATAAGTTCCCATGGATAGGTGATCATCGCAACAAATAAATTTAGTCCGGAAAACTTGTTAGGAGTTCGTGGTTTCGGTAAAGTGCATAAAGGGGTTTAGAATGATGTCATACCTTTCTATTAAGGTGAAGGGTGGTCATAAGGGTTTTGATAGGGAATGTAAAGTTTTGAGTAAAGTTTGGCACAACAATATGAAAATCACAATTTCTTATTCAAGTTTCTAAATTAATTTTTTGATATTTTTTTTTACGTCAAACATAGGCTTAGAGAAGTGGGGCTTAGAGAAGTGGTTATGTTGATAGTGAAGAAGTGAATTGAGTTTGTTTCAAAAGTTGAATATAACCATAGTTATCATGCCAAAGATGATATATTTAAAGAAGAAAGTGAATTGAGTTCGTTTCAAAAGTTGAATATAGCAACACTTATCATGCAAAGAATGGCATATTTCCATTGCCACTTTTTCAAGTGTTTCATTGTGATCTAAAACTTAGGAAAATACACATCAACATATACTAATTGAAACTAATGCTTACTATAGTAGGTATATTTGGTTGAGTTGTTGAGATAATTTCTCAACAACCAATCTCCTTGTTTTGGAAATAGTTGGATCTCACAAGCACCATAAATATGTGTGTATCTCTGTGATCTACAATGTGTGCAATACTAATTTTCTTTTGTGTGTGTATCTATGTTTTTCTACTTGGTATCAGAGCTGGTAGCTCTGGGTTTTTTCCTCACGGAGGGCCTAGATAGATACGAGAGGAGTCTGAAAGATGTGACTGCCCAGCCACTAGATCTGTCATAATTTCTAGAATCGCATGGCCAAACTAGCTTCACAGAATGATGAATATTTGGGTTGTGGTTCAATAAAGTTGGTTGTGAGTCCTTCCACATTGTCTTCATCCAATTGCAGAGGCATTCGCCCCCGCCGATGAGAGCCAAGTTGTCGACAATTTTGCATGGATACATCTCTCATGTGCTTAGTAATTCCTTCACCTAATAAACCTGAAATTCTATGGAGTACGCAAGGTTGGCAGTGAGTATGGAATATGTTAATGTTGTAGTCTGAATCAACAATGTTGCCTATCAGTATTGTTGCATATTTGTGAGAAATCCACCTGCGGGATCCACCACAAGAGTCTTAAGCAATGGAGCCAGTGCATGAGGTAATAAACTTTCCAGTAACTATTTTTTTTTAATATGGAGCAAATAGTGGTTGAGAAATTCAATGGGTCAAACTTTTATACCTGGAAGGTTAAAGTCCAAATGAATTTAATGCATAAAAAATGTGGAGTTTAGTAAAAGGACAAGGACCATCACCCCAATATCTAAAACAATTAGTTGATTGGCTAAGTGTAATATTCCAAAAGGGAGAATGCAGTAATAATGAAACACAATATAAGAACTACAGCAAAGTAAACAATAAATCTAAATACACATCAGAATATACAGAGAAGCTGAGCCGTTTTATTATATGGGAGGTGAATAGAAAGTACAACAGTGCTCAAAATATGAGACACTAAAGCCAAAGAGATGGCCTAGAATGACCCTGAAAAGATCCCACAAGAGGGATTGCGTAATTGTTGAACTGTTGGAAGGTAAACTGCGTTGTCCCTACTGCAACTGTTGGGATTGCAACTGCCAGAAAGATAGAAAGTCGGATCTAGGCAGTATGGGAGCTCTGATGATGCTGAAATTGTAGGTCTGGGCTCTATGATGGATACCCAAGATAACCCAGAAAGGATTTCTCCGATCTATCAATATATGAAAATCACCCTCCTAGGGCTTGCATATATATGCTGTTGGGTTTGCAGATCTGCTGCATGAACTGAAGAATAGGTGGCTGCAATGTCATGCAATCAACTCAATGTAAGAAGGGTTGATCCCTTCACTAGATTCTTGGGCTAAAAGCTCAAGATCTAGCTCCTCCAATCTCCTCCATTGAAAATATTTGTTGCATGAACAACTGCTTCAGAAAACTGCACTCTCAGAGAGGGAGGCTCAATAGCATGCTGCTAGATATGTCAAATCAGCTCATGAATGATGGAAACAATGGATGCAATGTGAGGAGATGATCCCTCATAGGATTTCCAGCCAAAATATTGGAAACTTCCTTCCTCCAATAGATCTACAGGACTGGACTACAAAATCCTTAAAGGGAGTGCTGATGCATGGAGGTAAAAGACAATGGACTGAATGTTGGATATAGATCTGCTACTCCTGGAAGATTGAATATGAAGAAAAAAGTGAAGGATGAATCCTCCACTGGTTTCCTAGCTAGAATGCAATAAATAACCTCCTGAAGATGACACCAATGCCTGATAAGGAATATAGCTCAATAGAAAACCTTCCTTGAGTAGGCATATAAATCCCCTATGGGTAAGGGTGGGATTTCCACTCGGAAACACCCTGTTGTAAACATCACTGCAATCTTAGCTAAATAGCTCAAAAATTGCATAGAAATGTCCTAAGACAAATCCAGATCTAAACAGATCAAAGAAATGAATAATCCCCAAATCATAAAACTGAAGCCTTTACCTTCATTATATAGATTTTGAGCCTTCCATAGCCTAGGCCCACCTCTAAACTGCATTGTACATGAGGACATAAGTCTCCATGGTTGACTGCATTGTTTCTCCATGTCCTCCATCATTTTCACATGTGATGATCAACCACTCCATCATGTGTGCATTAAATGCACTACTTCTTCCACCATGTGCTCATTAGATGCACCCTTCGCCACTAACTTATCATAATTGCTTTATGATCTTACTGTGAATGCATTAAGATTTTAGTTTACTTTTTCAAGATCCTCATGATTTTACATTTAAGATCCATGATCTTATTTGATTGTTTCATCCTCCATGATCTATCTCATAAATGAGTCATGATCTCCATTAAATGAGCTGCTCCACTAATCCATGATTTTAGATCTAGATCTAGAATATCCACATACACACATCAAAAGTGGATTTATTCATATTTGAGGATTATGGGTCCCTCCACCCTTTTATTTATCTAATTAATTAAGTTTATTAAAACTCTAATATTCCAAATAAACATGTGAAAATTTTGGAATATTACAGTCCTCCCCGGCAAAATGTTGTTTGTCCTCAAGCAACTGCAAAAGCAGATGCTAGAGCAATCTTTCCCCCTCCCAATGGCATCCACACAAGGAAGGTCTCCCCATTTGCTGCAATGAGTTATGTATGCCCAACACCAAAGTTGCCTCTCTAGAATTTCTAGAGTGATCTTTAACTGTGTAGCTAGATGTCCCTCCTCAATCATGAAGCTCCAAGTGACAGCCATAAACTCTCCAACATCCTCCACAATACATGAGATACATAAAGATATATGGTTCCTTCCACAAAATGAAAGCTCCAACTCACAAAGTATACCTCCATCCCATTCTACATGAAGTAAAGAGAGGCTTTTCATGCCTCCATCCTTAGCCATGGTAGCCTTGTTGGATCTAAGCATCATCCCAACATTGTAGCAAAGAAGAAATAGAGACATATGGGTAGACAAGGGTGTCAAACCATATTCTCCCAATAGTAACCAACGCAGCAATGCTCCCTGCTGCCACACCACACCATCAAAATACCAAGTATGGTTTCCATGCTCTCCAAGTAAGAGTCATCGGAGGAATGCCTCTTGCTACCATCGTCCAACACTATCATGAAAAGTAGGGGAGTATGTAGGACCAAAGTCCCCTAATAAAATCCAAAGAAAAAAGATCTCTTGCTGCCTCTTCAAATTATCATGTGAATCATGGAGCAAAAACAACATATGGAATGTCATATCATCCCAATACAAACAAACTCCATCATTACACATCATGAGAGTAATATTCCATATTATAAACAATACAAAACACGTAAACATGGGAGATGTCATGTGATGGCCAAACTCTCTCAAACAAAGTGAAGATGCCTTCCTCTGCTTTATTCTGTCATTGATACACAAGGCATGAGTCAAAGAAATATGAGCTATTGGGTGGTAACCATACTCATGTAGAAATTATATAACTTATGTGTTATATGTCCAAGATTCTCCTGATCTCACACTATTTTAACTTCATGCAAAATACAGAATCTATTCCACCACTGATCATTTGTGGAAATTAAATCAAGATTGCAATGCACACATGAAACAATAAAAATTCACACACATTAACACAGTTGTTTAACGGGAAATCCTGAAGCTGAAAACCCCAACTATCTGTATATAATATATGTCATAGAGATCATGTAACAATCCTCATACAAAGCCGATCATATCAAGCTCTCAGTACAATACAATCGTTACACACTAATCAAGCCCGATCTTGCAAATCCATGCACCGATCTTTGCCACCTACTGACCTGCCTCTACTGTGCAATCCCTGCTGAAGAATGGCTCTGAATGAATTCGAATTACTCTAGCCTTCCTCACGCAATCCTCATAGGCATCTCCACTGAGTGTTGGATGCAATCAATGCATCACTATAGTCACAACTGATAGTCACAGTTGCCCTTTCACCTATCTCTCCACTGGTCTCCATTGAAACTACCATGCACTATAGTTAACTAATGTATTCTTTAGTTGATTAATGAGTTATTATTTGTGAATTAATTAACTAATTAATTCACTCCACTCTCACTAGTGTATCAATCAGTTAGACTAGATACAACTAGCTCAACTGAGTCTAACTGAGTTAAACTAAATACAACTCCACCAACTACTTCTCCAACTCCACCAAACTCTGTCACATGAGTTCTAACTGAAATCCTCCATGCAATAGCTCCAGTAAACCCTTAGGTATAGTGTAACTCCTTCTGTCAGCTGTTGTGCCACATCTGTGCACTGAAATGAAGTGCTCCAAGAGAATAAGATACTGTTTAGAGTCCAAATATTATTAAGAGCTAATAATATCCGACATGCATCTATTTTTAGGTCAACGCTCTATAAATAAACTTCGCCAAATATTCTAAAAATATAATTTCATTTGTTTTTCACATTTGACCAACCATCTACAAATAGCATCCCGCAACTTATAGAATATGCTCACCATGTGTAAAAATAGACATACACCTAAAAATAGCCTGTGTGGGCCCCACCTAGTTTAGGTGATTATTTTCCAACCAGGGTGAAGGATGATGTTTCAGGATGCCTCCTTCACTGTTTCTTGTTGCAAAATTCAACACTCCATCTCAACAAGAAAGGACTATCTTTGCATGCAACATGCAACTCCATGCATTCGCCCTACAACCTTTGCAAGCACCCTGCAACTCCATGCATCTGCTCTGCAACTCTTGCTGCAACACTTCTGAAACTCAAAGGCTCCAAACAACTCAATCAGTCTAATGCATCTATCATCAAATTCTTCGACTTCTGCTGATACCAACTGCACATGTCTTTAGGAACCACTACGTTGTTGAACTCTACACCCATGCACTCTGAACCGCGCTCCAGTATCCAACACTATGACTTTGATCTGCTTGCATCAATCCAACTGATCATGCTACTACTGCTTTGTGGGCTCCTCGTAGCCAAGTTCAATTCATGATATCCACACCATCTCAATGAATCTTGCCCATAAATCTCCTCTTGGGATTACCCATGCATGTCACCCCACCTCTCACCTAGTGGTATAGCTACATGCACTCCCTCTGCCCATCTGGCATGAAATTTCTTTGCATGAGTGGTTGCTCCCACTCCATGATCCTCATATTGTGGCTGCTCCACATCCCGAGGTTCACTCTTACCTGCATGCAAATCTAGCTCCCTCTCAAGCTTTAATTGCATGTCTTTCTTGCACTTCCCAACAATAGGAAGCTCCATAGAAATCCCATCTACTTCAAGTCTGTAAAGATTCTTAGGTCGAATCCAAACCTTCTTGACTTTTCCTATTGCTTTGTACCGAAGGAAAACTTTTCCTTCACTAAAGACAACATCATACCCTTTATCCTCTAACATTGCGACTGAGATTAAATTCTTCTTTAAACCTAGAACATGCACAACATCTTGTAAAAGAATGAGTTTACATGATTCCCTCTGAAAGGTAATGGTACCAATGCTAGTCACATTGTATCGTCCATTGTTGCCCAACTCAACATGCAACTAGAGATCTTTCTCCACCGAGTCACTGAAAATATTCACATCTCCTGTCATGTGAAAGGAAGCACCACTATCAAAGTACCACCCCGATCCCAATTCACTAGACACCATGCATGTGATCAATGAGAAGTCAAGCTCAAATTGTGAGGCAAGAGCCTCACCAGCTGCAGCTCCAGAAACCTGCTTGTTCTTCTTCTTCTTTGGACAATTTGTTGCGAAATGCCCATGTTCGTGACAGTGAAAACACTTCACTTTGGACATGTCACACTCTTTGCCATACACACCGGATTGAGAAGGATTTTTCTTCCCCTTCCCTTTCCTTGCTTTGGGAGCCAAAGCGCAATCCTCTTCATCATCATTCTTTGATGAAGAGCCATCCCCGGTACTCCGCCTTATCTCCTCCTGCACAAGATCCAACCAAAGTCGCTCCCATCTTGGAAGTTTCTCCCGTCCATTGACATAGTCTTTGTAGCTATGCCAACTCTTCGGAAGCCAAAGGAGAGCCAAGCTCACCAAGTCTTCTTCATCCACACTGACTCCTACACTCCCAAGCCCATCCCTGTAGTGGACAAACTTTCTCAAGTATACCGGAATAGTGTCATTCTTCTCCATTTTTATTTTTCTGAGCTTGTCTTTAAGTGCCAACTTCCTCTGGTCACTTCTGCTTTGGGACAAGTTTTTCAAAGCCTTCCACATTAAGAATGGAGTGGCTTTCTCATGAAGGCTGGACACAATGTGGTCCTTCACACCTTCCAACAGAATCCTTCGACACTTTTCTACCTTCTTTTTCCATGTGTTAAGTGTGGCTGCATCGCTAGAACTCGACTTAGGAACATTTCTATCGATGAACACCTTCAGCCCATTATCATCCAACACCGTCTCCATCCTATCCTTCCATGCAATATAATTTTAGCTCCCATCAAGGGCATACGCCAATCACAATCTGTTGAAAGACATTTCAATGAATGCTCAACTTCGACACCAAGAAAACACTGCAACAAATTCGAATTCCACCAACACAAAACTCAACCGCTTCAATAATTGTAATCTCCTCCAATGATCAACTCTGCTCCGATACCATGTAGAAATTATATAACTTATGTTTTATATGTCCAAGATTCTCCTGATCTCACACTATTTTAACTTCATTCAAAATACAGAATGTATTCCACCATTGATCATTTGCGGAAATTAAATCAAGATTGCAATGCACAAATGAAACAATAAAAATTCACACACATTAACACAGTTGTTTAATGGGAAAGCTTGAAGCTGAAAACCCAAACTATATTTATATAATATATGTCATAGAGATCATGTAACAATCCTCATACAAAGCTGATCATATCAAACTCTGAGTACAATACAATTGCTACACACTAATCAAGCCCGATCTTGCAAAGCCATGCACCGATCTTTGCCACCTGCTAGCCTGCCTCTACTACGCAATCCCTGCTGAAGAATGGCTCTGAATGAATTCGAATTACTCCAGAATTGCTCACCCAATCCTCATAGGCATCTCCACTGAGTTTTGGATGCAATCAATGCATCACTATAGTCACAACTGATAGTCACAGTTTCCCTTTCACCTATCTCTCCACTGGTCTCCACTGAAACTGCCATGCAATGTAGTTAACTGATTTATTCTTCAGTTGATTAATGATTTATTATTTGTGAATTAATTAACTAATTAATTCACTCCACTCTCACTAGTGTATCAATCAGTTAGACTAGATACAACTAGCTCAACTGAGTCTAACTGAGTTAAACTAAATACAACACCACCAACTACTTCTCCAACTCCACCAAACTCTGTCACATGAGTTCTAATTGAAGTCCTCCATGCAATAGCTCTAGTAAACCCTTAGGAATAGCATAATTCCTTCTGTCAGCTATTGTGCCACATCTGTGCACTGAACTAAAGTGCTCCAAGAGAATAAGATATTGTTTAGATTCCAAATATTATTAAGAGCTAATAATATCCAACATGCATCTATTTTTAGATCAGCGCTCTATAAATAGACTTCACCTAATATTCTAAAAATAGAATTTCATCTATTTTTCACATTTGACCAACCATCTACAGATAGCATCCCGCAACTTATAGAATATGCTCACCATGTCTAAAAATAGACATACACTTAAAAATAGCCTGTGTGGGCCCCACCTAGTTTAGGTGATTATTTTCCAACTAGGATCAAGGATGATGTTTCAAGATGCCTCCTTCTCTGTTTCTTGTTGCAAACTTCAACAACTCACCCAAGAGCAGCCAGCGCAACCATGCCTCCTTCTTCATTACATGAGTGTTGTACAAGGCATGGATCATGAAAATATGTGATGTTGGGTAGTAACCATACTCAACCAAGAGTAACCAGTGCAACCATGCTTCTTGTTGGCCTATCTCATAGTCCTGCAAGTGTTTTTCCAACCCCTTGCTCCATATCACCAACCATTCATTCCAATGTCGATGAGGGATCTTATTCTACAAATACTTGGTATCCTCCCATTGTAGGACACCAACCTCCTCAAACTGTTGAAGAACTTTGCAATCCATGATATTTTGAAGTGCACCTCTAATGAGATCTCCCCATGAGATTATCTTTTCACCAATGGCCCTCCAAAACCAGTGAGGTTTTAGATCTATTGCAGGTAGAAGTTTCTCTTCGAGCTGTGAGATGATCATTGAGAAAGTGTCATCTATAAAGGAGAAAATATTCCTCATCTCAAGATGTCTACCATCTATCATCTTTACCTACATTTCTTCATGAGTGAAGCTACCTTCAGAATGCTCCAAGAATGTTGGGGCCCTCTCATCATCACTGCAACTAAGTGATACGTTGTAGATCTGCAATGTAAAACATATGCTGTCTCATGGCAAGGCACAATGTTGAACTCATATCCAGCCATTGTACATAGGATCATGCTCATCCCATCTACTAAAATTCTACACTTCAACTCAAAGGCTTGAATGTAGCTCATCAATGGTGAAATAGGATAGCTCTTCATCTCCTCCTTGATTATATCAAGGGTCCTCTGCGCTGTGATATGTTGCTACTTCAAACCAGCATGTTGTTCTAATCCTTGGTCATGCAATGGCCTTGATGGCATGTCCCCATAAGTTTCAAGAAGATCTACTAAAACAATATGTGATGAAAGTGCATGCATACCTTGGATCAACGGATGTGTGGGAACCTCTTGCAAGACCACAAGAGTTCCTCCAACTAGTACAATGATCTCTCCAACTGTTGGTAAGAGTGATGGCTTATATTATATCAATGTACCAGCACTGGAATCTACCTCCTCTTCCTCATGCATCTCCTGAATCATGCATGGGACTCTATGTGTCAAGAGCTTAAGACTATATTGCAAAGATACAAGTGTCTCTCCTCCGGATACAAGTACTTTTGTAGCTGGTGGTGAATGTAGCGACTCTTTGTCTAGAGTGACAAGAATGACATCCTCCTTTGTTTCCTTAGGAAATGTCTCTTTGTGACATATCTCTGGTTTCCTTATATCAAACTTCTTTCTCAACTTGTGAAAGAAATTTGAATATTTAGTCACCTTTGCATGCTCCATGTGACCAAACCACTAATCATTGGCTTCACCATGAACATGAAGCATTGTAATCTAAATAGCCTCTCTTTCAGCTACAGGATGTTGCATGAAAAATGCATCTAACTCTTTCCTCCAAGCCTTTACAGTGCTTGAGGAAGATCCATCAAATGTAGGCAAATAGAATCTATTGTGCCTCTTTCTTCTATTGCTGCTATAGGATCCTCTTTCTTCTTTGATTTTGAAGAATTGTTTGAGAGTTAGATTCTCCTTGAATGCTCTAAACTGTGCTTTGTACTCTTAAAGATACAAAATGAGAGTCTCATGAGTCTTAGGTTCCATGCTTCTTCTTTCTTCATTGCTATACCATTCACCTTCTTCAAAGGAAGTGGGCATAGTAGATCTATGAGGATATTTATGATTCTCTATTTTTCTTTTTTGCTGATAGGAAGTGCTTGGACCTTCCTCGTCCAAACTTCTTCTTGGATCCTTCCTTTGACTTTCCCTCTTCATTTGATTGAACTCCCTGGAGAGATCTTGCAAGGATGTAAAGAGAAGAGTGGCAAAACTATAATCCTCCTTCATGATAGATATCTTCTATCTACTTCTTCTTTTTATGTAGAAGATGAAGTGTCCACAAGTGGAGCCAAATATCATGCTATGATACCACTGTAATATCCCAAAAGGGAGAATGCAGTAATACTGAAACACAATATAAGAACTACAACAAAGTAAAAAATAAATCTAAATACAAATCAGAATATACAGAGAATCTGAGCCATTTTATTATATGGGAGGTGAATAGCAAGTAAAAAAGTGCTCAAAATATGAGACACTCAAGCCAAAGAGATGGCTTAGAATGACCGTGAAATGATCCCACAAGAGGGACTATGTAATTGTTGAACTGCTGGAAGGTAAAATACGTTGTCCCTACTGCAATTATTGGGACTGCAACTGCCAGAAATATAGAAAGTTAGATCTAGACAGTATGGGAGCTCCGATGATGCTGAGATTGTAGATCCAGGCTCTATGATGGATACCCAAGATAACCCATAAATGATTTCTCAGATCTGTCGATCTAAGAAAATCACCCTCTTAGGGCTTGCATATATATGTTGTTGGCTTTACAGATCTTCTACATGAACTGAAGAATAGGTGGCTGCAATGTCATACAATCAGCTCAATGCAAGAAGGGTTGATCCCTTCACTAGATTCTTGGGCTAAAAGCTCAAGATCTAGCTCCTCCAATCTCCTCCACTAAAAATAGTTGTTGCATGAACAAAACCTTCAAAAAATTGCACTGTCGGAGAGGGAGGCTCGATATCCTGATGCTAGATATGTCAAATTAGCTCCTGAATGATGGAAACAATGGACGCAATGTGAGGAGATGATCCCTCACAGGATTTCCAACTGAAATATTGGAAACTTCCTTCCTCCAATAGATCTACAAGACTGGATTGCGCAATTCTTAAAGGGAGTGCTGGTGCATGGAGGTAAATTACAATGGCTTGAATGTCGAATATAGATCTGTTGCTCATGTAAGACTGAATATGCAGAACAAAGTGAAGGATGAATCCTCCATCGGTTTTCTAGCTGGAATTCTAGAAACAACCTCTTGAAGATGGCACCATTTCCCGATAAGGAATACAACTCAATATAAAACCTTCCCTAAGTAGGCACACAAATCCCCTATTGGTAAGGGTGGGATTTGCACTCGAAAACACCCTGCACTAAACAACATTGCAATCTTATCTAAACAGCTCAAGAATTTCATAGAAATTTCCTAAGACAAATCCAGATCTAAACTGATCAAATAAATGAATAATCCCCAAATCATAAAACTGAAGCCTTTACCTTCATTATATAGATTTTGAGCTTTTCATAGCCTAGGCCCACCTCTAAACTGTGTTGTACATGAGGACATAAGTCTCCATGGTTGACTGTGTTGTTTCTCCATGTCCTCTATCATGTTCACATGTGATGATCAACCTCTCCATCATGTGTCCATTAAATGCACTACTTCCTCCACCATGTGCATTAGATGCAGCCTTCTCCACTAACTTATCATAATTGATTTGTGATCTTACTTTGAATGCATAATGATTTTATTTGACCTTTTCAAGATCCTCATGATTTTACATTTAAGATCCATGATCTTATTTGACTATTTCATCCTCCATGATTTATTTCATAAATGAGACATGATCTCCATAAAATGAGTTGCTCCACTACTCCATGATTTTAGATCTAGATCTAAAATATCCACATACACACATCAAAAGTGGATTTCATTTATCTTTAAGGATTATGGGTCCCTCCACCCTTTTATTTACTTAATTAATTAAGTTTAGTAAGACTCTAATATTCCAAATAAACATGTGAAAATTTTGGAATATTACACTAAGAAGGGAAGAGAAAGCTAAATCTATTATAGGACTCTCTTTTTCACACTCACAACTTCATCTGATAGATATGGGAAAAGTTGAGAAAAATATTTGGGGAAAAGGCTCTGAATGCAAAATTCACCTTGAAATTATAGTTATTCAAATTTAAGATGCATGAGGGAGTGTCATTGTCTACACATATAAATGATTTAAAATCACTTATAAGACAATTGTGGGAAACTGGAACGAAAATAGAAGATGAAGGTTTTAAGGCTATTTTGTTAAACAATTTACCTTCCAATTATGATATTGTTATTTTTATTCTAAGTCAATTTTCTTCCAAATCATTAGATGAAATGGTAGCAACCATTTTAGCAGAAGAAAAGAGAATAAAAATAGGTGATGTAGAGGACAACTAACAACCTAAGATGGCACTATTCTCCATGGGTGAGGTCCATAAAAAAAAGAACACAGTCAAATGTTTTTATTGCCAAAAACATGGTCACACATCATTGAATTGTAACACTCATGCCAAAGATATCTTAAATGGAAAATTAAAATAATCTATTAACATAGCTACTATTTAAGACTTGCCAGAAGAAATTTTTGAGGACTTCTCAAATTATGGTAGTGAATATGATTTTAACGCAGATCCTCTTAGAGTCTTTTAAGCTATTAGTGATGTATGTTGTAAGTTATACTTGGTGCAAAACCAATTAATGAACAATGTTTCATAATTAAAATTAGTTGTTCTTCATGCTTAGAAACCCTTGGGCATGTCACTAGTTTGGTTTTGTTTACACTGTTATGGTTTTTTGTTCTCGGTACTTGGAAACCCCTGAAAAACGGCTACAAGTTACAAAATGAGATCCAGGTGTGTGAAATAGGTCAAGCTGTTTGATCAATTTTTAAACAGGTCATCTTCCTAGCAATTGATGCATAGTCAAAAGCGAAATATCCAACAGATGGTGATTGGTCCATATGATGGTTGATTACTTGACAACTCTTATCGCAGAAGCCTCGACGAGCCAAGTTGTCAATATTGTTTATCTTGCAAAGTTCATCAATGATGGTCTGAGGCAAGCATGTGTTAAATGGAGTTTAAGTGACATCTCGAAGTAGTGGATGAAGAAAGAGTGATGTTCGCAAATATTCCAGAGTGGATGTGAGTGTTGATGAAGACCAGTGAGACAGAGACCAATTATATCATTGTAATATGTATACTTTATATTGTAATTTGTGATTTATGTAATAATTTTAGCGTTAAAAGGGGAATTGAAACTAACACTTACTATAGTGTGTATATTTCGTTGAGTTGGTGAGATAATTTCTCAACAACCAATCCCCTTGTTTTGGAAACATTTGGATCTCATAAGCACCATAAATATGTGTGTATCTCTATGATCTGTAGTGTGTGTATATAAATTTTCTTTTGTGTGTGTATATCATTTTTTCTACTCATTTTTAATAGAATTTGGCATCACTTTTATATGTTTTGCAAATTATAAGGATTCAACGCTCACTTCAACACATCCATTCAAAGGATCCAATGGCTATGTATTATTTTATGTATTATTTGAACTACATAGCATATAAAAAAAATTCAATGGTATTATATGAACTAGATAGCATACTAAACGATGTTGACAATGTTAGGTCCTTATATTACTAGTATAGTCCCTTATTGTTGTTAGTGTAACCCCCTTATTGCTATTATTGTACCCCTAACCCCCATATTGTTATTATTTTGCCCTTAAATTATTATTGTTAGGTCATCTAGGATTACATTGTGGCCCCACTAGGATTACATTGGGCCCCATGGACTCCTATATATAGAAAGGAGATTTTGTAATTTGAATCATCCAAGAATTGTTCATTTATGTAATGTATTAGAGGTTTCCCCCTCGAAGTGGCTTATTTCTAAGGGGTTGATATCTCTTTTATTTTATTTTTGGAGCTGGTTTCACAACATTTGGATTCTAGGGTTTCGCTGCTCCAAACAGGTCATCGTGGAATTTTCGCTATAACTTGTTTTCTACGAAGGTTCAGAAGCTGAAATTTTTAGGGTGCGAAGCCGAAAGCCTGAGGAACATATTCACAAAATTTCAGAGCTTCGTTCGCCATATTTTTGGAGATATGATCTGTGGAAGGTAGGGCGTTTTGTAGGCTCCTGAATTTCACTTAAAAATTTCATTGCGGAATTATCACTATAATGTTTTTTTACGAAGGTTCAGAAGCTGAAATTTTTAGAACGTGAAGCCGAGATCCTGAAGAACATTGTCGCAAAATTTCAGAGCTTGGTTCACAAAATTTTCGGAGATATGATCTGTGGAAGTTAGGTCTTTTTCAGGCTCTCGAATTTCATCTCAAAGAGGTGAGCATTGGAAAATCTTCATAACTCTCTCTCTGAGCATCAGATTGGAATTCTATAAAAAGAGACAGGAAGTACATGGGCTGTAGTTTCCTATCTATAAATTTTAGAGCCAAAGGAGCAAACAATGACACGTGGCAAGTTGTACAAGTTCGATCTACGGAACCAGTCCATAATTAGGTCATTGTGGGACATTGGACATACCTTTGTCTTGAAGAATCCAAATCAAGTCAGACCTGTGGCATTTGAAAGAAGCTTCAGAGGAATACTACAGGGCCAAATTTCAAATATTAAGGATCTGCAATTATAGAGATAATTCAATTTCAATATAGAGCTCTGCAAAAGCAAGTAAAAGGTGTGTATTTTTTTTCCCGAATTGGATAAGTCTTGTTTGAAGAATCAAGTTGAATTGATTCCAAGGGTATATTGTAGAATAGATATCAGTATTGGTTTCTAAAATGGCCCCTAAAAAGAATTCAACACCCATTAAGCCTTTATAAGGCTCTACTATGACTCATGAATATGAAGAATGGCAACATGACATATCAAAATTACAAGAGCGAGTGCAACAAATTTCACTCTCACAAAGAGCAACAAAAAATGACATGGAAGTTTTGAAGAAAGGTGTGGAAACTAAGATGGATGGTTTGAAGAAAGGCGTAGAATCTAAGATATATGGCATGGAATCTAATATGGATGATATGGAATCTAATATCAATGAAAAAATGGAAAACATGAAGAATGATCTAAAAGTAGAAATGGAAGGTTTGACAAAGTTGATACAAGAAATGTTTCCTAATGGTGAAAAGATATTAGAGGAAACTCATGATGAGAATAAAATAAATGTTAATCGTGATTTCATAAACTCTAATGTTGGCGGGAAGAACCACCATATTCCAAAAATGGATATGAGGAAGTTTGATGGAAAGGATCCTATAACATGGATACTACAGATGGAGCAATATTTTTATCTCCATAATGTGAAAAACACACACAAGGTACGTATTGCAACTTTACATTTAGAAAAAAATACATTTGTATCGTATTGATGGCTTTGCTCCCGTAAAAAAATTGTCACTTGGTCAATTTTTACGAAGGAAATGATAGCACATTATGAGGATACAAAGAGCAACACCTTCTTTAGTCAATTGATAAATCTCAAACAAAAGGATTTAGTGGGGGAGCACATTGAGGACTTCCAAAAATTGAATATAAGGGTAACTAATATTCTAGAGGAATACAGGATTGATCTCTTCATACGTACTTTAAAGGATAACATCCAACATGAGGTTCGCATTTTGGAACCTGATTCATTAGAGAAGGCATTCAGGTTGGCAAGAAAAATTGAATGTAAAATTATGGCGACAAGGAAGCCTACCACTCACTTCTATAAAGAGGAAGTGTTGCTATGCCTAGATTTCCACAACCTACAAGGTTGACACCACAAAAATTGGAAGAAAAAAGAAAAAATGGCTTTGCTACAGTTGTGATAGAAAATACACTAAAGGTCATAAGTGTGCTCAGAAGAAATTATTTTACATAGATTGTGAAGAGGAAGAAGAAAATGAACAAGAAGAGGATATACACCAGGAACCAACCCTAGAAGAGGAATAAATGAGTCTGACCATATCATGTAATGCATTGGCAGGAATTACCACTCCTCAAGCTCTCAAGATAGAAGGAAATATCAAGAAGAAAAAGGTAATAGTGTTGATTGATTCAGGTAGTACCCATAATTTTATTCATTGTAAGGTAGCCAAGGAATTGAATTGTTTCCTATA
This sequence comes from Pinus albicaulis, assembly GCA_034641835.2. Classification (NCBI taxonomy): domain Eukaryota; kingdom Viridiplantae; phylum Streptophyta; class Pinopsida; order Pinales; family Pinaceae; genus Pinus; species Pinus albicaulis. The sequence continues at coordinate 1,594,271,627 of CM076579.1, read as the reverse complement.
CCCAGCACCAGAATGTCAAATGATGGTTGCAAATGGAGGAACTATAAATTGCTCTGGAAAATGCCATAATATCAAGCTAACCATGGGGGAATATGTATTGAATAGTCCAATGCTTTCCATTCCTATGGGAGGTGCTGATGTTGTACTAGGAGTACAATGGTTACAATCTTTGCGGACGGTAGCTTTTAATTTTCAAGAACTTTTTCTTGAATTTTTTTTTAGAAGGAAAGGAAGTCAAATTACGGGGTATTGCAGTGAAGCCAGGAAAGATAATAAGCTCTAATGTCATGATAAAGCTTCTAAAGAAATAACAATGAGGCGTAATTGCACAATTATGCTCACTAGAAGTTCCAACATCAAAATCATCTATTTCTGCAGATCTCCAACAAGTCTTGGACAATCATTCCAAGGTGTTTGAAACTCACAAAGGACTCCCACCTATTCGTGATCATGATCATGCTATTCATTTGATTCCAGGAAGTGTTCCTCCAAACATCAGGCCTTATAGATATCCTTACTTCCAAAAGAGCGAAATTGAACGTATGATTGCAGAAATGTTAGAGGCGTGTATAATTCAACCTAGTCAAAGTTCTTTCTCTGCTCCTGTAGTATTGGTACACAAGAAGGATGGATCATGGCGAATGTGTCCGGATTATAGGGAGCTCAATAAGCTAACCATTAAAGATAAATTTCCCATTCCTGTGATTGATGAATTATTGGATGAATTACATGGAGCAATTTATTTTACCAAGTTGGATCTTCATTCAGGATATCATCAAATTAGAATGAAGACTGAAGCTATTCCAAAAACAGCATTTCAAACTCATGAGGGTCATTATGAATTTTTGGTCATGCCTTTTGGCCTTACCAATGCACCTTCTACATTTCAAGGGTTGATGAATTCTATTTTCAAACCCTTCCTTAGAAAATTTGTGTTATTTTTTGATGATATACTAATCTACAGCAGGTCTTGGAAGGATCATGTTCAACATGTTGACAGGGTGCTCAAACTATTGCAGGAGAAATAATTATATGCAAAAAACTCCAAATGTTTCTTTGGAGTAGAAGAGGTGGAATATCTGGGTCATATTGTATCTCACGAGGGTGTTAAGGTAGACCCTAACAAAATTAAAGCCATTAAGGAATGGAAAGTCCCCACAACCATAAAGCAGTTGCGAGGATTTCTCCGGTTAACAGGGTATTATTACAAGTTTGTTAAGAGTTATGGGAGAATAGCAACACCTATAACAACATTATTGAAGAAAGATACATTTTCATGGACTCTTGAAGCAACTAAGGCCTTTGAACATCTTAAAGAGGCAATGTGCCTAGCACTGGTCTTAGCTACACTAGACTTTACAAAAACCTTTATTGTGGAATGTGATGCCTCAGGAAATGGAATTGGTGTTGTTTTAATGCAAGAAGGAAGACCCATTGCTTTTGAAAGCCGTCCAATTAAAGGAAAGTATTTATAGAAACCTATTTATGAGAAGGAAATGTTAGCAATATTGCATGCACTAAAGAAATGGCGAACTTACCTAATGGGAAGACACTTCAAGGTAAAAACTGATCATGATAGTCTTAAACACTTTTTGGAACAAAGACTATCATCCGAAGAGCAGCAAAAATGGGTCACAAAGATGTTGGGTTATGACTTTGAAATAATCTACAAAAAAGGAAAGCTTAATGTTGTTGCAGATGCACTCTCAAGAAAGAATGAAGAGGTGGAAGCATTGCTTTGTGCCATTTCTATTATCCAACGAGATTGGATAACTGAAGCAAGAGATGAATGGAAGAAGGACAAAGATGTATGGACACTCATTCAAAAGTTGCAGCAAGATCCTAGTACATCCGATACATTTAGTTGGAAAAATGATTCCTTATGGTACAAAGATCGCTTATATCTTTGTAAGAATTCCCAACTAAAACAAAATATTCTTTTGGAATTGCACACTTCTCCTTTAGGAGGACACTCAGGATTTTTAAAAACTTACCACAGGGTGAAGAAAGATTTTTTTTGGGATGGCCTTAAATATGATATTCAAAATTTTGTAGTGGAATGTTTGATTTGCGAGCAGAATAAAGTTGAGACAATCAAGACCCCGGGTCTTCTACAACCTTTATCCATTCCAAGTCAACGTTGGGAGGAGATTTCAATGGATTTTATCACAGGTTTACCTAAGTCCGAAGGAAAGAGTGTCATCATGTTGGTAGTTGATAGACTTACCAAGTATGCACACTTTTGTGCATTATCTCATCCATTTAAAGCAAGTACAGTTGCTACTACATTTATGGACACAATTCAAAAGTTACATGGAAACCCAAGGGTTATTGTGAGCGACAGAGATCCCATTTTTACTGGAAATTTTTGGACGGAGTTATTTTCTTGTTTGGGTACTCAATTAGTTCATAGCTCATCTTATCATCCTCAATCTGATGGTCAAACTGAGATAGTAAATAAATGTTTGGAAGGATATCTTCGTTGTTTTGTATCTGAAAAACAAACACAATGGGTCAAGTGGTTACCTCTCGTGGAATGGTGGTATAACACTTCCTTCCATACTGCAGGAAAGATGACCCCATTTATGGCACTTTATGGATATCATCCACCATCCATCACATCATCTTTAAGAGAAAATTCAAAGGTTCAAGCAAGGAATATCACATCGAGCATCAACAAGAAGTTCTCCAACTCTAAAGGATAACCTGAATTTGGCACAAAATCGAATGAAACAACAGGCAGATCAACATCGCAGTGAGAGAAGTTTTGATGTAGGAGACTGGGTATTTTTACGGCTACAACCATACAAACAAATGTCCCTCAAGCAAGCTAAGAAGAATAATAAATTATCGCCAAAGTACTATGGTCCTTACAATGTGTTGCAAAAGATTGGTACTATGGCATACAAATTGGAGCTTCCTGCTTCTTCATGAGTGCATCCAATTTTCCATGTTTCATGCTTAAAAAAGGTTATAGGTGAAACTCTTCCAGTTCAAACAATATTTCCAGAACTTGATGAGGAAGGAAAAATCATATTGGAACCTGAAGTGATCATAGAAAAAAGAACTCAATAGCTACGGAATCGATCAATTCAGAGTATCTCATCAAGTGGAACAACTTACCCACTGAAGATTCTACATGGAAGGATGAGAATTTTATACAAAAGCACCCGGAGCTACTCAAGCATTGAGGACAACACTTTTGTGAAGGAGAGGGGCATGTTAGGTCCGTACATTACTAGTATAGTCCCTTATTTTTGTTAGTGTAACCCCCTTATTGTTATTATTGTACCCCTGTAACCCCCATATTGTTATTATTGTGCCCTTAAATTATTATTGTTTGGTCAGCTAGGATTACATTGTGGCCCCACTAGGATTACATTGGGCCCCATGGACTCCTATATATAGAAAGGAGGTTTTTTAATTTGAATCATCCAAGAATTGTTCATTTATGTAATTTATTGGATGTTGCCCCCTCGAAGTGGCTTATTTCTAAGGCGATGATATCTCTTTTCTTCTATTTTTGGAGATGGTTTCACAACAGGAAATGCCCCTTTTTAATCAAAATTAACAAATCAGAAACCTTACAATGAGAAGATGTCAATGTAGAATATGGATTAGGTGGACATGTCATGAGAAAAGGTGATGTTTATATCCATGGAGTAATGTTAATGGAGATTTTGACTGGAAATAATCCCACTCACAACTTTTTTTTTGGAAAGGATGAACATGCAAAATGGGTGGGTAGTGCTTTTCTTGAACTAAATAAGAGAAGTTGTCAGTGGGATTCTACTAAGTAGGAAAATTATGAGACTATAGATTATAATGACCTCAACTACCTTAGTCATCTCGTAAGTGTGGGTTTTCTTTGCAAATAATAATCCCTTGAATTACTTACTACTATGATGGATATTATGGGAAAAATACAAAGCCTCAAACACACTTTTCTTGACACTATTGGAAATCCAAATTTCCAACCAGATATAACACATTCATAGGGTTGTGCAAATATTACTCTCAAAAATATTCATGGGGGCCAAAGTCCCTCAACATTCTAGTTTTTTGTTAGAGAGTATCTAAGTCCACTCTTTGTCTTGAAGTCTTGCACATATCCAAATTTCAGAAAATCATGCTCCATCTGTTATTTTGTAAGTCCACTCATAGATAATGCATTTTTCCATTTTCTATAGTAATTATCTTTAGGTAACGCGAGACAAGTCAAATTTTCACACAATAACGGATGGAGCATGAGTTTCTAAAATTTGGATATGTGCAAGACTGTAAATTTTTTCGTGATCATAACTATGCCATTGTTGACTATTCAAAACTAGAGGATGCTATTGTAGTTGTCAAATATCAAACAACTAGGCAATTGTCTTATTCATGTTGATTTTTTGAGGTATCAAATTCTGAAACGAGTACATATTTTCTCAATTCACCCTAAATATCTTTAGGCATATGAAAAATGGTTGATGTGCTCAAGTCAAATTATATTTCTATTGATATTTTGTGTGATATGTTTCAAGATTATGTTGTTTTCTTGGATGAGTTTGTTTTTCTTCATTTGCTCATATACTTTTGTTTCTAATTCATCAAGAGAATGTCATGAGCCATAATTTTCATGCAGTTGAGGAAAGGGATGTCCATGCCAGTGATGAGAGAATATTTATTGGGATGTCAAATCCCATAAGGAAGTATACATACATAGTCATTCATCCTCATGAACCTCAGGAAATGATGTATGACAAGATTCGATGACAGGTTGGCCTTCCCAGCGATAATTGACAACAAGAAGTTGAAGTTCCTGCATAAGAGTTTTTAAATTCCCCATTAAGGATTGAAGTTTATGTGTCTTGATTCAAATGCCTATGTAATATTGGAAATATACTCTGTTTCATTTAAAATAGTTTGGGTAATTTCAGAAACATCATCCACGCAAAGGAATTGACAAAGGATATTGCGCTCTGTTAGAGTGATTTAAAATTCTACCTTTTGAATTTGCTGGTGCAATTTTGAAGGAGGCGATGGAATCCAAAATTGGTCAAACTATGCTTATTTCACTTAATCATCTTTGTGTGTTTAATATTGGATGAAATCATGTTGGATGGATTGGATTGTGGTTTAATTTCTCTGCGCCGAGCAATATTGATAGATTCATTTGTTATGGAATATCCTGGATGGATCATTGACCAAGGTGTCGTCAAGGTAATATATTTGGGGTACTTTTTTGGAAACATTATTTGGAGGTTTGCCTAGAAATAAATGAATCTACTATGCAAATATCTTCGACACTTTGTGAGAAATTGATGGCCAAGCTTCAGTATACTAGAATTACGATATTATATGTAAATGATATGTGTAGGTGGAAGTTGTTATTGATGGTGTGTTGAAGGGTTTTGAGATCATGGTTATTCAACATTGGAGTTGATAATTTCTTTGAGTTTCAAAAAAGGTCATAAAAATATTTGTTAAGCATTGGAAAGTGGAAGGTAAATTATCCTTGCATACAAACTTGAATGTCCAAGAAGGAAAATTTCCATTTGGAGTTGCGCTATGTTAGGTCCCCATCATTTCTTAGATTGGTGAGAACAAATGAATAGGGGTAACATTAGACCAGTCTTTGGAGTCCTAGGACCTAGCCTTCCTGGACTCAGAGAGGGCTCTCTCTATTTTGTGCAAAGGATGTGAACTTGTTTTCTTTTAGGGTTTGATTTTAGGCTAGTTGTTAAGTTTAGGGTTTGTTTGTTTATTTTGGTTGGGTAGATGATCAAGTAGAATAGATGGAGTGAGGGATATTCAAGTAATTGGGCTATGGAGTCTATAAAAGGTCATAGAAAGTTCAAGAATGAATCAGGGTGCATCACAAGGAAAATCTAACATGGTCAAATAGATCTTCAAGGTTTGTGTGAGATTAAATGAATGATAAATTGTGAAAAAAGTAGGGTAAAGGGCAGTTAAGAATCCTTTTTCAAATACTTTAACAAGAAGGGCCTTTAATTCTATTTAGCATAAAGAAGTAATCATAATACAGGGCAAACCAATAACTCTTTGATTAAACTCAAGAAAATAAGCATTCAAGACAAACAATCCAGTGAACTATAGAAGGCAAGAAACTTATAAAACTTCTAATGCTTTCACCTTCAATATTTAGATAACATTTAAGATAGAAATATAACATATATCAAAGAAGAGGGAACTCCTAAACATCATTGATCATAGCCATAAAGACCTCCAAAGAAACCTTTCAAAAATGGACAAAGGGCACGATCAAAACATAACCTCTTTGGTAAAACTAATTAGTGATACTTCAAAGAAAGATCTTAAGAACAATGTTTAAGTAACATCAAACAAGCAGGGCTAACCATAAGAAATATTTGATATCTATTGTATTGAATCATTCATGAGATAAACAAGCCTAAGTGGGTCTAGAGAGAAACTAAGAACTCTCTAAAATGACCTAGCAGAGGAAAACATAGAGGCAGTGAAGAACAAACAGAGCTAAGGTGCCTTTGAAAAACATTTCTTAGTCTAAAACCTTTGTCCTACTGCAATATAGAAGGATGTAAGAAAATGATACATAAGAAAAAAAGAACTGAATAGAAACACATCACCATTAACCATGTTTAGGGATCCTGCAAGCAAGCCTTCTCCATCATCAATCAAAACAAGCCATCCACAAATTCCACAACACCAATTTCTCTTCAATCTCACAAGAGTCATCAAATGCCAAAATTTTACAATAAGGCCCTCATTCTCTATTTATCTAACAAAGGAGGGCAAAAACCCTAACTAGGGTTTGAAAATGTCAAAAATACCCATAAATGTCATTTATGTCTAAGAGACCATGCAAGGCCCAAGACACAAAATATCTCATGAAATAAATGCAAAAATAAATCCTATCACCTAAATTTGGAGTGATTTTCCCCAAAAAACACTAAAATATATTTTTTCCATAAATGAGTGTCTTTTGTTGACTTTTTGCGCAAAAGGGTGCAGCCGTGAGGTCTGAAGGTGCAGCACATGCACAAGAAAACTGGGTCCATTTGCAGCCAAGTTTTAATGGCCTTCCCGATGTCGGAATTGGCTCCGTGATGGCCCGTTGCAAAGTTTGTCGAGTCTACTTTCCAAAACTGCCATTTTTTTATGATTGGGCTCTATTAACGGGTTCAAAAAGTAAATATCCCAAGGCTACGCAAAGCGCAGCGCCAGTCCTGAAAACATGGAAGAAAGGTGAAAATTGGCATGTTTTTGGGCCTTTTGAGGGACCAAAACTGCTCCAAATGACCTGAAATTTCGTGAGCATGTTGCAATTGGGCTGAGGATTCAAAAAATGTATTTTTTTCCTCCTGAGGATGCTTTTAGGAAAAGTGTAGCACCAAGGGTGTTGCGCTTTCGACCGTTCAAATCAACAAAAACCAAAATTTTCAAAAAGTTCCCAACATTTGTGAGTATCTTATTCATGGAGTTTGGGATGCTTGTAGAGAAGCATCAACTAATATCTCAAATTTTTCTTGGTATTTTTCCTCCTTGAGTGCTTGAATTTCAGCAAGGGCTCCTTTGAGCTTGGCCCTTGCAATTTGATTTTGCAATGCATAGTGCTTGGCCATCTTTTTCTATAGGCCAAGGTCCCTTTTTGTCTTCTTCAGTTGCTTGTGTTCATCCTTATAATATTTAATGATGTACCTTGCCATGCTAGGGATTTTTGTAGATTGCTAATTTCTACATCTTTGTTCTGGAGCAGTATGCTAGTGACCCTCTCCTCATCTTCATTTTCACTGTCAAGGTCAATATGAATGAGTTAAAATTCCTTTTCAACCTCATGCTAATTTTTTTCTTCTTCCTTCACCTTTTGTTTGCCTTTATCTGGTGGCTTAATGGATGTGGAAGGCATGGCCCCTTTCCTTTTAGAGGCAGCAAACACATATCTTTCTCCTCTTTGGTATGTCAAAGTAAAAGGTTTGATTGTGATCATTTTGGTGTCTTCAACATGGTTGCCATCTTGACTGTCATTATCACTGCTATCCTTAATATCCTCATGGATTTTATAGCTGACATCATTTGTCTCTATGTCTTCCTCTTCATTACCTTGACTGCTACTTACCTCATTAGCTTCAATATCAGCTTCATTGTTTCCCTCTTCACTGATTTCTACACTATCATCATTACCACTGTGAGGAGCCTCATCAAACTTTGTTTCATTGTCTTCTATCTCCATGTTTTCTGCACTATTCTTTGTAGTACATTCATCTTGTTCATCATTATTGCTAGGAGTCTCATGGTTGTGATCTTTACTACTATTATCAAACTCTTCATTTTCTTCACTATTATCATCAGCTTCACTGATATTTTGGTCCTTGGTGTCACTGCTGTCATTGGCATCATTATTTCTATCAATCACCATGTTTTCTGCTTCATCACTGTCCTCTTTGATTCCAGCATCGTCACTGCCCCTATCACTACTAGGAACGTCACTATTTTTACTGTCATTATGGCTCTTAGTTTCACTACCACCATCATCATCATATGTCTCTCTGTCACTTCCTTAATTTGTGTCCATACTATCTTCTGCCTCTTCATCCTCAACATTTCCTTCTTCTCCTGACATTTTTGAGTATTGTTGATTTTGAAACAAACCCTAACTCTTCTTGTGATTTTGATATGAAAAGTGAGTTGGAATGATGGTGAAAGGAAACCTTTGTGAGTGAGTGAGAGGGATAAATGAAGATGTAAGTGTATCAATGTGAGGGAGAGCTAGAACTCAAGGACAAACATCAGCTACTTGTTATAATTTTTCTCTGATAGTAACTTGGCATAAAGATTTAGGGTTTTCACTCCTTTAGGGTTTGGTCAATTCCTCTTATCATAAAACCATCAAAATTCACTGGAGGAAAATGCAAGACATCCACCTACCAATTTAGAAATTCCCTTGAAAACACTTGATAGCAGCTTGGAGGTGTTTTTTGGCATTTTGGGCATTTGCAGGTGAAGGAGGAGCTTCAGGCCGAAAGCATAGTGCCTACATGAAGATTTGGGATTCTCTGCCTAATGCGTAGTGCCTGCACACAAATTTGGGCTTCCCTACCCAATGCGTAGTGCCTGAATGCCTCTCAGGTCTATCAGGTTGTGAACGCGCAAAGTCTGCATGCGTTTCGGGCCTGTTAGGCTGCTGAAAGCGTATTGCTGAAAGAAAAGCACGGTTGTTTGTCGAGCCTGTCGGGCTTCCTGGGCGAACACATAGCACGCCTCTAAATGCACAATGCATGTCTCTAAACATGCAACGTAGTGCAATTTTTCACAGGGAATTCCTCCGAACACGCAACACCTGAACCTGAACATGCAATGTTGCCCTGAACACGCAGCACCACAACATTTTGCCTAGTTTTGACTTAAAAACTAAAATTTCATCTTTTCTTGAAAACTTTAACTCTCTGCAAGTGAACCATGATTGATGAGAACTGTGCAATGAATTCTATGGGTTTGTGAATTGATTTTTAAGCTTTGATAGACTATTTTCTGAGGTTTTGAGCCTTTTTTTTTTTTTTTATTGACATCTCTTTATGCCATTGCCTACAGGTTGATGAAGTGATGAATTTTGATCTTTATTTTGGTCAAGGAGGCATGATATGTTGCTTTTGACACTTTTTTGATGATTGCACACAACAACAGCTTCACTTTCTTTAACATTTTTTTCTTGCAGCATGGAATTGAACTTACCTCTTTTGCTCATTTAGGCATGACAACCTTTTAAATATCTTTGAGAGGTTTTCTCACAACAATATTTTCAAAACCTTCTTCTGTCTACACCATGGAGTTTTAAATCCTCTTATTCTTGGCAGGTGACTGAAAACCTTGGCTTTATCCTTCTCACTGATACTCTTTCATATTTTCTCTGCAGGTTTTTCTTGAGTCACTTTGGAAAACTCTAGAATGCCTGCACACACTAGCAGCTTCTAAATATTCCTCTGCTCCCATTTCTGCATTTGATCGCTATATTGGCACTTTGTTGGATTGCCAAGTGTAAAACCCTAGTTTTCTATCTTCCTTACTGCAAGATGTCATATTTAGGCACAAACCACTTAATTACAACTCAATTGTGCAATCAAACAATGTTTAGAAACACCTTGCACTGATGTCAAATGGATATGGAGGTCGGTAATGAAATGGTCAATTTGCTTGTGAATGAGATGAATGGGTGAGGCTCGGTATATCAAGTTGAATAAGAGGCTAAACAAATTAATTACAACCTCAACTTGTTCAATTACCCTTTGTTTTGATTGATACTCTTCATAAGTGAAAAGAGTGAGTTTCAAGCATGAAATTTAGGGTTTTCTCCTTAGGGTTTGATTCCATTCATTTAAATAATGACAAAATGCTTGAAGGATGGGTGGATAACTTGTACTTAGCCCTAAATATGTTTGGAGGATCCTCAGCAATATTTTGGAAGCTTTTTAGGTGATTTGAGTGGTTAGAGGGCTTAGAATCTTTTCCTATCCAAAGGCACAACGCCAGTTTCTGAAGGCGCAGTGCCTCTTTCTAAAGGCGCATCGCCTTTCTGTAGAGGGAATTTGGAGACCTTCTTAGTCTCTAAATTGGGCCCATAATAGCTCGTTAGAAACCTTATCCTGTCTAATTTCGAAATATACCTTTTTTCTCTCTAATTGGAGTCTATTTGACCCATCAAAAGTGGATTCTCTCAAGACTGGTCAAAAAGTGTTGAATGATGGTGCAAAAATGTAGAGTGTTGGTGCAGACAACTTTGTGAGGCCTTCCTCAACTCCAAATTGAGATAATGATAGCTCATTGGAAATATATTTTAATCTAGTTATCATTTTCAGATCAAGAAATTCATTTGGACACTCGAGCTGTGAGAAAACCTAATTTTCCCAAGGTCACTCCAGAAGTGCAGCAATTCTCCCGTGACACCTATATTTTTTACATTTCTCTAAAACCACGACACCTGTGTAAAATTGGAAGGAGGTTTTTCTTTTTGGACCTATTATGGACAAAACCCTCTCTCACTTTTGTGAAATTAATCCCTGTTGGTAAGAAACATAGTTTGAAGAAAAACTGGCCCTAGGTGATGGGAATGAGTTAGGCTATAGGTAACGCTAGATGGAAAATGGAGTTATGGGCGAGCGAAAACAGAGTAATGAGGACATAGGCAGGAAAAATGATGGAGATGAATGACACAAGCCTATAAGGATTCTTTTTAGGAGTGACAGGGCGACCATGGAATGGAAAACTGATGAAATAGTGAAAAAATTTCCATAAGGATAATGAAGGCAATGATATTTCTAAAACTCACAATGTTCAAAGAATGTTTTTTAGAAATATAGAACCAATATTTAGTCATATATAGATAATGAAAAATATTGATGACTAACAGTGGCTCCACTTGGGGAGGGTAGCTCCTTTTTAGGAGGTGTCCAGAACCTCAGAGCTCGGATCTCTGAGTTTTGAAGACCAGTGCCTTACTTGCACTTTACAGATTTGTCTTCCTTCATTTTCTGATGTGATCTTGAAGCTATGATCTCAAAAAATATGAAAATAAATGTTTGCTTCAACCTCATTTCTACCTACCCATCATACTTTGCCTAACATTTTTTCTTCTTTTGGGTGCACTTGGAGTGGAAAACCCTTGACATGCTTTTCTTTTGAAAGCATAAATAACTATCTACTTGTACCCTTATCACTTCCAAGGGTTCAAATTAGGCTGATGAACTCTTTCATTCTCTATCTAGTCTACTTATCTATCAAGATTAAGCTGTTTGCTGGATTTTTATTCTCTAGCCTACTAACATGAAATTTAAAACTTGATCAAACCAGGATTAAGCACTCTAATTTGTCATGGGTTGTGGCATTTGGACAAGCTGCAAACAGACATTATTTTTGTACAATCAAAACTAGAAAGCATGAGGGCTGTGATTTAGAACTTGTTAGGCATCCCTCTCTTTCTCTTTGGTTCGAATTTGAGAATTGAGAACCAACACCTTTTCCTAATATATCCTACTGACAAGTCAAGTTTAAATAGTTTGACAAGTCTTCTTTCACTAATCTATCAGTAAAAATTCAAAACATGTTTAGCCATGATTAGGCTAGATGACTGAACAAGACTCTTTTCTCAACTAGTAGTGGCATTTAGACTTGCTCACTTTCAGCAAAACTCTTTTTTGGATATGGGGTTGTACCACTTCTTTAAATCTGCCCTCTTTTTCTTATTTTCCTTGTTTTTATTTTTTTATTATTTTGGATCAGCATTCTAAGACTAAAGACTAGAAATATGCTCATATTTTTGAGCTTATTTTCATTCCTATCTATCTTAATCTAACCTATACATGATATATATTCATTTGGTGAACTCTCTTTTCCAATATAGCCAATCAAGTAGATGATTCCATAAGTGATCTTGGCTTAGTTCTTTGAGTGTGTTGAAAAAATCAAAAGGCCACTCCTACCTTACTTTTTTTTGAACAGTAGCACCTAAAATTTTTCTTATACCTTGCATCAAACTTCTCCTAACATGTTTCACTCCCTCTTCAAATGTCTCTAAGCAAGCAGCGAAAGGATCTTGGAATAATACTTGAGTAGGAGGATTTGAGAAATATACTTCATTCAAGACTACTCCTTCCTTCACTTGGCTATGCTTGGGATTATTTTGGACAAGAAAATCCAACTCTTCTTCATGATCATCTATGCTGGCAGCCTCATCATATATTGCAATATTATCCTCCAACAAACCTGATGTATTCTGATTTAGTAGGCTGAAATATGTGTGAAGGTCATCATGTTGATGGGCAGGAGTACTCTTTGGTTGTAAATCCTCTTAGGAAGGTAACATAAAAACTCTTTTGTGATTATCAACTTCCAAGCCTTCATCTGCAATTTGAAATTCTATGGGACTTGGTGGCTGCAAATCTGGACCTAAGGAAGATTCTATGTCACCAATGATTTCCTCAACCATCTCAGGAAAGTAATCCTTATCAACAACTTGCTCAATAAGTTCATTATCTTCCCCAATCTCAACATCAAAACTGAAATACTGTTGATTTCCAATCACATGAAAATTATTCTTGATGGACTGAAATGAATTAGAACAAAGAGGCAAGGATGCTTCACTTACTTCCAAATTTTCTAGACTTTCCTCATCAGTGTCATAGCTAATATGTATTAGCTCATTACTTTTTTGATGAAACTGAATTTCCTCCCACAAACAAGCTATTGATTGCTCTGCAAGGTTAGCTTATGTTTGGAGAACATGACCATCATCATACTGATCAAAATTTGGAAAATCATCAAAATAAGTAATGTCACCAATCAAACATATTGGATTATCAAATTGTTTCTATTTGAGTTGATCTACAAGTCCATTTTCTGAACTGTGGTAGCTGATATTGGTAGGAGAATAAATAGAAATGTTCTACTCACATTAAGGTTTAGAGGCTGGCTACAGGTTTAAAATCTGATTAATTTTCTCTTCAGTTAAAAGAGGAGGCATTTTACTCTTTCTATGGACAGAAACATGATGTTTATCTTCCCTTTGTGACTGATCACAAGGTTGAAGGTTTTCTTTCTCTTTTGAAGGCTGATTCTGAGGCTGAATGTCTTCTTGAGCCTCACCTAGAAGAGATGTTAAGTCATTACTTATGCCTTCAGAGAGATCCTGAAGATCTTCCTTTACTTCCTGATTGATTTCATCCTCAACCAACTCTTCTTGGCTGTCATGATAGTTATCTTGAGTATGAAATGCATGAATTTCCTCTAATAGATCTTCAGGATGCCAATTTCCTAAATCTTCATCAATGTTTACAAGGTATTGTATGATCTCTTCAGATTGATCGCAAAAAAATTTCAGCTAATGATAGAGATGGACAATATTATTTATAATGTTCATAAAGTACCTTGTGGAAATCCTTCAAAGAAAACAAGGTACCAGGGTCCAAGCCTTCATACCATTCCCTTGCCTTACCCTCTAATGTTGCCATAAACATTTTCATGAGGCAGTCCTCGTGTCATTCAAATTTTAACCTCCATACATGTAAATGAAATTTGATGAGATGTAACGAGGGGTCATCAACTCTTTCATATTGAAATATAGGTAGGTTTTTTATCCAATTTATTTGAGGCATTTTGTGTGGGAATCCAGGGATATGATCTCTACCAATTGGAGCATATCTTCCTTGTATTCTTAGATCCATGTTTGTAAATAAAAAACAGGTCATTGTATCTTTTCAACCAGTCTAGAGTTCTCTACCAGTGGAGTCTTTAGGTCTATTGAGAGTTGTGGAGTTGCTAGGTGGAAGATTTTGACTTTTCTGTCCACCATAAACAATACTAGGATTGATTAATGCATTCCTAGGGGAGTCTTTGAGAACTAGTGGGGTCAACAAGGCTACTGAAGACCAGTGGAGTCACCAGGTGGATGATGTTTACTATTTTAAGGATTTAATTGTTGTCCACCATCAACAACTAAATACCAATCTAAGGATGTTTGTGGGTTTTATAAGGTCTTTAGGGATACTTAGGATTTTACTGACTCAGAGGTCCCACTGTGATCGCCATTATGTTAGGTCCCCATAATTTGTTAGATTGGTGATAACAAATGAATAGGGGTAACATGAGACCAGTCTTTGGATTCCTAGGACCTAGCCTTCCTAGAATCAGAGAGGGCTCTCTCTATTTTGTGTAAAGGATGTGAACTTGTTTGCTTTTATGGTTTGATTTTAGGCTAGTTGTTAAGTTTAGGGTTTGTTTGTTTGTTTATGTTGGGTAGATGATCAAGTACAATAGATGGAGTGAGGGATATTCAATTCATTTGGCTATTGAGTCTATAAAAGGTCATGGAAAGTTCAACAATGAATCACGGTGCATCACAGGGAAAATCTAACATGGTCAAATAGATCTTCAGGGTTTGTGTGAGATGAAATGAACGATAAATTGTGAACAAAGTAGGGCAAAGGGCAGTTAAGAATACTTTGTAAAATAATTTAACAAGAAGGGCCTTTAATGATTTTCAACATAAAGAAGTAATCATAAGACAGGGCAAACCAATAACTCTTTGATTAAACTCAAGCAAATAAGCATTCAAGACAAACAATTCAGTGAACTATAAAAGGCAAGAAACTTGTAAAACTTCTAGTGATTTCACCTTCAAGATTTAGAAAACATTTAAGATAGACATATAAAATATATCAAAGAAGAGGGAACTCCTAAAAATCATTGATCATAGCCATAAATACCTCCAAAGCAACCTTTTAATAATGGACAAAGGGCATGATCGAAACATAACCTCTTTGGTAAAACCTAATTAGTGATACTTCAAAGAAAGATCTTAAGAACAATGTTTAAGTAACATCAAACAAGCAGGGCTAACCATAAAAAATATTTGATATCTATTGTATTGAATCATTCATGAGATAAACAAGCATAAGTGGGTCTAGAGGGCAACTAAGAATTCTCTAAACTGACCTAACAGAGGAAAACATAGAGGCAGTGAAGAACAAACAGAGCTAAGGTGCCTTTGAAAAACATTTCTAGTCTAAAACCTTTGTCCTACTACAATATAGAAGGATGTAACAAAATGATACATAATAAAACAATAACTGAATAGAAACACATCACCATTAACCATGCTTAGGGATCCTGCAAGCAAGCCTTCTCCATCATCAATCAAAACAAGCCATCCACAAATTCCACAACACCAATTTTTCTTCAATCTCCAAAAAAATATGTATTACTCAAAAGAGTCATCAAATTCCAACCTTTTACAATAAGACCCTCATGCTCTATTTATCTATCAAAGGAGGGAAAAACCCCTAACTAGGGTTTGAAAATGTCAAAAATACCCATAAATGTCATTTATGTCTAAGAGACCATGCAAGGCCCAAGACACAAAATATCTCATGAAATAAATAAAAAATAACTCCTATCACCTAAATTTGGAGTGGTTTGCCCCAAAAAATACTAAAATATATTTTTTCCATAAATGAGTGTCTTTTGTTGACTTTTTCACAAAAGGGCATAACAGTGAGGGTTGAAGGCATAGTGCATGCAGAGGAAAACTGGGTCCACTTGCAGCCAGGTTTTGATGGCCTTCCCGATGTTGGAATTGGCTCCGTGATGGCTCATTGGAAAGCTTGTCAAGTATAATTTCCAAAAATACCCTTGTTATTCTTATTGGGCTATATTAACCTGTTGAAAAATTAAATCTCCCAAGGCTTCTCAAAGTGCAACGCCAGTCCTGAAAACATGGTAGAAAGGTGAAAATTGGCATGTTTTTGGGCATTTTGAGGGACCAAAACGGCTCCAAATGACCTGAAATTTGGTGAGCATGCTGTAATTGGGATGAGGATTCTAAAAATGTAAATTTTCCCTCCTAAGGATGCTTTTAGGAAGAGCGTAGCGCCAAGGGTGTTGCGATTTCGACCCTTCAAATCAACAAAAACCAAAATTTTCGAAAAGTTCCCAAATATTGTGAATATCTTCTTCATGGAGTTTAGGATGCTTGTAGAGAAGAATCAGCTAATATCTCAAGGTTTTCTTGGTGTTTTTCCTCCTTGAGTGCTTGAATTTCAGCAAGGGCTCCTTTGATCTTGGCCCTTGCAATTTGATTTTGCAATGCATAGTGCTTGGCCATCTTTTTCTGTAGGCCAAGGTCCCTTTTTGTCTTCTTCAGCTGCTTGTGTACATCCTTATAATACTTAATGATGTACCTTGCCATGCCAAAGCTTCTTTGTAGATCGTTAATTTCTGCATCTTCTCTTTGGACCAGTATGCTAGTGACCCTCTCCTCATCTTCATTTTCACTGTCAAGGTCAATATGAATGAGTTCAAATTCCTTTTCAACCTCATGTTGATATTTTTCTTCTTCCTTCATCTTTTGTTTGCCTTTATCCAATGGATTAATGGATGTGGAAGGCATGGCCCTTGCCTTTTAGAGGTAGCAAACACATGTATTTCTCCTCTTTGGTATGTCAAAGCAAAATGTTTGATTGTGATCATGTTGGTGTCTTCATCATGGTTTCCATCTTGACTGTCATTATCACTGCTATCCTTACTATCCTCATGGCTTTTATGGCTACCATAATTTGTTTCCATGTCTTCCTCTTCATTACCTTGACCTTAATCCCAGGGAGCCTCATCAAACTATGTTTCATTGTCTTTTGTCTCCATGTTTTCTGCACTATTCTTTGTACTGCCTTCATCTTGTTCATCATTACTGCTAGGAGTCTTATGGCTGTGATCTTTAATTATATTATGAAACTCTTCATTTTCTTCACTGTTATCATTAGCTTCACTGATATTTTGGTCCTTGTTGTCACTTCTATCATTGGCATCATTATTGCTATTAGTCACAATATTTTTTGCTTCATCACTCTCCACTTTGTTTCCAACATCATCACTGCCCCTATCACTACTAGGAACATCAATGTTTTTACTATCATTGTGGCTATTAGTTTCACTTCCACCATCATCATCATCTGTCTTTCTGTCACTTCCCTCATTTGTGTCCATACTGTCTTTTTCCTCTTCATCTTCAACATTTCCTCCTTCTCCTGATATTTTTGAGTGCTGTTGTTTTTGAAACAAACCCTAGCTCTTCTTATGAAGTTGATATGAGAAGTGAATTGGAATGATGGTGAAAGGCAGCCTTTGCAAGTGAGTGAGAGGGATAAATGATGGTGAAAGGCAGCCTTTGCAATAGAGTGAGAGGGATGACTGTGAGGGAGAGCTAGAACTCAAGAAAAAACATCAGCTACTTGTTATAATTCTTCTTTGATAGTAACTTGACATGAAAATTTTGGGTTTTCACTCCTTTAGGGTTTGGTCAATTCCTCTTATCATCAAACCATCAAAATTCACTGGAGGAAAAATAAAGACATCCACCTATGAATTTAGAAATGCCCTTGAAAATCCATAGCATCTTGGAGGTGTTTTTTGGCATTTTGGGCATTTGTAGGTGAAGGAGGAGCTTTAGGCCGAAAACATAGCGCCTGCATGCAAATTCAGGCTTCTCTGCCCAATGCATAGTACCTGCATGCAGATTCAGGCTTCCCTTCCCAAGGCGTAGCACCTGCAGGCCTCTTGGGTAAGTCGAGTTGTGAACGTGCAACATCTACACGTGTTTCGGGCCTGTCAAGCTGATGAAAGCATAGTGCTAAACGTGCAACGCGGTAGGTTGTCGAGCCTGTCGAGCTTCCTAGGCGAACGTGAAATTCGCCTCTAAACATGTAGCATGTGTCTTTGAATGCACGTCGCAGTGTAATTTTGCACAGGGAATTCCTCCGAACGCGCAGTGCCTAACCCTGAATGCGCATCATTGCCCTAAATGCGCAGCGCCACAAAATTTTGCCTAGTTTTGACTTAAAAACTCAAATTTATTATTTCTTTAAAAAATTCAACTCTCTGCAAGTGAAACATGATTGATGAGAAGTGTGCGATGAATTCTATGGGTTTGTGAATTTATTTTTAACCTTTGATAAACTATTTTCTATGGTTTTAAGTCTTTTTTCTTTTTTACTGACATCTCTTTATGACATTGCTTGCAGGTTGATGAAGTGATGAATTTTGATCTTTATTTTGGTCAAGGAGGCACGATATGTTGCTTTTGACCACGGGGCTCTTGTGGGAGCAATACCATATCACGTGGGTTCACATTGGGGGATATATAATGAGGAAAAAGTGACATAATATATTGGGGGATATATAGGGGGTGGAGGGTTTTTATATTGGCATGTATAAAAAATTGAACTCAAAGTTAATGAAAAAATATAAAGGGGTATAAAAAATGTTAATGAAAAAATAGATACTTATAATATATAGTGAAAGTAGGGGTTTTATAAATTAGGAAGGAGTATTGGATTTATATTGGTAGGGGTTTAAATAATGTGCTTTTTAGAGGTATTTTCCAATTTATACTCAAATTAAGGGTATTGTTTAATATCCCATGATCGCACGTGATATGTTATAGGTTCATTGGTGAAGCCCCTGTAGTATCTGCCACCTCTGTGATTACACACATGTTCGGCGTCACTTTCTTGATGTTTTGCTTCTGACAGGCGATTTGAACTTACCTCTTTTCCTTTTTTAGGGATGACAACCTTTTAAATACCTTTGAGAGGTTTTCTCACAACAGTATTTTCAAAACCTTCTTCTGTCTGCACCATGGAGTTTTAAATCCTCTTGTGCTTGGTAGGTGACTTAAAACCTTGGCTTTATCCTTCTCACTGATACTCTTTCATCTTTGCTCTACAGGTTTTTCTTGAGTCACTTTGGAAAACTCTAGAATGCATGCACACACCAGCAGCTTCTAAATCTTCCTCTGCTCCCATTTCTACAATTGATTGTTGTATTGGCACTTTGATGGATTTCCAAGTGTAAAACCCTAGTTTTCCTATATTCCTTGCTGCAAGATGTCATCTTTAGGCACAAACCACATAATGACAACTTAGTTGTGAAATCAAACAATGTTTAGAAAAAGCTTGCACTGATGTCAAATGGATATGAAGGCAGGTAATGAAATGGTGAATCTTCTTGTGAATGAGATGAATGAGTGAGGCTAGGTATATCAGGCTGAATAAGAGGCTAAAAAACTTAATGAAAACCTCATCTTTTGCAATTACCGTTTGTTTTGACTGATACTCTTCATAGGTGAAAAGAGTGAGTTTCAAGCAGTGGTTTCAAGCATGAAATTTAGGGTTTTCTCCTTAGGGTTTGATTCCATTCATTTAAATAATGATAAAATGCTTGAAGGATGGGTGGATAACTTGTACTTAGCCCTAAATATGTTTGGAGGACCCTGAGAAAGATTTTAGAAGCTTTTGAGGTGATTTGAGTTGTTAGAGGGCTTAGAAGCTTTTCCTGTCCAAAGGCGCAGCACCAGTTTCTGAAGGCACATTTCCTTTTTATAGAGGGAATTTGGAGGCCTCCGGGTGTCCAAATTGGGCCCATGATAGCTTGTTGGAAATCTTATCCTATATAGTTTCCAAAAATACCTTTTTTTCTATGATTGGAGTTGATTTGACCCGTCAAAAGTTGATTCGCCCAAGACTGGTCAAAAACTACTGAATGATTTGCAGAAATGCAGAGTGATGGTGCAGACAACATTTGGAGGCCTTCGTCAACTCCAAATTGAGCACATGATAGCTCATTAGAAATTTCTTCCAGTCTAGTTATCATTTGACTCATCAAGCAAGTCATTTGGACACTCTAGCTATAAGAAAACCTGATTTTCCCAAGGTCACTCTAGAAGTGGAGCAATTCTCCCATGACACCTGTATTTTTGAAATTTCTCTAAAACCATGACACCTGTGTAAAATCTAAAGGATTTTTTTCTTTGGTCAGAAACATAGTTTGAAGCAAAACTGGCCCTAGGTGATTGGAATGAGTTAGGCGATAGGTAACCCTAGATGGAAAATGGAGTTATGGGCAAGGGAAAACAAAGTAATGAGGAAATAGGAAGGAAAAATGATGGATATGATAAGGAGTCTTTTTAGGAGTGACAGGGCGACCATGGAATGACAAACTGATGAAATAGTGAAAAATTTTCTATAAGGATAATGAAGGCAGTGAGATTTCTAAAAATCACAATGTTCAAAGAATGTTGTTTTTAGAAATCTAGAACCAATCTTTAGTCATCTACAGATAATGAAAAATATTGATGACTAACACGCTAGAGGTATATCGTTCTCACACTATTTATTTTATGAAAAAACTACGTTCACTTGTACTGTCAAGAGATTCAACACTTTAGAACTTTAATTGTAGTTTGAAGTTAAACTGACATCCATGATGAGTGAATCTTTGGGCAGAGCATTCGGTTTCTTAGAAATTATTTTGGCTCTTATGAAATCTGATACTGAAGTATGAGATGAATGTACCCAGCTTGAAGACAGGTTGTGAATCATGACAGTTAACCTTTGGTATTAATATCTGCAATGAGATGATGTGCCAAACACACTATGACCTTTACATGTGAAATATTGATGCCTATATATTCTATTTCAAGGATTTTCATAGCTCCTCAAATGTTTTTTTAAAGGGTCCTAGCTCAATGTAAGAGCACCTACTTTGTAAGCAGGAGGTTAGTAGTTTGATTCTACTATTCCCTAATATGAATTAATCAATAATATTGTATTTTATTTTTAATTAAATATTTTCTATATTTATTTATTTCAATGGTGAGATTTTTCTGGATCCATTGTTATATATTGTCTTTAAAGAGACAAACGACATATTGTTTCTTTAAAGAAAATATGTTTTTAATCCAACTATTGTCTTTAGAGAGAAAAAAATAAAATTAGATAAAATTGTCTCCGAAGAGACAAAAATGAAATTGTCTTCGAAGAGACAATAACACTTGTGTTATATATTGTATTTATAGAGACAATTTTTTAAGACAATAATTTGAGACACTCGCTTAAAGACAATATTTAAGACAATACACAAGTTTTTTTTTTGTCTCAAGTGAAGACAATTTATCTAGAAATTGTCTCAAATATTGTCTTAAAACCCCCTTTGTGTTATAGTGTTGTATATTTTCCAATATATATATATATATATATATATAATTTTAGAAAATCAACATCATAAAATTTTTGCAGAAATTTTCACACTTATTCACAAAAACAATCAGACAATTTGTGCTCAAGAAACAAATTTCCACACTTATCCACAAGAACTTTCAATCAAACATAGACGTTGTGGTAATGCAAGGAATTTACACACTTATCCACAAGAATACTCAATCAACCAGATACGCTAGTGCTCGGGCAAGAGATTTCCACATTTATTCACGAAAATAACCAATCAACCAGAGACATCGCCCATATATAGGAGATCCCACACTTATCCCATATACATCGAGAATAGTCAATCAGCCATAGATTGCATGGTCATGCGAGCAATTTACACCCTTATCCACAAGAATATTTAATCAACCGCAGATGTTGTATTTCACATGAACACATTTCATGAGAAAATCCAATCAGCTACAAACGTCTTGCCTTTCAAAGAAAATCCATTTTGGAGTTATGCAACCATAAAAGAAATAAAAATTCCCAACACTCTTTTGATAAGAAGGAATGTCTTACTTCAAAAATGTAAACACCATTTTTTCAAGTAACCATTTCCTATCTATTATTGGATAGAGATTTCCATATTTTATTTTGAACATTGATTGTCAATGAGGAAGGTTGCCCATCCTTTAAAATCAATGATATAAATAACTTGAAAAGAGTGTCACCTTACCTCGGAAGTTCTTACGGTTCCAAGTACAATGATGAGAAATCAAGGGAAACTTAGACAAGCCACCACTATATCCTTAGTGTTTTTCACTATCTTAGTTTAGAGTATGGATGACCCTTGTCATTGGGGGCCTTCCCTAAGGTCAACTAATTTCAATGCTTTATATTACAAAGTGGGAGCGAGTGAAAGTTTTGTTATTTTATTATCTAACTTAGCCTTATGATTAATTTATCTAGTTCACAACTTAAATCTTATATCCAATTAGCCCTAAAGATCACATGATCTACAACACAAGGTTAAATAAATGCAAAGGTACTTCCAGAATAATATTGTCTCCAAGACAACTAGGGGGTACTTTTACTTAAAGGGAAATGAATCTTTCTTTTGTTCACAAGAAATAATAGAGAAAGCAATCACACACTTAAAGAAAATAACAACAGGTAAGAACTTACCTCTCTAACCTTGTCATTCCACACTATGGAGCAAAAACAATATTTGGAAATTTAAAACCTATGATAAGACCTTAACTACTATGCTCTGAGAATATTTTCCACATTGCAAGAAAGGAGATCATCCATCACCAAATCCTTAGACAAGAGACAAGAGAAAATAATTTTTATTCCAATTGCTTCCAACCAATCTACAATTTAGTGGAGGTTCTTATTTATAGCTAAAGAACTCAACAAACCCTGCAATAAAATAGGATTATATATCTAACCACACACACACACACACACACATACACATATATATATGATTAAATATATAACCACACACACACACACACACACACGGATATATATATATATACATATATGCTCAAAATAATAATATCCTCTAACAAACTAGAGAGGATCTACTCAATAACAATATAATATGGTGGAATAATTCCACAGACAAGAGAATATATGTCTCTACAAATTGGATGTCCTTGTAGAAATATGTTTGACTTGTGATCTAATCATTAATATACTAGTACATCCTCAAGCAAGTGATAAAAAAATGTAGTGATAATTGTGAAAATTTTCAAATACTATTGTAGTTTCTAGTATTATTCTCATACCTGAGTATATTTCAACAAATACTAAATACAAAACTATTGTAACTTCACTGAAAATTAATATCACGGGAAGTAAGAAAATATTGCACACACACATAAAAATGAACATCAATAATTTTGGACAAATGTCCCTCGAAAGAACCCAATGGTAAAACTAGTGTAGTGGATGAGAATTTTATTATTATTCTTTAGAAAAATCTATGGTTGAAAATTTACAACTCCTTGTCATAAACTGGAAAAGTTTCGATAATTATTCTCTAGCTATTAGCACATAAAAACACTTGGAAGGAACTCAACCTCCCTCTGTAAGATAACTTGACTGTCCTGAGATAGGTCAACCTCCCTTTGCAAGTGTGTACGACCTCACACATGCAACCTTGGTTGAAGGAAATTCGGCCTCACAACCTCTAGAAAACGTGGCCTCCTCTAGAAAATAAATTTAACCTAACCATCGACCTTCCTTAGAATAAATGGTGCTAAGAAACTGTCTCTTTCTCCCATATGTGCGAATAAAAACTTAGCTTTAAAAAACCCTTATGCATAAGAAAAATTTTGGCTTCCTGCAGAAAAATAAAAATGGTAATTTTTCTCCCTTTGGATCTCAGAAACAGGAAGAAATTGATGAAAAATTTGTCTCCAAAAATATTCACTCAATCACTGTTAATTCCTTGTTGTTGGGTATCCTACACACTGTCGTTGTGCCCTTTCTATCACTGCAAATACATGTCTCTGATATCTTCTCCAAATGCCCATTAATTTCCTCTTCTAATCTCTTGTTGAGAAATCAATTGCCACAATATAATCGCAATCGATGCCTCAAGATAATTTTGACCCCTCAAAATAACTTTTCTAGAAGCCAGTAGAGGAAAATCGATTTACCTCAATTAATCACGATTAATTTAGCCATTTCCATAAGTTAGACTTAAGAAAATCAATAAATTTACTAATTAATTCTAATTAAGGTAATTTCCTTAGAAATATTTCTATGTACTAGAGAAAATTAATCCACTTGTGTCACTAGCCTCATAAACACCACCTGATACTAGAACACCTTCCCAAGCTACATGAGCTAATAATTCCTCTTAGCAAGGAAGGTGTTTTTCATAACACCCAACTTGTCTGTGAGGAAGATGAATATCACCTTCCCCAATGCCTTCTTCATAATGTCTATTATATGCTACCTACTCATTTGAAGGCATTTACTGTAGCTGAAAAATCATGCATTGTACAAAATTCCTACTGAAGTGGTACCTAATTTATATATTCTTGGACATGTCATGAAACACTAGATTATCAAATAACCTGATTCAACTCTTATTTTCACAATGTATCATTGTCATCTCTATCCTCTGACCAAACAAGGCTACTAGAGTTTTCCAAAGCCATATGGCTTCACATGTAGCCATGCTAGCTACTATGTACTCTACCTTTGCAGAACTTAGTGTCATGGAATTATTCTTCCGAATGTGTTATCATTATATTAGACATGGGGGTAGGCATATAGATAAATCTTCCAAACCGATGGGCTAATTCAACAATCAACCTAGAGTAACTATTCCAAACCTACTTTTAGCTAAAAATTAGCCTTTTCAGCCTGAGAGGGCTCTCTCAAGGATATAGAATGATATTGTCTAAATGAATTTCAACAGATGGCTAACCCTGAAATTGTGTTTTAAGTGTGTTTTCTATGCAGGTGAAAGATGTGGACAAATCTCTACCGTTGGGCATATGGAGTTAGTGTAAAGAACTCAATCACATGTGAAACTCCTCTCATGGAAGCTGAGGCATATAGATATTTTGATGAAAAGATAACATTCACAACAGACTAAGTGTTTGAAGGAAGTTAGAGCATGTAAGACATGAATTCTAAGTAATCAAACACTATAATACTGAAGATAAAATTGTAGAATAAAAAATACAAATACTCATGAGAACATCACTAAATCTTAGGTGAAGAGAGGCAAGTTGCTAATGTATATTACTAATGAAAATTTTTACAATAGTAGTCTGTCATAAACATCAATCAACCCTCTCTCCTTTCATAATCTGACTATTTATAATTTTAGGCATATTTACATTGATTCTTCCAACAAGGTTGAGCCTTCGAATCCTTTTGATGACACCTAATATAACCAAAAGCATATTACAAAGAGATAAAACTGAAAATTGCTAATTTAGGACTTAGAAGCTTAACTGGACTCTAAAACATCTTTATTACATTAATAGACTTTTAAAGATGCATATTTACATTGAGAAGGTCTTGTGCGTGAGGTGGCACTGACCATGACTAAAACATAATTGCTCCCACTAAGTCAGGAGACTTGTCTTCCTAAATTTTAGGAGGTGGTGTCATAATGGTTGATGAATGCCTCCATGATGAGCTGGCAAACTGAAAGGCTTTGTCGAAGTGTATGTCTTCATCAAAACATTCACCTGATAACCCCTAACCTTTCCACGTGACTGTCTTGTCTCAAAAAGACCATCAAAACTTGAAAAATATTCAAAATCTTCTTCACTGCAGAAACAGGGGACTTTAGGCAAGTCCGTAGCGAGAGTTCGTAGCACCTTTGACTTTGACCATTTCTGTAAACTATCTGCTCCCTTTGTTGATCTGAGGTTGTTTTATGAGTAAAAATAACTAAACAAAAACCTTTACCTGCCTCCTTCAAGATAACACCTGTGATTTATAGCCAAAAATAATCTACAACGAGTTCATAGCGATTTCTTGGCTTCAAGTCTGAGACACACTACGAACTTGTCTAATTGATAACAAACTTGAAAATTATGCATTTCTTGTTCAAAATGTGTCCATGGCTCTACAAGTAATGATCTGAAATTATGCAAAAAATATAAAAAAGGTATTTTATCCCCCTTTCAAACCTTAGAGGCTTCATTTTCCATAGGTTCATCTATGAGTTTTATTTTTAAACACTTTTTCTTAAGCTCTGACTGCATCATTTCCATTTTCACCTCTAACTCTTTGACTTGACCTTTAAGTTTCTTTATCTCTGCCTACAACCAAATATTCTTCTTCCTTGTATGTTTCATTACCCTGCGTAGAGGAAGGGTTCTCTTCAGGAATTTCTTTGCATTGGTCAAAGGCTCATCATAATGATTGATTTTCTCATTTACCTTTTATTTTAACTCCTCCACCATTTTTCTTTCTAGCTTAGCTTCTTCCAATTCCAACTTGGTTTCAATAACTTCCTCCCTGGCTTCTCTGAACTTCTCCTTTAAAAGCTTCACTTCAGTTTTTTCAATGACTTTCTCTTTACCTTTCCTTTGTTTAATGATTTATTCCTTTTTTGTATATAAGTTAATGGTGTTTTCTGTCATAGGTTGTTTTCCTTTGTCTGTCACTTCAATCTTTTTGTTAGCCATGACACCTTTGGCAAGCTGCAATATGGTAAGTGGTTTTCTTGGTTTGAATACCAAACCTGCATCTTCACCTGAAAAATCAAGTTTTTTGGAAGCTAGGCCTTTATTTTCCTTCTTGCTTCCTTTGATATGCACAGCTTTGACCACTGTAGTTTCTTCTATGTCTATGGCTTGAATAATGTCTTCAAGGTTTCCTTTCCCCAATGTTTGGCTCCTAGTTATTCTTCCACTCTTTTTGATGGGCTTTGGCTTGCTATTTGTAGGTGTGGGTTGTGGAACCTCTGTTTCCTATGCATGCTCTATTTCAAACTCCATGGGCTCTACAATGGGTTCCATTTCCTCTTCATTTACACCCTCTGCTTCAGCTATAGGTTTATCATTATTGCTTGAAGGAGTGGATTTTGATTTAGGTGTCTTCTTGGGTGTTAATGCATCTACTTCATAACCACTAAGAAACGACGATGTGGCCCAATATCTATTTAACTTTTTTAATTACTCCAAAACTAGTAGCTTGATTAATCCATGATGAAAAATTGAAGTTTCACTACCTTCAGGCCTAGCTTTAACTTTATCTTCCATCTTTCCTAGGCTCCTAAATAAGAATAAGGGAAGGTCCAAAGGCTGCTTACCGTTGAAATGTACCAAGAGTCTGAAGTGATAGTGATAAATCATATGGAACCTCCCTTCAAATGTGAAGTATTTCTAAATTACCAGTAAGATTTTGGAGTAGTTTTATTTAAGGAAGCTCCTTGGGATCCCATATGCCATATCCACTCCAATATGCTCAGGCTTCATAAACTCATCACAGTTATGTAATTTGAAGTTAGTGGCTTTAAACCACTCTTCCCCTATCCTTGAATCTCTGTAGCTTGGGAAATTATTTCAGGAGACACCACGAAACTCAACACACCCACCTTTGATGCAGTGCCAACAAAATTCACTGCAAAGTCTTTTGAAACTTGAGCATGATAACCTTGAAGCTTCTGGTAGAACCTCATGCAACCAGAACTGGTGAAGGCTGCTGCAAAACTAGGATCCTTATTGACCAATTTCAAATCCATTGGCTCATACCTGACCAGTGAGCCCCCTTTATTAGTATTTTTATCCATGGCCATCTCTCTTAACACAATGTTGGCTTTCTTGATATTATGACACCTGCAAAGAAGAAATTTGCATAGCAAGCAGCTTGCAAATAAATTTGGAGCTTTCTAAAGGTGATGAGAACTGCTATTATCAGAAGTAAGAGGGAAAGATGACAGACAACATCTCTCAAGGGTAAATTTAAAAGGTAGGTTTCAAATATGAGAGGGATGAAGACAAATAAGAGTGGTTAAGTGAAATGATGAATGACAAATGCTGATCACGAATGTTGCATGACTCCATATAACTGATCATGTGACCTCAGACTAACCCCTAACCACTTAAAACTGGACACCTCACCCTTTTCTTTACCGATGCAAAAAAACATAACTTTGCAGCACTTTCCGTCATAAATTTGGCAGATTCGCTACGGACTGTTCAGGTGAGTCTGTAGCGAAAACAACCTGTTTTCCATTGATTTTTCTATGGAATCAAGAAAAAATAAACAGGTGGCCAAAACCAAATTTTAAACCAATGCATGGATATTTTGATAGATTTTTATGGATTTGACCATGATGACATGACACGTGGGACTTAATATTATGACCAATTCACAAAATTTTATCAATTTCATGACTTAATTTACCAAGACAATAAAATTTATGCCTAATGACCTTACTAATCAAAAAATGAAATTTTCTTGGTGATAACATAATGTACCAAGAAACAACTCCCAATCCCATGTTTCCTAGTCTATGTCAGTATAGCCCATCAACCTGATACCATCACCTTGAGCATACTTGATCGTACCATGTAAATATCATAGCACATGTTTTGTCACTATCCAATGCACTCTCTTTCATTAGAAACAACATATAATAAGTAATTAGAAACCTTTAAAATACCCTTCTCATGCCTCCAAAAAATCTACAAGATGAAGCCAATTCTTCAATAATTTATTCACTCAGAAACTTCGTGCCCTAAAAAAACACTTACTGTAACATGCTCAACAACATATGATAATAAATTTTATCTCCTTTAGCAAGTTGTTACAAGCATTATGCAAAGTTCAGTCTGCTCACAATTTTCTCACAATTCTTTAAAATGTTTCTCACTCTCAATGGATCAAACCAAAATTTACAATTATGTTGCACATAAATATTTCTTTAGAATGATTAAGAAA
This sequence comes from Pinus albicaulis, assembly GCA_034641835.2. Classification (NCBI taxonomy): domain Eukaryota; kingdom Viridiplantae; phylum Streptophyta; class Pinopsida; order Pinales; family Pinaceae; genus Pinus; species Pinus albicaulis. Next base: position 1,594,242,684 of record CM076579.1, on the reverse strand, counting down.
TAATTACATTTATAGAAATGTGATGAGCCCTTTGCTAAACTGAGGGGGTGGGGGAGGGGTGGGCGGGTGAATCAGTTTAGTACATTCATGGACATTTAAACTTTTTCTTTAAACTTATTTACACCTCCATTTCATAAGAAACTTAATATATAGTGAATCAACAAACTTAATAAGTGAGCAGCAAGTGATAAGCATATTAAATACAATACATCAAGACATAATCATCATGCATATATACAATAGATATAAGTGGAAACCCATAAGGGAGAAAACCACATCTTATTATTGTTGTGATGCAAAGGCAAGCTCCAACTCCCTCTCACAACTGATTTTCTTTATGCTCCAACCTACAGGAGGCTACTACCTCAATTTCTGCAAGCTACAACTTGCACGGAAAATCCAACTCCCTTCTATTTTCTACAAGCTACAACCCACAGGAGGCTCCTTCCTCAACCAGCTACTACTGGACATCTATCAAGCTACAACTTGATATGGAAGCACCAAATCCCTCACACTACAATAAAATCATATGCTGATTTACCTAGATATCAGCTCAGTTTTACACCTTCTTCACTGTTGCCCTTTCGGCCTTCATATCTACTTCATATCAGCTCTGGATATGCACAAAATCTCTATTTTCTCACTCTCATTCTTCCACTCTCTAACCTCTCTATGCACATTGCAATGACATCATTTATAGAGATACTTCATGGATATTTTCATTCTATATGGGAATATGAAGTGAATAGGCATGACTCTTTGCCTTCCACCCACTCATTTCCTCACTCAACATATTCTGAATGTTACAATAATATATACATTTATTTCAGTATCAAATGGAGTTTTTCTTTCCTGGGAGACTTGCCTTTGCATCACAAACAATATAAAATAAATCAATAGTTTACATTTACATAGAAATTATAACTCAAACCTTCCAGCTTCTTTGCTTGTTGTGAACTTGTCCTCTTTTTCTTGCTGTGTATTTTTATTTTATGTTTTTGTTGTTATATTTCAACCACACTACAGCATTACTGTCTTAGCCCTACTTGACCTAGTTATTACGTTTCAAACAGTGCTACTATACCCTTCTTTTTCTTGACTCTGCCTATTATATTTAACTGCAACATTCAACATTATCTGCCGGTCGTGGTGCTGAGCCTGACTCGACCCACTCTACCTATATTCTCGTGGCCACAACATTCAACCTTCTCCTTTGTCTCAACACCCGACTCTGCCCGAAGTTCTTAGTTCTGCATGCTGAGTCGGGTCACTTACCCGAGTTCTTCTGCCAGCGTTTAGACTTTATTTTATTAATAAGGTGCTACTACATGAACCCTCGTCTACATGTAGTGTCGGTTCACTTACCTGAGTCCTTCTGCCCACATTCAAACTTTCTTTTATTAACAATGCAACAGCATAAAACTAGACTTGAAATATATTAGAATTTACCTCTGAACAATATTGCGTCCAGGCCTATTTCGCATTTCGGCACTTTTCATTGTTATCCATTGTGCTCTAATCCTTCCGAACTCCCGATCTGTGATATGCGAAGGGGTCCCACCTGTCTTATCACAATTTTCCATCGCAATTTCCTCATCGCAGTCTTTGGTTATAACCCCTTGTGACATGCGATTTGTGATAAAAGGTTCATGTCCCACCGGGGTGCCACGTCACTGCCACATCGTCTACCATGTCACCTTCCACGTCATCTGCCATGTCACCTGCCATGTCATCAAGTTGTATTTGTGATTTGTGGGGTCAGGTCCACGTCAACTGCCACATTAGCAGTAACGTCACTTGCCACATCAGCTGCCACATCATCTCCTGCACTTCGCATTTTGCAATTTCTTGTGTCTCTGTGGTTTTGCAATCATCCTTCTGCTTGTGATTTTCCATTTTGCAACCTGTGGTGAAAACCTTATCGCACATCACACCTTTTATCATTTACGATAATGGGTTTTCCTTATATTCTGCGGTATGCGATATACTTCACATCACAACTTAAACAACTTACGATTGCTTAACATGTAAATATCAAATTCACCGATTGCGAATTGTGATATCTCTGAACACTGTTATGTACGTACGCGGCTGTTCTGAATTTAAATAAGCATTGTTCTGAACGTAAATAAGCATGACTCTTCCCTTGACCTGCGCACTGTTCTGAACGTAAAATATCATGACTCAACCCACCCTTCACAACTATTCTTCATTGCTGCACGCGTTTATTACTTTACTTAGGCACGTTCACGACTCGACTCAAACTTGTTGGCTTTAATCCTTTGCTGCCTTAACTTCCTTTGATTCTAATGTTGCTCCTCTCTGCTCCTTTGCTCCTTTTATTCTAATGTTTCTCCTCTCTATTGTGCCTTGCCTCTATGCTTCTCCTCTGCGTCTATTTTATGATTTCTCACTGCATCATTGCCTTATTGCTCCTTTATACTCCAGCTAATCTGTTCCTTGTTCTCAATGATAATTCTGGTGCTGCTCCTTTCTACTCCTTTTCCATCATTGAAAATATTTCCAACAGTCTCCCCATTTGGCATTGATGGCAACACTTCTTCCAAGACTTCCTCCCCCTTTCATTCTGAGAAGTGCCTTTCTTCCTCTGCTTTCTTTTCAGAAGTGCCTTTCTTATTCTGCTCACTTTTCCTCCCCCTTTGACATCAATGTCAAAGGGTTACACCATTATGTATGCTATAATACTCTGATACTGGGGACATGTACCATAGCACTACTCAAATAATAACACAGTGTAATCATGCTCTGTAGATCTTTACTAGCTCCATAGCTCAAGCTCTTCCTAACAACTTTTATGGGAGACTCTCCACCTAAGAAATTGCTTCTTGTCTAACCCTAGTTGGATGTTTGTTCCTGATTTTGCAACCTTTGCTGGAGTTTTTTATTTTTATTTAATCATATCAGGGGGTATCATCTATAGACACTATCCCCAGTTTGCCTCTTATATACTGGAATGGTTCCATACTAAGAGGTTTTGTAAATATTTCTGATGTCTATTCTTTTGTTGGGACATATTCCATCTTTACTATTTTCTCTGCTACTTGTTCTCTGAGCAAGTGATACTTTATTGGGATGTGCTTGGTTTTCGAATGAAGCACAAGATATTTTGATATGCTTATTGCACTTGTATTTTCACATTTGATAGAAATAGGTTCAGTGATGCTTACTTTCATGTCTTAAAGAGTTTGTTTCATCCACATCACTTGTGTGTAACAGGTTGCTGTAATTTATTCTGCTTCTATTGTAGATAGAGAGACAAATGTTTGATTCTTGCTTAACCATGGCATCAGAATTTCTCCCAAATAGAATGCACCTCCACTTGTGCTTTTCCTGTCATCCACACAGTTGGCCCAATCTGCATCTGTATATGTTGTCAATGTGAAATCTTTGCCTTTCAAATACCATAGGCCATAATGTGCATTTCCTTGCAAGTATCTAAATATCCTCTTGATTGCTAGCAAGTGATTTTGTTTTGGTGCTACTTGATATCTTGGCACAAGTTCTACTGCAAACATAATGTCTAGTCTAGAAGCTGTTAAGTATAGCAGACTTCCTATCATAAATCTGTAATGTCTTTGACCTACATCTATTGATCCATCATCAGCACATACCTTGCATCCAGTGATCATGGGAGTTGACACAGGTTTGCAGTCTTCCATTTGGAATCTTTTTAACATGTCTCTTAAGTATTTTTCTTGTGAAATGAATATGCCTTTGTTCTTCCATAGAATTTGAAGTCCTAGGTAGAAGTTAAGCTCTCCAATCATAGACATCTCAAATTCTGACTTCATCTCTTCTACAAATCCTTTAACTAATTCATCTTTGTTACTCCCAAACATGATGTCATCTACATATACCACTACAATTAAAAGTTCATTTTCATCAGCCTTTATATATAGATTGTTGTCTACTCCTCCCTTCTTGAATCCTTTTTTTTTAAAGTACTTGTCCAGCCCAGAATACCATGCACGTGGTGCTTGTTTGAGACCATATAGGGCTTTCTTTAATATGAAAACATAGTTATGCTTATATGCTAAGGAGAAACCTCCAGGTTCTTCCATGTAGACTTCTTCCTCTAGATCTCCATTTAAGAGGGCATACTTCATATCCATTTGATATGCCTTGAAATCATGATAGCATGCAAAAGCCAGAAACATTCTAATTGCTTCCATTCTTGCTACAGGGAAAAAAGTTTCATAGTCAAGTCCTTCAATTTGAGAGTATCCCTTACATAAAATTCTAGCTTTATTTCTGATTACCTGACCTTGTTCATTCATATTATTCTTGAATATCGACTTTGTGCTAATGGAATTTTTCCCAACAGATCTTGGTATTAACTCCCAGGTTTTGTCCTTATATTGCTAGTATAGTCCCTTATTATTGTTAGTGTAACCCCCTTATTGTTATTATTGTACCCTTGTAACCCCGATATTGTTATTATTGTGCCCTTAATTTATTATTGTTAGGTCGGCTAGGATTACATTGTGGCCCACTAGGATTACATTGTGGCCCCATGGACTCGTATATATAGAAAGGAAGTTTTGTAATTTGAATCATCCAAGAATTTTTCATTCATGTAATGTATTGGAGGTTTCCCCCTCGAAGTGGCTTATTTCTAAGGCGTTGATGTCTCTTTTCTTCTATTTTTGGAGCTGGTTTCACAACATTTGGTATCAGAGCTTTGGATTCTAGGGTTTTGCTCCTCCAAACAGGTCATCGTGGAATTTTCGCTATAGCTTTGTTTCTACGAAGTTTCAGAAGATGAAATTTTTAGGGTGCGAAGCCGAAATCCGAAGGAACATCGTCAAAAAATTTCAGAGCTTGGTTCACAACATTTTCGGAGATATGATCTGTGGAAGGTAGCGCCTTTTCAGGCTCCTGAATTTCATCTCAAAGAGGTGATCGTGGGAAAATATTCATAATTCTCTCTCTGAGCATCGGATTGGAGTTCTGTAAAAATTGGTTGCAATTGCACGGACTGTAGTTTCTTCACTATCAATTTCAGAGCCAAAGAATGAAACAGTGACACGTGGTAAGTCGTACAAGTTTTCTCTATTGAACCAGTCCAAAATTAGGTCATTGTGGGAGATTGGACATAACTTTGTCCCGAAGAATCCAAATCATATCAGACCTGTGGCATTGGAAAGAAGCTTCAGAGTGCTACTGTAGGGCTTAATTTCAGATATTGAGGATCTGAAATTGTAGAGATAATTCAATTTCAATATCGAGCTCCTCAAAAGCAAGTAAAAGGTGTGTATTTTTTTTCCGAATTGCATAAGTCTTGTTTGAAGAATCAAGTTGAATTGATTTGAAGGGAATATTGTAGAATAGATATTAGTATTGGATTCTAAAATGGACCCTAAAAAGAATTCAACACCCATTAAGCCTTTGGAAATCTTTACTATGACTCATGAAGATGAAGAATGGCAACATGACATATCAAAATTACAAGAGCAAGTGCAACAAATTTCGCTCTCGCAAAGAGCAACAAAAAATGACATGGAAGTTTTGAAGAAAGGCATGGAAACTAAGATGGATGGTTTGAAGAAAGACATGGAATCCAAGATGGATGGTTTAAAGAATGGCATGGAATCTAAGATATATGGCATGGAGGCTGGCATGGAATCTAAGATGGATGACATGGAAGCTAAGATCGATGAGAAAATGGAAAACATGAAGAATTTTCTAAAAGAAAACATGGAAGGTTTGACAAATTTGATACAAGAGATGTTTCCTAATGGTGAAAAGATGGTAGAGGAAAATCATGATGAGAACAAAATATGTGTTAATCGTGATTTCATAAAATCTAATGTTGGTGGGAAGAACCACCATATTCCAAAAATGGATATGAGTAAGTTTGATGGAAAGGATCCTGTAACATGGATACTATAGATGGATCAATATTTTGATCTCCATAATGTGAAAAACACACAAAAGGTACGCTTTGCAACTTTACATTTAGAAGAAAATACATTTGTATGGTATCTATGGCTTTGCTCCCATAAAAAAATTGTCACTTGGTCAATTTTTACGGAGGAAATGATAGAACATTATGAGGATACAAATAGCAACACCTTCTTTAGCTAGTTGATAAATCTTAAACAAAATGGTTTAATGGGGGAGCACATTGAGGACTTCCAAAAATTGAATATAAGGGTAACTGATATTCCAGAGGAACACAGGATTGATCTCTTCATAGGTACTTTAAAGGATAACATCCAACATGAAGTTCGTGTTTTAGAACCTGATTCATTGGAGAAGGCATTCAGGTTGGCAAGAAAAATTGAATGTAAAATTATGGCGACAAGGAAGCCTACCACTCACTTCTATAAAGAAGGAAGTGTTGCTACTCCTAGATTTCCACAACCTACAAGGTTGACACCACAACAATTGGAAGAAAAAAGAGCAAAAGGGCTTTGCTACGGTTGTGATAGCAAATACACTAAAGGTCATAAGTGTGCTGAGAAGAAATTATTTTACATAGATTGTGAAGAGGAAGAAGAAAATGAACAAGAAGAGGATATACACCAGGAACCAACCCTAGAAGAGGAAGAAATGAGTCTGACCATATCGTGTAATGCATTGGCGGGAATTACCACTCCTCAAACTCTCAATATAGAAGGACATATCAAGAAGAAAAAGGTAATAGTGTTGATTGATTCAGGTAGTACCCATAATTTTATTCATTGTAAGGTAGCCAAGGAATTGAATTGTTTCCTATACCAAGCACCAAAATGTCAAGTGATGGTTGCAAATGGAGGAACTATAAATTGCTTTATAAAATGCCATAATATCAAGCTAACCATGGGGGAATATGTATTAAATAGTCCAATTCTTTCCATTCCTATGGGAGGTGCTGATGTTGTACTAGGAGTACAATGGTTACAATCTTTGGGGACGGTAGCTTTTAATTTTCAAGAACTTTTCTTGAAATTTTTTTCCGAAGGAAAGGAAGTCGAATTACGGGGTATTGAAGGGAAGCCAGGAAGGATAATAAGCTCTAATGTCATGACAAAGCTTCTAAAGAAAGAACAACGAGGCGTAATTGCACAATTATGCTCACTAAAAGTTCCAACATCAAAATCATCTATTTCTGCAGATCTCCAACAAGTCTTGGACAATCATTCCAAGGTGTTTGAAACTCCCAAAGGACTCCCACCTATTCGTGATCATGATCATGCTATTCATTTGATTCCAGGAAGTGTTCCTCCAAACATCGGGCCTTATAGATATCCTTATGTCCAAAAGAGCGAAATTGAACGTATGATTGCAGAAATGTTAGAGGCGAGTATAATTCAACCTAGTCAAAGTTCTTTCTCTGCTCCTGTAGTATTGGTACACAAGAAGGATGGATCGTGGCGCATGTGTCCGGATTATAGGGAGCTCAATAAGCTCACCATTAAAGATAAATTTCCCATTCCTGTGATTGATGAATTATTGGATGAATTACATGGAGCAATTTATTTTGCCAAGTTGGATCTTCGTTCAGGATATCATCAAATTAGAATGAAGACTGAAGATATTCCAAAAACAGCATTTCGAACTCATGAGGGTCATTATGAATTTTTGGTCATGCCTTTTGGCCTTACCAATGAACCTTCTACATTTCAAGGGTTGATGAATTCCATTTTTAAACCCTTCCTTAGAAAATTTGTGCTAGTATGTTTTGATGATATACTAATCTACAGCAGGTCTTGGAAGGATCATGTTGAACATGTTGACAGGGTGCTCAAACTATTGCAGGAGAAACAATTATATGCAAAAAAATCCAAATGTTTCTTTGGAGTAAAATAGGTGGAATATCTAGGTCATATTGTATCTCACGAGGGTGTTAAAGTAGACCCTAACAAAATTAAAGCCATTAAGGAATGGAAAGTCCCCACAACCATAAAGCAGTTGCGAGGATTTCTCGGGTTAACAGGGTATTATCGCAAGTTTGTTAAGAATTATGGGAGAATAGCGGCACCTCTAACAACATTATTGAAGAAAGATGCATTTTCATGGACTCCTGAAGCAACTAAGGCCTTTGAACATCTTAAAGAGGCAATGTGCCTAGCACCGGTCTTAGCTACGCCGGACTTCACAAAAACCTTTATTGTGGAATGTGATGCCTCAGGAAATGGAATTGGTGCAGTTTTAATGCAGGAAGGAAGACCCATTGCTTTTGAAAGTCGTCCAATCAAAGGAAAGTATTTACAGAAACCTATTTATGAGAAAGAAATGTTAGCAATACTGCATGCACTAAAGAAATGGAGAACTTACCTAATGGGAAGACACTTCAAGGTAAAAACTGATCATGATAGTCTTAAACACTTTTGGAACAAAGACTATCTTCAGAAGAGCAGCAAAAATGGGTCACAAAGATGTTGGGTTATGAATTTGAAATAATCTACAAAAAAGGAAAGCTTAATGTTGTTGGAGATGCACTCTCAAGAAAGAATGAAGAGGTGGAAGCATTGCTTTGTGCCATTTCTATTATCCAACCAGATTGGATAACCGAAGCAAGAGATGAATGGAAGAAGGACAAAGATGTATGGACACTCATTCAAAAGTTGCGGCAAGATCCTAGTACATCTGATACATTTAGTTGGAAAAATGATTCCTTATGGTACAAAGATCGCTTATATCTTTGTAAGAATTCCCAACTAAAACAAAAGATTCTTCTGGAATTGCACACTTCTCGTTTAGGAGGACACTCAGGATTTTTAAAAACTTACCACAGGGTGAAGAAATAATTTTTTTGGGATGGCCTTAAATCTGATATTCAAAAGTTTGTGGCAGAATGTTTGGTTTTCCAGCAGAATAAAGTTGAGACAATTAAGACCCGGGTCTTCTACAACCTTTATCCATTCCAAGTCAACGTTGGGAGGAGATTTCAATGGATTTTATCACAGGTTTACCTAAGTCTGAAGGAAAGAGTGTCATCATGGTGGTAGTTGATAGACTTACCAAGTATGCACACTTTTGTGCATTATCTCATCCATTTAAAGGAAGTACAGTTGCTACTACATTTATGGACAGAATTCAAAAGCTACATGGAAGCCCAAGGGTTATTGTGAGCGACAGAGATCCCATTTTTACTGGAAATTTTTGGACGGAGTTATTCTCTTGTTTGGGTACTCAATTAGCTCATAGCTCATCTTATCATCCTCAATCTGATGGTCAAACTGAGATCGTAAATAAATGTTTGGAAGGATATATTTGTTGTTTTGTATCTGATAAACAAACACAATGGGTCAAGTGGTTACCTCTTGCTGAATGGTGGTATAACACTTCCTTCCATACTGCAGCAAAAATGACCCCATTTATGGCACTTTATGGATATCATCCACCATCCATCACATTATCTTTAAGGGAAAATTCGAAGGTTCAAGCAGTGGAAGATCACATCGAGCATCAGCAAGAAGTTCTCCAACTCTTAAAGGATAACCTGAATTTGGCATAAAATTGAATGAAACAACAGGCAGATCAACATCGCAGCAAGAGAAGTTTTGTTGTATGAGATTGGGTATTTTTACAGCTACAACCATACAAACAAATGTCCCTCAAGCAAGCTAAGAAGGATAATAAATTATCACCAAAGTACTATGGTCCTTACAAGGTGTTGCAAAAGATTGGTACTATGGCATACAAATTGGAGCTTCCTACTTCTTCACAAGTGCATCCAATTTTCCATGTTTCATGCTTAAAGAAGGTTATAGGTGAAAATCTTCCAGTTCAAACAATATTGCCAGAACTTGATGAGGAAGGAAAAATCATATTGGAACCTGAAGCGGTCATGGAAACAAGAACTCGACAGCTACGGAATCGATCAATTTCAGAGTATCTCATCAAGTGAAAGAACTTACCCACTGAAGATTCTACATGGGAGGATGAGAATTTTATACAGAAGCACCCAGAGCTACTCAAGCGTTGAGGACAACACTTTTTTGAAGGAGAGGGGCATGTTAGGTCCCTATATTACTAGTATAGTCCCTTATTGTTGTTAGTGTAACCCCCTTATTTTTATTATTGTACCCTTGTAATCCCCATTTTGTTAATATTGTGCCCTTAATTTATTATTGTTAGGTCGGCTAGGATTACATTATTTATGGACTCCTATATATAGAAAGGAGGTTTTTTAATTTGAATCATCCAAGAATTGTGCATTCATGTAATGTATTGGAGTTTTCCCCCTCGAAGTGGCTTATTTCTAAGGCGTTGATATCTCTTTTCTTCTATTTTTGGAGCTAGTTTCACAACAAATTGCTTCCATTCTTGCTACAGGGGAAAAAGTTTCATAGTCAAGTCCTTCAATTTGAGAGTATCCCTTACATACAAGTTTGGATTTATTTCTGATTACCTGACCTTGTTCATTCATATTATTCTTAAATATCCACTTTGTGCTAATGACATTTTTCCCAACAGGTCTTGGCATTAACTCCCAGGTTTTGTTCTTCTCAATTTGGTCTAATTCTTCATTCATAGTATTTATCCAATTTTTGTCTTTGTTGGCTTCATTAAAATTATTCGGGTCTATCTATGACAACATGGCTAGATACATTTCCATGGTCTATTCAGCCAGCTATCTTCTAGTTTCGACTCCTCCACTCTTGTCTCCAATTATTTGATCTTATGGATGGTTCTTCTAAGTGTGTTTGAAGGGTCCTTTTGAGTTTATTTCTGTATCTTTTGTTGTCTTACTCTGTTATTTATTTTCTTAATTCTCATCTTCATGATCATTTGGAGGATTGACACAGTTTGTGCTTCTAGTTCTGTCTGGTAGATCTTCATCAAATCTCACATCAACGCTTTCCAAAATTTTATGCAGTATTTTATTGTAGCACATGTATCCCTTACTCTTAGATGCATATCCCAAAAATATTCCTTCATCGGATCTTGCATTATACTTCCCCAATTTTTCATCATTATTATTTATGAAACATTTGCTGCCAAAGACTCTAAAGTGCTTGATTGATGCCAGTTTCCCATGTCACAATTCATATGGAGTATTGTCACAATTTGGTCTGAGATGAGCTTTGTTGAGAATATGAACAACTGTGTGTACTACTTCTACCAAGAAGATTTTTAGAATGTTTCTTTCTTGCATCATGGCTCTGGAAATTTGTTGTACCGACATGTTTTTCCTCTCTGCCACTCCATTCTGTTGAGGTGTACCTGCAACTGTAAACTATTTCTTTATCCCACATTTATTGCACAGGTCTACAAAATCATCGCTTGTGAATTCACCTCCTTTGTCTGATCTGATGCATTTTAGGTTACATCTAGTTTGATTTTCTGCCAGTGCCTTGAATATCTTAAATTTCTCAAACACTTTGGATTTGTATCTGAGAAATGCCACTACGTTAATCTGGAAAAATCATCGATTATCAACATGAAATGTGATTATCCACCTAGTGCATTTGTTCTTGAAGGTCCGCATAGGTCCATGTGTACAAGATGAAGAGGCTTACTTGTAGATATTTGGTCTTTGTTTTTGAATGATGTGCAACTTTGTTTGCTCAGTTGGCAGGACTTACATATGGTATTTGGTGGCTTCTTTATTGTAGGAAAATATCTGACAACTTTGTTTTTCTCAAATTGATGATGTGGTCAAAATTTAGATGTCCCAATCTTCTATGCCATAGCCAAGATTTGTCAATTTTACTGATGTGGCATGCTTCATTCTCGTCTTCTAGTATATAAACATTAATCTCTGTTCGAACACTTTAAACAAGATATTTCCTGTGGTGATTGACCTTACTTCACAATCTTGGGCTCTGAAAAGGACCTCACAGCCTTTATCACAAATTTGACTAACACTTAGTAGATTGGCTTTCATACCATCCAAAAATAGTATATACTGAGCCTCTCCTCTTCCATTATTTAGGTTAATTGTGCATTTTCCCTTGATTTTCCCTACTTTATCATTACTGAATGTTACATTCCCAGATTTTTTTCATCAAAAGTTACAAACTTGCTTTGGTATCCAATCATATGTTTTGAGCACCCACTGTCCACATACCATTTACTGTTCTAATCTTGAGAAATTAGAACCATATCACACTTATTTAGCTTCCTTTTCCATTGCATGTAGCTGTTTGTTTGGTAAATTTCCTAAGGAGATGGATCATTGTCTTTGAGAGGACATTCGTGAGACTTGTGCCCATTTTTATGGCAACAAACAAATTTGATTGTATTTTCTGAATGGATTATGTAGACAAGTGAATCCACCATTTTTCTTAATTCCCCTTGAGTTTCCATACTCCAATCTCCGTATATACACTATGAACTCCATGGCTTTATGACCGAACCTTTTACAACCAAAAAAATACCCATGGAAGTTGTTTCTATCTCTGGCAGAGAAATTTGTTTGGGGATATAGCCATCTGGTCATATGAAAATTCTGTCTTTGGAAGCCATTTGATCTGAGTTGGAATGTTTCTTGGTTGTTTACTCCTCTTGTTTCGAGGGCTTTCCTTGTGGTGGGTTTTTTTTGCAGTTCATGAGGATTTGAAGGGTTTCCCACATTTTTGTTCTCAGATTGATGGGAGTTAAAATTTTATTTTAGGACAAATTTCACAAATGTAATAAATTTCTTACCCTCTGCCTTGGAAAAATTTCACAAATTTAATAATTTTCTTACCCTATGCCTTCGACTTACTGGATTCTACTTCATATCCTATCCCAGTCTTTACAAGAGGAGATCTTTGCGCATTTAATATCCAGTCCAATTGTTCAACACCTTTTAACTACTGAATGTTCATTGTTAAATCAGTTTGAGCCTTTTCCAGTTTCTTCCTCAGACTCACCACCTCTTCTTCCAATCTTCCACATTCTTGAATTTTCTCTCTTATTTTTTGCAGCAGAATGTCTTCTACTTTCCTTGCTTCTTCTATTTCAGTTTTCAACTTGATAAAATCTTCAGATTTTGGTTCTTCCTTTACATGTTTTAGAAGGATTGCCTTATGTTTTCTAGCCTTGAACTTGAGTCTATATATTTCCTTTAGAGCACTCACCAGCTCCCCCTTATGATCCACCTCACGTTATTCTTCAAATTCCAGGAGATATTTCTCAAGCTCTTCCTTGGCCATCAAAATGAATTTTGATGTTCCTTCTTCATTAGGGGATTCATCTGAGCTCTCAGATGCACTGCTGTCTTGTTGAGCATATAATGTTCTTCTATTAAATATGTTCCCTTTCTGCCTATTTCTGAAATTTCTTTTCTCTTTCCCTTTTGACTAATTCTCTATTTTCTTATGAGGACATTTTGAAGCATAGTGCCCCACTCTTCCACAATTAAAGCACTTAAATGTAATTTTACCTTTGTACTTACCTATGCTTCTATCCAATATTCTAAAAAATTTGGCTTCTTCTTCATAAGAGCATGAGAATGTACCTTCCTTTTCTTCTATGCACTTGTCTGCCTTAAAGGCAGCCTCCCTCATGTTTTACTTCCCTTTAGGAAGTCTCATCTCATATGCTGTTAGGTTCCTAGGTAATTGGTTTTTGGTTAAGGTTTCACAATTTTCTATTTCTTCTATGGCAGAAACCTTAGGATTAAACCTGGATGGTAGAGATCTCAATATTTTCTGGACTACAACACTTTCTTTAATTTCTTCTCCTAGGCCTATCATGATATTCACAACTTCTGTAACTTTTAAAAAGAATGCAGCTAAATCTTCATCTTCATTCAGTTTTAAGTTTTCAAACTAAGTTCTATGTGCTTGTAGTTTGGCCATATTCACCTTTGTATCTCCCTCGTGAGTGTTTCCTAAAGTATCCCAGATATCTTTGGTAGTCTTACTGTGCATTACTTTGATAAATTTTGACTCACTTAAACCACTCAAGAGTGCATTCATTGCTTTTGCATTAGCTCTAAAATTTTTTTGGCTTCTTCCTCAGTGTCTATATCCTTTGGTGCATATTTTTCTTCCACACCATGCCAAACTTCTATTCCTAGAGACATTAAGTATGTCCTCATTCTTATTCTCTAGAAATCATAGTTTGTGTAAGTAAACAATGGGGCTTTATTTGTAGAGCATCCTTCTAGGCTATTCTATGTGCTTGTAGTTTGGCCATATTCACCTTTGTATCTCCCTCGTGAGTGTTTCCTAAAGTATCCCAGATATCTTTGGTAGTCTTACTGTGCATTACTTTGATAAATTTTGACTCACTTAAACCACTCAAGAGTGCATTCATTGCTTTTGCATTAGCTCTAAAATTTTTTTGGCTTCTTCCTCAGTGTCTATATCCTTTGGTGCATATTTTTCTTCCACACCATGCCAAACTTCTATTCCTAGAGACATTAAGTATGTCCTCATTCTTATTCTCTAGAAATCATAGTTTGTGTAAGTAAACAATGGGGCTTTATTTGTAGAGCATCCTTCTAGGCTAGCCATTTTGGGGACCTAGGTTCTCCTTCTACTTTTTAAACTGTTACTAAAGGAACCAAATCTGATACCAATTGATGAACCCTTTTCTAAACTGAGAAGGGGGAGGGGGGGGGGGGGGGGGTTGAATCAGTTTAGCACATTCATGGACATTTAAAATTTTTCTTTAAACTTATTTACACCTCCATTTCATAAGCAAATTAATATATAATGAATCAACAAACTTAATATGTGAGCAGCAAGTGATAAGAAGATTAAATACAATACATCAACACATAATCATCATGCATATAGACAACATATATAAGTGGAAACCCATAAGGGAGAAAACCACATCTTATTATTGTTGTGATGCAAAGTCAAGCTCCAACTCCCTCTCACAACTTATTTTCTATATGCTCCAACCTACAAGAGGTTACTACCTCAATTTCTGCAAGATACAACTTGCACGGAAGCTCCAAATCCCTTCTATTTTCCACAGGCTACAACCCAGAAGAGGCTCCTACCTCAACCAGCTACTATTGGACATCTATCAAGCTTCAACTTGATGGAACCAACTCCCTCACAGTACAATAAAATCATATGTTGATTTATCTGGATATCAGCTATGTTTTATTCCTTCTTCACTGCTGCCCCTTTAGCCTTCATATCTGCTTCATATCAGCTCTGGATGTGCAAAACATCTCTATCTGCTCACTCTCATTCTTCCACTCTCTAACCTCTTTATGCACATTGAAATAACATAATTTATAGACATAACTTCATGGATGTTTGCGTTATATACGGGAATATGTAGTGAACATGCATGACTCTTTGCCTTCCACCCACTTATTTCCTCACTAAGCATATTCTAAATGTTACAATAATATATAAATTTATTTTAGTATCAAATGGAGTTTTTCTTTACCTGGGATATTTGCCTTCGCATCACAAATAATATAAAATAAATCAATATATTTACATTTACACAAAAATTACAAATCAACCCTTCCAAATTCTTTGCTTGTTGTGCATTTGTCCTCTTCTGGTTGCTGTGTATTTGTCTATTTTGTTTTTGTTGTTATATTTCAACCATGCTGCAGCACTACTGTCTTAGCCTGACTTGACCTAGTTATTAAGTTTCAAACATTGCTACTATAGCCTTCTTTTTCCTGACTTTGCCTATTATATTTAACCACAACGTTCAACATTCTCTACCCGCCATTGTGTTGAGCCCGACTCGACCCACTTTTCCTATCTTCTTGTGGCCACAACGTTTAGCCTTCTCCCTTGTCTCAACACCCGACTTTGCACGGAGTTCTCAGTTCTGCATGCTAAGTCGGGTCACTTACCCGAGTCCTTCTGCCTGCGTTCAAACTTTATTTTATTAATAAGGCACAACCACATGAACCCTGGTATACACATAGTGTTGGTTCACTTACCCGAGTCCTTATGCCTGCATTCAGACTTTATTTTATCAATAACGCAACTGCATGAAACTAGACATGAAATATATTAGCATTTTCCTCTGAACGGTATCACGTTCGAGCCCATTTCACATTTCAGCACTTTTCATTGTTATCCATCGTGCTCTAATCCTTCTGAACTCCTGATCTTCAATATGCAAAGGGGTCCCACCTATCCTATCAAAATTTTCCATCGCAGTTTCCTCATCGTAGTCTTTGTTTATAACCTCTTGTGACATGCGATTTGCAATAAAAGGTTCAGGTCCCACCAGGGTGCCATGTCACTGCCACATCATTTGCCACGTCACCTGCCACGTCATCTGCCATGTCACCTACCATGTCATCAAGATGTATTTGCAATTTGTGGGGTCAAGTCCACGTCGTCTACCACGTCAACAGATATGTCACTTGCCATGCCAGCTGCCACATCATCTCTCGCACTTCGCATTTAGCAATTTCTTGTGTCTTTGCGGTTTTGCAATCGTCCTTCCGCTTTCGATTTGCAATTTCGCAACCCAAGATGAAAACCTTATCACACGTCACACATTTTTTAATTTACCATAGTGGGTTTTCGTTATTTTCTATGGTATGTGATATACTTTGCATCGCAACTTAAACAACTTATGATTGCTTAACACGTAAGTATAAAATTCACCGATTGCGATTTGCAATATCTCCTAACACTGTTTTTTACGTACACGACTGTTCTAAACATAAATAAGAATTGTTCTGAATGTAAATAAGCACAACTATGCCCTTGACCTGTGAAATGTTCTGAAGATAAAATAACACGACTCGATCCTATCTTCACATATGTTCTTCATTGCTGCATGCGTTTATTACTTTACTTAGGCACGTTCATGACTCGACCCAAACTTGCTGCCTTTTCTCCTTTGCTGCCTTAACTTCCTTTGATTCTAATGTTGCTTCTCTATGCTCATTTTCTCCTTTGATTCTAATGTTGCTCCTTTATGCTCCTTTTCTCCTTTGATTCTAATGTTGCTCCTCTCTGCTGCACCTTGCCTCTGTGTTGCTCCTCTGCCTCTCTTTTATGATTTCTCACTGCATCATTTCCTTATTACTCCTTTATACTCTAGCTGATATTCTCCTTGTTCTCAATGATAATTCTAGTGCTCGTCTTTTCTGCTCCTTTGTCATCAATGAAAATATTTCCAAAAAAATGGAGAACCAATCACCCCTATTCATACACTATTGATCTAGTGTAGCACATTGAAGATTTAATTTTGACTCAATCAATCATCTTCTTAAATAAATGAGAGAAATTTTCAAACTTAAACACATGTTTTTAATGAAGTATAACGTGCCTTGACTAAGTGGAGTGATTACCATGGGTAAATACTAGATAAAAATCCTATTTTTTTGTGTGCATGCATAAATTGAAAATTTTTCACCTACATAAATTTGCATGGGAATATAACAACAAGTCAGATCAAATTTGTGTGGGAATATCAGAGAAAGGTAGCGAAAATTATGCAATATACATAGGCATGAAGAGGCAAGCTAAAGCAGATTACGTCAATATTAAATTTTTACTTCTTTATCCTCCCAGACCTGCAACTTAGCTTTAGACCATAAATTCCTACTCCTAAACACCATCATAAGCATGAAATCAAATGCATTTCATTAAATTTTTCATTACATCAATTTTTTCTTGTTGACATCAATGCCAACACAAAATCCTTTTTCTAAGTGATTTTTTTCATCATGAGAGTGGTCAAACCCCATATATGAAAGAATCATATCATCCCACAAAGGATCTAAAATTCACCTAGAAGAATCATCTAACAAATACTCAAGGAATCAAGTAAAATCAACAACATGGGTACAAGAAACATAATATCAGCAAGGTGGACTATATTCAATGTCAAATCCATAAAAGTACTTCACACAAGTATTCATTTTCAAATGTCTTACTAAATTATGATTGTACACAACCTTCCATAATTAATCATGGGATGGTTACCATATGACCATTTTAGGTGCTTACAACCCTAAGGGGAGATACAATTCATAGGCTAACCCTTTATATGATAAGTGCAAGTGATAGGTGTTATCACTTTATTTTTATTTCATGACAGGTGTCTTAGTCTTATACTAAGTTATGTAGAACTATTGTTCATGAGTGTCATTATAGTATTCTTAGGGAGGGTGTAGGCTAAAATAATTTATTTACTTCATCCATAATACCTCCCAATGAAACCTCCCTTGTGTTGGATTTTGTGCTTCACTAAAGAGAGGAGAGTATTGGATGAGGTGAAATTCGTATACTCTCATGTATTGCACATTGTTTAGGTCACCTAGTGAGTCTTTACATGAGGTGCTATATTTTTTGTAATAATACCAAAAAATATTTCTCTTGTTATCAAAGGACAACATGGTTATAAAAAAAAAAAATATGAAACAAAAAGTAGATGGGTGTCATAGTGAAAGGGAAACTGAAGTGAGGGATTCAGTGTTTTTTGAGATTGTATAAATCTCTCTTCAACCTACACATGCGGGTCTCTTTGTTGTGTGCTACAAAGCCCTATGGTTTCTCTATGTATACATCCTCTTATAAGTCACCATTGAAGAATGTTGTCTTGGCATCCATATGATGGATCTTCCATCCCATCTATTGTTATGCAACCATCTCACAAAATAGAAGAAAAGAGAGATCAATAACTTGAAAAATAGCATATTCGATGGGGAAGCCTCCTTTACATCACGTAAATTAAAAATTCTTGGATGATTCAAATGAAAAAAAAAAACTTTCTATATATAGGACTTTAAGGGGTCATAATATAATTAGAACCTACATAATAATAATAATCTAAGGGTACAACAATAACAATAGTGGGCTTCTATGGGGCACAATAATAACAATATGGGGAATACATGGGCACAAAAATAAAAATAAGGGAGCTACACTAACAATAACAATAAGGGGCTACACTAGTATTATAGGGACTTAACATACCCCTCTCTAAAAAAGTGTTGTCCTTAATGCTTGAGTAGTTATGAATGCTTCTATATAAAATTCTCATCCTCCCATCTAGAATCTTCAGTTGGTTAGTTCTTCCACTTGATGAGATACTCTGAAATTAATCTATTTCATTTTTGTCGAGTTCTTGTTTCTGTGACTGCTTCATGTTCCAATATGATTTTTTCTTCCTCTTCAAGTTCTAGAAATATTGTTTGAACTAGGAGCCTATCGCCTATAACCTTCTTTAAGCATGAAACATGGAAATTTGGGTGCACTCAGGAAGATGTAGGAAGCTCCAATCTGTATTACATAGTACTAATATTTTGCAACACCTTGTAAGGACCATCGTACTTTGGCGATAGTTTATTATCCTTCTTAGCTTGCTTGATTTAAATTTTTTTGTATGGTTGTAGCCTTAAAAATATCGAATCACCTACATCAAAACTTCCCTCGCTGTGATGTTGATTTGCATGTTGTTTCATTCAATTATGTGCCAAATTGAGGTTATCCTTTAATATTTGGAGAACTTGTTGTTGATGCTCGATGTGATATTCCACTTCTTGAACCTTAGAATTTTCTCTTAAAGATGATGTGATGGAGGGTGTATGATATCCATAAAGTGCCATAAATGGGCTCATTTTTGCTGCAGTATGGAAGGAAGTGTTATAGCACCATTCTATTGAAAAGTGTAGCTAGGTTTGGTCTTCATAATGACATGTAATTATGATTCTATGTAATGAAGAGACAAAGATAATAAAATGTATCTACTATAATTCTTGCACAATGGGTTTCATGAGCAAGAGATTTTATTATAGGTCAAAGAATTATTCTTGATGTATTTATAATTTTGTCATATTGTCATAAATATGATTAGGGCCATGTAAATGAAGTCATGTTACACTTGTAAAAGGACACATTATTTGTGTAAAAATTATACTCCCAGACCTTGTCAATAGGCCTCTCCAAATTTCGCTTTAATGTGATGGAAATCCTCCTTGATGAAGTCAGATCACCCTCCTGTTGAGGCCTTGGAATTCTGCTGGCGAAACATGGGGGAAAACCACCTTGTCTAGACCTTAAAGCATCTCCTTTTATGTTTGGTGTAGTGGTTTTGAGGGTGTTTTGATTATACAACATGAAAATGGAGAATGATTTTAATCTATCATATGCATCTATTTAAACTATTTATTCTACTAAATACCCGGGGTGTTTCTTCCTTTATGCAATCTAAAAATATATCCTTCAACGGTTAGAAATATAGATAATTTAGCAGTTGAAAGAGATGAAAATTATGTAAGATGATTCTTCTAACAAAGTAGTTTGACTAGAAGAATTGTGAAAAATATATCACATTCATATGTGTGATTATATATTTGATAATAAATCATAGACAAATATTAGAACAGAAGTGTATGTAACATTCATCTATAATAACGTTTCAAATATATAATACAATAAAAAGATGATTGTTAATCTATAAATCAAGACTTAATACAGGTGAATAGAAGTACCATATGTACAAAGTTCTACTCATGTAATATAACAGTAATTGATCTTCTCCTCTTCACTTTCAAGCAATTTAAATAGTACAACAGTTCATCGTTAGTTAAATAGCTTTAATTGTCAAAAGATAACATATGTGTTACATTAATTCATCAAAAGCATTCATAAACTTACAATAGTGCATTCTTTGCAAACATTTTTGACAAATTCATGGACCCTTATCTAAATGCATGAGAGGGGTTTAAATACTAAACTAGCTATGTTCTAAAATATATTATTACAAAAACATAGAGGAGGTTTCAAACAACCATCCTCGTAAGACTAACTTAAACTACAATCTAGGAAAATAAAGTAACAATATGATTCATGAATTCCATCCGTTCTCTTAGATTTCCTTCCGAAGTTGAAAAATATCTAGCATGGGCTTGAGCTGATCTGGCTACAAAACCCTTGATCTGACCTATCCCT
This sequence comes from Pinus albicaulis, assembly GCA_034641835.2. NCBI lineage: Eukaryota > Viridiplantae > Streptophyta > Pinopsida > Pinales > Pinaceae > Pinus > Pinus albicaulis. Next base: position 1,594,221,892 of record CM076579.1, on the reverse strand, counting down.
TGAATGCTTCGTTTGAAAGTAATGGTTGCGATCTTCTTGTTGAATTTGTTATAGACTATAGGATCTGATATTGATGATAAGGTTTGATTAGAAAATTCCAATAATTTTCTTGATCAAACCTATTTACCTTTTTAATTATTTCGTCCCGTGTTTCTGCCTTTTGCTTCCACTGTGTCTCTAGTTTTTTTACTTCTGAGAAAACTTCAAATGTGTACTCGTTAATCAATTATGCTTTCACCAGTTGTTCACATACAAATTCAATAATTTCCTTTGATAATCTTGATGTTTTCGCTATTGCTTTCTCTGCATGTTTGATTTGTGCTTCCCAATATTTGAATAGGATCTCCCTGTGGAACTTATCTACCTAGGGTAGATTAGCTTCCTTTCCTGAGTCTGATGCTTGTCATTGAATGTGTTCGTTGATTTTCTTCTCGAGTTTATCACATTCAAGTTTCTAGATAGCTACTTGCTGAACCAGTATTTCATTTGTCACAATAAGAGTCAATAATAGAAGCTTGTTGGAAAAATAATTTATGTTTTTGCTTTAACTTAGCATTTACATCCAATGCTTCTTTTATTAATCTCTCTAATTGTGGTTGGATTTGTAACCTGGTCATTACTGCTTCTAGTTGTGCTTGCTTCTCATTGATTTATTCCTGATGCTATGATTTAAGCTTCTCAAAATACTTTTGAAATTGGGCCATCTTTGATTTCATTTGCTCGTTGGAGTTATATTTTTCTTCATCTAACAGTCTCTCTAGTTCTTGTACTTTGTCTTCCTTTTGCTTCAACAAAATTTTAACCTCAGTAACTTTATCAACAGTGGCAGTAGCATATGCCCCTGCAAACTGTGATAATTTAGTTAAATGTTCAGTAGGAACAACTAAGGGATCCTTCCACAAAACGTCAACATATTCATTATTGAAGTTTGAGACTGTTTCATCAATTATTCTCCTTTTATTTCTCTTGAATAGAGCCTTATGACTAGGACTGTAGAAGATATCCAACGAAGGAATTTCTTCAACTTGTAAAACTACTTCTTCTGTAGGGTAGACCGGTATGATCTCTCGATCATGAGCTTCTGGAACTTGTTGTAGTGGATTGACAATTTCCACTATCTTCTGGGAATGTTCAGGTGCCTGAAAACTAGTAGCTTGATCAGTATTGGGATTGGTTCTAGGAGTTTTTATTTCTTCAGAAAACTCATCCCATTCACTGCTCAAGTTCCTTGTTCGATACATTTCTGACTGATCAAGTGTATCATGACTGTGTTGAACTTCTTGAGAAGTTGACTCTGTTCCATTGCTTTCTCTTTTCTCTTGCATCTCTATCTCTTTGATCACTTGATCAATTATCTATTCTGGGCTATCCTTTCTAGATTTAGATTCATTTTTAGAATTATTCAAATTGTCATATTGATGTTTTGATTGACTCGACTCATCCTCAGACATGTCTTTTGCTTCATTATCCAAGATGATACTTGGAGTAGGTCTATTGACATCTTCAATAGTTAACAAGTCAAGAGGAATTCTTTCCAGTCTCTTGTTTCTGTATATTTGAAAACCTTCCAAATCATCTGGGTTGAGTTGACTAGATGAAAACTTAATTATATCTGAAAAATTTTCCATGCCTTGGAAGAGATCATCAAATCCGTCTATTTCCTTTATGAAAGGCTTCATTTTGAGCTTTGTGATGTAGTTTTTAATCACATAATTTGGATCATACAACCTCTTTGGCATTACTATAAAATTCAATGGATTAATATTTGATACTTCCTTGTAGGTATGGCCAATATAAAAAAGTGAAAAAGTACGGCACTGTAAAGGAAAATTAGGCCAAATGACCTTCTTAGCATCTTTCAGATGTTTAGTAATACGATTAACAAGCTGGTAATCTATCTCTCTTTCAAGTAACTTATCAGGAACATAATAGGGTAGGACGTGGGGAGAAGCATAACTCCCAAATACCCTGACATATGTAAAATTCTCCTATGCAAACCAACTAGCCATAAAAAGAATATTTGTACTAGCTTCTTTGGAAACCCTAGGGGCTTTCTCATAAAATATCATCTGGTGCATAAGTAACATCACTCCATGAAAATTTTGTAGAAATGCAGATGGAAGTCTGAATCCCAACGGACTCTATGGTAAATGTGGATTGGTGTAGCGTCTTGGGTAGTCCATTTCCATCCCATGGTAGGAAAACTGGAAGAAAAGAAGATTGCGTCCATGACATAGGAACCCATATAAAAGGGCGGTATTTCTCTAGATGAAACACTCATTTTATTCCTATAATCCATGATGTGTTTGGATAAATTGTTAGATAGGATATTATCCCAATTCAGAATTAAGGAATTGACGATTGCGTCAATTAATGGGACCCAATCTACTGAAAACCTAGTGGTATCAGGCTTTGAAAACAATCTACACAAAATACTAGAAGCATAACAATAAGGGTAAGGAATTTGGGAAATTGAGTACGTACCGAGTTTATCTCGCTTAAGTTCTCCCTGGTCTTCCTTCCATTCCTTTATGAATTTTATGAGGTCTGTATGCTCTGCTCTAAAGCTTTGCAAAAAAACCTTGTCATATTTCTGCTACGGGGAGGGTAGATAGTACATTGCTTGTAAATCTTCTACCCAGAAAGAACCAATATTTTCTCCCTTGGAATACTTAAAATTTCTATCTTCTATGTTTAAGTTGTTAAGTGCCCAGTTAACCATATCTATGTAAGGGAGAATTTTTGGCCTTGCGGCTATCCTATATTTGAATGAACATGCGATGTCAAAATTAGTTGGTTTGAAGAAACAGGTAAGTCTCCTGAAGCAAATTTGTCTATTACTATTGGCTTTTCATTTTCGAAAAACTGATACATGGCTTCTCATGAAAAAATACTGCATTCCTTGTTGCAGGTGGTGTCCAAAAATAAGGGAGACATGTCTGAGTCTTCAGTGGACAACATTTGAGCAATCTGTTTTCCTTTCTTGTTCGTCTCTATTTTCTTCATTCTGTTAGTTGGTTTCCTGATTTCAAGAATACAGAGAAAACATTAAAAATACATGGAGCAGAGAGATGAATATGTCATTAATTTATTATAAACATGCAAAAATATATATGAATCTATCAGAAAATGCTATTAATCATCGATAATCATTTCAAATCAATTCTCTTACACCTTTACATGAAATGGCTATCAATCAACTTAAGATGTTGGATCTCAGATTTCAGTTTGATATGACATAAGTAATTTCGCATGCTTGAGTAATTAAATGCCATTCATTCGCATATCATGATTTATAACTTTTTTCGTTTGTTATGTTTTACCCATAACTTCTGCAAAATGTGATCTGCGCAAATTCGCACATCGCAATGTTTATGTGGTAAACAAATTTGATTTTGGTTAAGTTGCGCGAAACAGGAAATGCCCATTGAAGAAGTCAAACAGTTGTGTTTTATGGGGCTTAAGGGTTTTATTTTTATTAATTTGTTTAGCTGGGTGGGTCCACATAATCCTAACTTATACTGAATGCTTTATAAGTTTGATCATTTGAATGAGGTGCGAAGCGATAAACAAATTATAACAATGATTGAAGTGTTTGCAATAGTTTAAATGTATCTCTAGAAGAGGCTTAGCGCATTTCGCAGCCCACGTGACTTAATGGATTTCAAGTCTTTTTGGTTGTAAGTTATGCATTTTGTGATTCGCACTAAGGAATAAAGCAGAAAAAATTCAAAAGAAAATTGTATTTCCTAAAGTGTTTTGTTTTGAAGATAAAAGTAAATTTCCTATTTATTTCTAAAGGGTCCCCATTTGTTAAAATAAATGGGGGGTGTTGTATAGCACAACAATTGGCGATTCACTTGGGAGAACCAACTATCTCTGACTAACTTTTTTTGAAATTTCTAAAACTTTTTTGAAATAAAAATGGTTGTAGGAATGAATTTCAAACAAATAATATCTTACTAAGTAATGAAATTTCTCTTAATTACAATTCATAAGAATCCATATTTAAAGATATAAGTATGAGAATCTATATCATTCTTTACTTAGTTCAAAAAGATAAAGCATGTGGCTCTTACAGATCAGCTTTATAAATATTTACTTTTTTATCATAGGTAGAGCATTTGTTCCAATAAGCAATTTAAGATTTTGGCAGGGTTACCTTTTACCCAGCACTCATTCATTGTCCCATCCAGTATTTATTACAATTTTTGGAAATAAATTCTAACTTTATTTAATTCATGTTTTTGAAACTTTTCTTTTTGTATCATATTTTGTCTTGGCTTGGTAACCAAATAATGACAATGCCATTCACTAGTTGTAATTAAACTGATCAAGTTGGCTCTTGATGAGACCCCTTATCCTCTTGATATAATCTCAAGTCATTACCCTATTTTGTTAGGCAGTATTGGTAATGTCAGTTCAAATATTTCCCTATGAACATGGTAAAAAAGCTTGTGATGAGACTTATTATTTTTTAAGATTTTCTAGTTATAATCTTTTTTGAATTTCTTTCAAAAATTAATAAGTTTTCCCGGATGGGGTGAATCATTGGTCCTTTTGAGGATTCTCGATGATAATGTTGAGTTTTATATTGTTTTTCTGTAAGAGTCTTTACTATGTTAAATATTATTTTCTTGACTGATAACAGAATAATCATGATATATAAGGACAAGAGTTCATCAGAGAATAAATAAATTCAGTGAAATTACATTTTTCAGTGAAATAAAATCTATTTGTCCTTCAAATATTTTGATTATTTCTTTAACACTTCTTATTTCCATAAGTGATAAATAAAAAAGGATCATCATAGATTTTATTTTGAAAAGCCAAAAATTTATACTGAGCAATTTTTTTTTTCTAAGGAAAAGAAAAAGATACTAGTATACAGAGAATAGAAGGGGTCACCTCCTATGAAAAGTATTTTTTCAAAATCTACCGATTAACAAACAAGGAATCTCTTTTTCCTAATATATCTTGCAATAAGAATGTTGATGGGCCTATTTCTTCAATTAATTGAAATGGAACTAGCTAGATTTTTTGAAACTTCATGTGTTCACCTTTTTCCTCATGCGCTTTGTCCCATTTCAATACCAGATCACCAATTTTAAAGTTTTTTGGAGTTACAGAAGTTGAATCAACTGATGCTTTTACTATCTTTTGATGATGTGCGTGAGTATGTTTTGTTTTCTCTTTCTTCTTCTAACTTAAGAATTTGACATTATCTAAGTTGTAAAGAAGAAGAAGATGATTCATCAATAAGTTGTACTAAGGAAAGAGAGGGAATAACCACGTTGGTAGGAAGTATAACTTATTTTCCAAAAAACAAGATTACATGGAGAAGTGCCAATAGAAGCTTTCTGAGTTATTCAATCTACCCAAAGAGAAAATATTAATGACTTATGCCAATTTCATTGCTTTTGATCAACAGTTCTTTTGATTATTCTAATCAAGATTTTATTTGTAGATTTTGCTAAACCATTTCCTTGAGGGTAATAATTCACAAAATACTTAAGTTTAAAACCTCTTTTGATTGCAAATTCCATCATAGAAATTCCTGAGAAGTAAGATGCGTTATCAAACATTAAATCAATAGGTAAGCCAAACCTAGTTATGATATATTGGTCGATGAAATCAATGATATTATCAGAGTTGGCTACCGTTAATGGAATTGCTTCCACCCATTTAGTAAAGTAATCTGTAGCTGTTAGAATATATTTATGTTGCTTGGAAGAGTTAGGAACAATCTCACCAATTATATATAATCCTCATTGTTCAAATGGTTGTTTGATATTGACTGGTTTTAATGGGAATGTTGGATTCCTTTGTCTTCCAGATGCATTTTGACAAAATTTTCATTTCCTTGCATATTCATGAGAATCTTTGAAAAGTGTAGGCCAATAGTATCCTGTATGCAGGATTTTGTGTGTTGTTGTATTTCCTCCAAAATGTACTCTAGCTGGTCCATCATGGAGTTCCTGCAAGAATTTCTCTGCTTCATATTTTTCTAAGCATCTTAGTAGTACAGAATCAAAATTTATCCTAAACAATACATCGTTGATTAATTAATATTTCTCAGTCTTTAATCTCAAAGCACATTTTGTTTTGTAATTGAGTTGATTCAGAGCATGTACATTCTTCAAGTAGAATATGAGATCAACGCATTGAGATTGTCCATCATTAAGGCTTACCTCTGATATTTGCACATTGTTACCTGAATATTTTTTTGATGATAGATGGGATGATCCTATAAGAATTTTGCAAAAAGCTTGACCTCTAACAATTTTATAGGGTCTAATTTCTACATCATATTCTTGTAAAGCGGTAACCCAGTTAGCACTTTTCTCTCCTAATTCTCTTTGTATTAATAGTTGTCTCACTATAGAGAATGGAACTATGATTTTAGTGTGAGTTTTTAGGAGAAATGGCCTGAAATGCTTTATAGCTTTAAAGATAGAAAACGCTTGCTTTTCAACATAGGTATAATTTAGTTCTGCACCTTGTAAATTGGAACTGAAAAATGATATTGGTGCTTCAATTTGTTGGTCATTAAGCTGTGTTAAAATAACATCGTATGATGTATCTAATGAAAAGGTATATAAAGTAAAAGGATTAAGAAAATTGGGGGTAGTCAGGAATGGAGCATTGACAATGGATTGTTTAATCAAATCAAATTCTTCTCTTTCATTATGTCCCCATTTAAAGACTGAATTTTTCTTAATCATGTTTTGTAATGGTAAAACTATTTGTGAAAAGTTAGGGACAAACCTTTTAACAAAATTAATTTTCCCAAGAAATGACTGCATTGCTTTCTTGTTATGAGGGAAAGGAATTCTTTTGATTTCATCAATTCTTTTAGGATCAATATAGATACCTCTTTTTGACACAATAAATCCTAAAAGTTTTCCTTCATCTAATGGAAAAAATTATTTCTTTGGGTTTAATGAGATGCCATACCTTTTATAGCGCTCAAAGACTTGCTTTAGCTCATTCATATGATTGGTTGCTTGTTTAGAAAATACCGTTATGTCATCTAAATAAATAACTATTGTTTTATTTATGAGCCTCATAAAAGCTGTGTCTATATACCTCTAGAAGGTTTCACCTACATTAATTAATCCAAAAGGCATCTTTTGATAGGCGTAAGTTCCCCACTTAGGTCTGAAAGTAGTCTTCAGTCTCTCATTTGGATGTACAAGAATTTGGTTATATTCAGAAAATCCATCTAGAAAGGACATAAGTTTAGAACCAACTACTGTCTGCAGTACTTGTTCCATGGTTGGTAGTGGAAAGTTCCTTCTAACAAGCTTTGTTTAAATTCCTAAAATCAATGCAAATTCTAATGTCACCATTCTTCTTCTTAACATGTACCAAATTTGATACCCATTTAGAATGCCTGACTGGAAAGATGATTTTTTCCTTAAGTAGTTTGTTCAGTTATGTTTTGATTTGATTTTCCTGATTTGGATGAATCATCCTTAGTTTCTGCTGTATAGGTTTTTCTTATGAGATCATAGGAATTGTGTGTTGAATCAAAGAAGTGTCATATGTTTTAAGATCAGTGCAATCCCAAGCAAAAACAATTTGGTACATTCTAAACAATCTGATAAATGATAATCTTTCTTCGGAATATAGGCCAAGACCTAGATAGACATTTTGAGGTTTTTCATCAGTTCCTAGATTTACTAACTCGAATATTAAGGTGGAGCTTTGTGTTTTTGAGTTAGTAACTCTTTTTAACCTATCTTTCAGATCATATAGGTCTTCCAACTTTACAACAGATTTAGGAATAGGATTTTCGTCTTGTTCTTTCTTAATCTAAATGTCATGTTCATTTTCATCCAAAATTTGGCTATCATAAGATCCATCAGATGTTAAAATATCTATGATATCTGAATCATTATTGAATACTCTCCAATTGGTAATATTATCAGGAATAGATGATCTAAAAATTAATTCAATAGAAACCCTATCGGGACTAAACTCTTGAGATGGAATTAACTTTGATGCTACGTTAGCCAGTAGATCTGCACTAGCACTCTGCATCCTAGGTACAGAAGAAATATTAAAGGCTAAGAAATGAATGGTTAATTCTTGGACTAATGATTGATAATGATTTAAATGTCCATAATTACAATGAATGGTATCTCTTTCCTGTCTAACAATGATTTCTAAATCTTCTGGTACTTTCAGATATTTGATATTAATATCAATGGATTTGTACAAACCTTGGACTAATGCTTCGTATTTAGCTACATTGTTTGTACAATTGAATTCTAATCTGCAAGCTAACATGGTTTTTTCTCCTTACGGGTTTATTAAAATACAGCATGTGCCTGCACCATATTCATATTTAGAATTGTCAAAATAAAGAGTCCAAAATAAAGAATTAACTACTGTTCTATCTACAAAATTTATACATTTGGAACTATCTGGCTGGGAAAAATTCTCAATCTGAGAAACAACTGCATTATCAAAGAAAGGTGATGGTTGAGCATTGAATTTCCCAAAAATGACCCTGCTAAGTAGTTTCTAATAATGTTATTATTGAATTCTACTGGCTCGTTTACTCCTTCAAGATTGGTGACTATACGCTTCATGAAATTTTAACGGTCTACCCAAATTTGATTTGGATTTCCATTATATGGTAGTCACATATGTGACCAGTCTGTTGCGAAATAACCATGAAGTTTTTCAGACCAGTCTCAGCTTAAAACTAAGCCATAAAATTCAGGAATATCAGCCAACGATATATCAATTATTTGAGCGACCTTGGGATTTGATGACAATATTGTGGAAACATAATTTATTTCTCCTACCACCTCTACCTAGTTCTATCAAGTTGTACTATGTGAACAGGGAACTCTAAGGAGTTATGTTCAACTTAGCACAAACTGATTTCGACATTATATTAGAGGAAGCCCCTGAGTCTATCAAACAATTATGGACATTTTTATTATAGATCTCATACGTTTAAGAGAAATGGAGGAGTATGAGAGATGGATCGATCACCTATCATAATAAAGTCTGTAGCATATATTTTATTTGAAGGAGAAGGTAGCTTACCAATTTTATTAGCAACTTGTATTATTACTGGAGTAGGTAAGGTTGAAGAAGGAGCCACATTTAAGTCTCTAAGTAAGATTTTTTGTTGCTGATTTAATTTAGTAAGCTCGTGAATTGAAATGTTGGCCCTAGTCTTCTTCATATATTTAACTACATTATATTCAATAGTGTCTGAGACTACCATTTTCTTAGATGTGGGTGGAGTATCTGAAGTAAGGGGACTTGTTTGTGTAGCCTTTGAAGTAGACTTCATGCTTACTAATTTATATTTAGTAAGAGTTGAAATATTTTGTTGTTGATTTGGCTGTGTTGCTTCAGTGGTATTTTTTCTCCTTGTACTTACAAGTAATGCTTCAAGTTGTTCTTCATTTGGTAGGATGAAATCCCACATTCCATTTAGTTCAAATTCTTCTTCTTCATCATATTCTTCTTCCTCTGTTTTCTCTTCCTCTATATCTTATCATATTTAGCATTAGATATGATATTTGGAGGTTGAGTATTAGAGGAATGACCTTTCTTGAAGTTTCTGAAAGTCTTTTTTGAGCTCAATCAGCAACTTGTTTCTTGATATCTACCATGTCGTTTGTCATAGTCTTCAAAACTTTTTGAAGACCATATACATTGAAAGGGTCTTTTGGCATCTGATTTTTAGAATCATCTTTGAAAGATACCTTCTTTGATTTTCAATTCTCTTGAGAATTCATTTTCTCAAGAGTTTTTATGTGTTTCACTACAGATAGATATTCTTTCATGTTTTCTACAAGTGTCGGCAGTTTTTCTCTGTCAACAAAAATAGTTATATTGGATGGAAGAGATGAAATATACCACTCAATTTCAACTTCTGCACCAGGAACTGATGTAGCAGGAATTTTATTGTGTAATTGATTAAATATTGAATTGAAATCTTTTATCTTATCACATGTTTTAGCTTTTAGATTTGAAAAATCATTGATGAGCATAGCAGTGGTCCTGTCATCCCCAAAATTAGCTAGAAATTGTTCTTCGAACATATTTCAGGTAGTTATAGAGCGGACAAGCAGTGAAAAATACCATGATCCTGCGGATCCTTTTAGAGTATACGGAAATAATATTACAACACAATCCTCTTCAACTACTCCATTTAGATTGTTGGCTAACATAAAATTGTGAATGTGTTCTTCTGCCGAAAGACCATCATCAAGGTTAAATTTAGGTAACCAGCTTTCAGGTGATTTTGGTAGAGCATAAAGAGGATCGGGCATAGTTACAACCCTCGGATTGTTCCATGGATTTCCTGCCATTGGATTTTGAATAGGTTGGATGGGTGGAGTTTGATTTGAAGAAGAGGCAGGTTGAGTGCTAGGACTAGTTGAAGGGATAGTAGTTTGAGTATTGGAACTAGTCAAAGTAACACTGATAGTTGGAATGGAGATTGTGGAAGTGAGTGGAGGTAATGGAAGTGAATGGGATAAGATCTCGCTAGCGATTGACTCTGATTGAGTCCTATTTATTCTCTTTCGAGTACTATCGATGGGAAATTCAAAAGGAAGGATTCTTGTATTTTGACTTTCTGATCGAGTTGATATTCTTCAAGGTTGTAAAGAAGATGAAGTACTAATATCTAATATTATATAAGATTCAGGTTTTTCAGAAGAAATGGATACTCTCTCTAAATTTTCTATCAAAGAATAAAATTCTGGGGAAGCTTGATGTGAATCGGGAGATAGTATGGGTTGAGTATCACTAGGAGACTTAGGGGAAGGATGACCAACTTCAGATTTTATAGATTAGGATCTAGATAAATTCTGGAAGTTGATGGGGATATAGGGGGAGAGAGACTCTTAGATTGACCTTTATATTGATCAGATATTTTTTCCATTCACAAGGCCCTCATTCTAGTGCCAGAATGTTGAGGCCTTGAAATTCCGCTACCGAAACATGGGGGAAAACCACCTGGTCTGGACCTTAATGCATCTCATTTTCCGTTTGGTGTAGTGGCTCCGACTGGGGATAATGGGACCATTTTCCCAATAACAATGATTTTGAGGGTGTTTTGAATATACAACATGCAAATGGAGAATGATTGTAATCTATCATATGCATCTATTTAAACTATTTATTCTACTAAATACCTGGGGTGTTTCTTCCATTATGCGATCTAAAAATATATCCTTCAACTGTTAGTAATATAGATCATTTGACAGTTGAAAGAGATGAAAATTATGTAAGATGATTCTTCTAGCAAATTATTTTGACTAGAATAATTGTGAAAAATATATCACATTCATATGTGTGATTATATATTTGATAAGAAATCACAGACAAATATTAGAATAGAAGTGCATGTAACATTCATCTATAATAATGTTTCAAATATATAATACAATAAAAAGATTACTGTCAATCTATAAAGCATGAAGAATTAATATAATTAAATAGAAGTACCATATCTACGAAGTTATACTCATGTAAACTGACAGTAATTGATCTTCTCCTCTTCACTTTTAAGAAATTTAAAGAGTATAATAGTGCAACATCAGTTAAACAACTTTAATTGTCAAAAGATAACATATGTGTTCCATTAACTCATCAAAGCATTCACAAACTTACAATAGTGCATTTTATGCAAATTTTTTTGACAAATTCTTGGGCCCTTCTCTAAATGCATGAGAGGGGTTTAAATACTAAACTAAATATGTTCTAAAATAGGTTATTACAAAAATATAAAGGAGGTTTCAAACAACCATCCTCGTAAGTCTAACTTAAACTACAATCTAGGAAAATAAAGTAACAATATGATTCATGAATTTCGTCCTTTCTCTCAGATTTCCTTTCAAAATTGACAAATATCTAGCATGGGCTTGAGCTGAGCTGGCTGCAAAATCCTCGATTTGACCTGTCCCTTGAATACTGCATTTGAAAGTAATGGCTACGATCTTCTTGTTGAATCTATTAAAGACTGCAGGATCTGATATTGATGATAAGGTTTGATTAGAAAATTCCAATAATTTTCTTGATCAAACTTATTTACCTTTTTAATTATTTCATCCTGTGTTTCTGCCTTTTGGTTCCACTATGTCTCTAGTTGTTTTACTTCTGAGAACACTTCAGATTTGTACTCTTTAATCAATTCTTCTTTCACCAGTTGTTCACATACAGATTCAATAATTTCCTTTGATAATCTTGATGTTTTCACTGCTACTTTCTCTGCTTTCTTTATTTGTGCTTCCCAATCTTTGAAGAGGATATCCTTGTGGAACTTATCTACCTAGGGTAGATTAGCTTCCTTTCTTGAGTCTGATGCTTGCCATTGAAGGTGTTCGTTGATTTTATTCTCGATTTTATCACATTCAAGTTTCTGGATAGCTACTTGTCGAACCATTATTTCATTTGAGTCACAATAAGAGTCAATAATAGAGGCTTGTTGGAAAAATACTTCCTGTTGTTTCTTTAACTTAGCATTTACATCCAATCCTTGTTTTATGAATTTCTCTAATTGTGGTTGGCTTTGTAGCCTAGTCATTGCTACCTCTAGTTGTGCTTTCTTCTCAGTGATTTTTGTTCGATGTTGCAATTTAAGACTCAAAATCCTTTTGAAATTGGGTCATCTTTGATTTCATTTTCTCGTTGGAGTTAGATTTTTCTTCATCTAACAGTCTCTCTAGTACTTGTACTATGTCTTCGTTCTGCTTCAACAACATTTTAACCTTAGTATCTTTATCAACAGTGGCTATAGCATATGCCCCTGCAAACTATGATAATTTAGTTAAATGTTCAGTAGGATCAGCTAAGGGATCCTTCCACAAAACATCAACAGATTCATTAGTGAAGATTGAGACTGTTTCATCAATTCTTCTCCTTTTATTTCTCTTAACTACAGCCTTATGACTAGAACTATAGAATATATCCAACAAAGTAATTTATTCAACTTCTAAAACTATTTTTTCTGTAGGGTGGGCCGGTATGATCTCTCGATCATGAGCTTCTGGAACTTGCTGTAGTGGATTGACAGTTTCCACTATCTTCTGGTAATGTTTAGGTGTATAAAAAATAGTAGCTTAATCAGTATTTGGATTGGTTCTAGGAGTTTTTATTGCTTCAGAAAACTCATCCCATTCACTACTCAAGTTCTTCATTTGGGAATTTTCTGACTGATCAAGTGTATCATGACTGTGTTGAACTTCTTGAGAAGTTGACTCTGTTCCATTACTTTATTCTTTCTCTTGCATCTCTATCTCTTAGATCACTTTATCAATTATCTTTTCTGGGCTATCCTTTCTGGATTCAGATTCATTTTCAGAATGATCCAAATTGTGAGATTGATGCTCTGATTGACCCGACTCATTGTCAAACATGTCTTTTTCTTCATTATCCAAGCTGATACTTGGAGTAGGTCTGTTGAAATCTTCAATAGTTAACAATTCAAGAGGAATTCTATCCAGTTTCTTATTTTTGTATGTTTGTAAATCTTCCAAATCATCTGGGTTGAGTTGACTAGATGAAAACTTAATTATATCTGAAAAATTTTCCATGCCTTGGAAGAGATCATCAAATCTGTCTATTTCGTTTATAAAAGGCTTCATTTTGAGATCTGTGATGTAGTTTTTAATCACATCATTTGGATCATACAGCCTCTTTGGCATTACTACCAAATTCAATGTTTTAATCTTTGAAACTTCCTTGTAGGTATGAACAATATCAAAAAGTGCAAAAGTACCACACTGTAAAGGGAAATTAGGCCAAATGACCTTCTTAGCATATTTCAACTATTTAGTATTACCATTAACAAGTTGTTAAGCTATTTCTCTTGCAAGTAACTTATCAAGAACATAATAGGGTAGGACGTGGGGAGAAGCATAACTCCCAAATACTCTGACATATGTAAAATTCTCTTATGAAAACCATCTAGCCACAGAAAGAATATCTGTACTAGCTTCTTTGGAAACCCTAGGGGCTTTCTCATTAAATATCATCTGGTGCATAGGTAACATGAATCCATGGAATTTTTTTTAGAAATGCAGATGGAAGTATGAATCCCAAAGGGTTCTGTGATAAATGTGGATTGGGGTAGGGTCTTGGGTAGTCCATTTCCATCCCATGGTAGGAAAACTAGAAGAACAGCAAATTGATTCCATGACATAGGCACTCATATAAAAGGGTGGTGTTTCTCTAAATGAAACACTCCTTTTATTCCTATACTCCATGATGTATTTGGATAAATTGTCAGATAGGATATTTTCCCAATTCAGAATTAAGCAATTGACAATTATGTCAATTAATGGGACCCAATCTACTGAAAACCTAGTGGTATCAGGCTTTGAAAATAATCTACACAACATACCGGTGGCATAACATTAAGGGTAAGGAATTTGGGCAATTGAGTACGTACTGAGTTTATCTCGCTTAAGTTTTCCCTGGTCTTCCTTCCATTCCTTTATGACTTTTATGAGGTCTAGATGCTCTGCTCTAAAGTTTTGCAAAAAAACCTTGTCATATTTCTACTGCGGGGAGGGTAGATGGTACATTGCTTGTAAATCTTCTGCCCAGAAAGAACCAATATTTTCTCCCTTGGAATGCTTAAAAGTTCTATCTTCTATGTTTAAGTGGTTAATTTCCCACTTAACCATATCTTTGTAAGGGAGAATTTTTGGCCTTTCGGCTATCTTATGGATGAATGAACATGCGACGTCAAAATCAGTTGGGTCTGAAGAAACAAGTAAGTTTGCTGAAGAAACTTTGTCTATTACTGTTGGCTTTTCATTTTCAAAAAATTGATACATCGCTTCCCATGACAAACTGTCGCATTCCTTGTTGCAGGTGGTGTTCGAAAATAAGGGAGACATGTCTGTGTCTTCAGTAGACAATGTTTGACAAATCTGTTTTCCTTTCTTGTTTGTCTCTATTTTCTTCGTTTTGTTAGTTGGTTTCCTGATTTCAAGCATAAATAAAAAACATTAAAAATACATGGAACAGAGAGACAAATCCGTCGTTAATTTATTTCAAACATGCAAGAATAGATATGAATCTATCAGAAAATGCTATTAATCATTGATAATCATTTCAAATCAAATATGTTACACGTTTACACGAAATGGCTATCAATCAACTTAAGACGTTGGATCTCGGATTTTGGTTTGATATGACATAAGTCATTTCACATGCTTCAGTAATTAAATGCCATTCATTCACATATCGCGATTTATAAATTTTACGATTTGTGATGTTTTACCTATAACTTCTGCGAAATGCGATCTGCGCAAATCGCACATTGCAACTTTTATGCAGTAAACGAATTTTCTTTTGGTTAAGTTGCATGAAACACGAAATGCACATTCAAGAAGTCAAGCAATTGCATTTTATGGGACTTAAGAGTTTTATGTTTATTATTTTGTTTAGCTTGGCGGGTCCACATAATTGTAACTTATACCGAATGCTTTATAAGTTTGATCGTTTGAATGAGGTGCGAAGTGATAAAAAAATTATAACGATGATTCAAGCATTTGCAAGCTTTTAAATGTATCTCCGAAAGAGGCTTAGCACATTTTGCTGCCCGCATGACTTAATGGATTTCAAGTATTTTTGGCTATAAGTTATGTGGTTTGCGATGTGCACTAAGGAATAAAGCGGAAAAAATTCAAAAAAAAACTTTATTTCCTAAAGTGTCTTATTTTGAAGATAAAAATAAATTTCCTATTTATTTCTAAAGGGTCCCCATTTATTAAAATAAATGGGGGTGTTGTATAGCACAACACCTCCACAGATCATGTCAGCCTAGGAGCTAGGAGACAATCACTATATATAAGAGATTGTGGCCTCATTGTAGCAACAAGGAATTCAAATCAAGTCTACAATTTGGTTTGAAATACAATGCGTAAAGGGAATACCAAATAGCGAAGGAAAGGAGGCCTTAAAGTGTAATATCCCCAAAATGGGAACAAGTAGCAATATTAAACAATACTGCAAATAAATAACGCAGTTCAGCTAATTAAGAGAAGGAGGCCAATATGGAGGTTCAAAAATAACATTTAAATCAGAAAATCAGATTTATATTGTGGCCCATAAGATGTAAAATAGAAATAGAAGACTGTTACATGAAGAAAACCTCAAAAGTGAGGTGTTGCAACCATATATTATGACTGAACAAGCTTGACAACATTATTTTATTGGTTGATAAAAGCTGTAGATTACACTTCAGATGTAGAGTAGATCTATGTACAAAAATTTAGATCTATATCAGATCTGTACACTAGATAGGCTCCTCTTCAAATGCCCCTTGGGGTTTTCAGCAAAAAGTGAAGTACATGGAGTAAATATGAGATCTTATGCAGTAGATCTACAGAATGATTCAGAAATTCTGAAGAAAATACAATAATATTCAGATCAGATCTGAATATGACATGGAATAGATCTCAAATCCATGGATCTCCATAGTGAAGGGCAGATCCCTAACACTAGAAATCTCTCCTCCAAAAGTGTGCCAAAACACCCTGCAACTGTACGCTTGCAAATAACGTAGTATTGGAATGAAAACTACACTGTAAGCTCTAGAACATGTTTGGCCTCAAGACAAGATCTGAACAATGTGCTCCAATCATCCAATAATCTCTTGCCAATGGGATAGAAGACTTTCCAACTGAAAATAGGCACTAGAATGGCCTAAATCTGAGTAGGTCTAGCCTCCACTTGCTGCAAATTACAAAGACAACCAAACCCTCAACAAGATATGTGTTGTAGTTGGAAGAAGAGCTTGGCCAAATGCCTGATAGTGGACAAGAAATGCAAGACTCTTCCAAGAGGCCTCTCAAGGAAAGAGGTGGGATTCCTGATTAGGAACACCCAGTGCTAAACAACATTATTCTTTGATAAAAAATAAGGAGAATAGGAAATGTCAAAATAGACAAAATCTTCAGAAATAACATAATCATTAACAACCCTCTCATGTTTTCCTCCTCTTCCTTTTATAAGATTGAGATCTTGCAAAACCCTAAACCATCTCAATGAAATAGCTTCCTTCACATGTGTCACCTCCAACTAAAACTGCGATGTGCATCAATGAGGATCACTTCTTCTAAACATCGTTGTTGATTTGGTCATGGTTGACCCAGTCAAAGCATTCAGCCCCTTTCACACCTAAGGGTGCTCATTTAGTTAGCCCAGATTTAACGTTGTTCACATGTGGCATTGATTTATTTGTTGTTTTAGTAGTTTTTATTGTCCTCCTTTACACATTTATTCATGCAACAGAAAAATGAAACAAAAATGAATATTCTCGTTAGCTTGGGCTAATTGGGAATATTACATTCCTCCCCTCCACAATGTTGCTTGTCCTCAAGCAATTGATAAGGTGAGTGCTGCAACACTTCTCCTCCTCCATTGGTGACACCATCATGAACTAAGCCCCCTCCATAAGCTAAGTGTTCACCAATCCAATCCTCCATGAATTATTCCTCCAAAGTCATCATGAGATGTACATATTCCATCCCACAAGGAGTAAAAAACTCAAATGAAACAAACATGGTTGAACCAATACTCTCCCTGAAACATGTAGAATATGATACATATAGAGTCTCCATCCCATGTGGTACATACATGACTCCCATCCTCCCTCCATACACTCCCATAAAAAGTACAAGTATATCATCAATGTATGGAAGCAAAACTACATATAAACAAACAAAAATTTGAGCATGTGGAGGTGGGTCATAGTCCCACATATGATACCAGCACATTGCATCTCATGCCTACATCAGATCAAGGTATAGTAAGTGGTTTCTCCACCACTTACTTCCTGCCCATGTTATCTCACTATGGCTGAAAGTGTGAGATATGTTTGGTGCCTTAGGAAAGCACCCATCATGATAGAAAATCTCCCTTTGCACATCAAGGGAGTGGCCATATTCAGAAATTTTAGTGGCCCAATGTTTGCCATGAGATTTACATGATACATTACTCCTCCTTGGAGTCATGGCCTGCATAAACATGGTGAAAGAATATGTACAATCAGAAAATAAAACATGTTTTACATGATCAGATTCTTCACCAACAATTCTCCTCATACACATGGAGTTGTGCATGGATCTTTCTCCTCTTTCAAAAGAAGGAAGAGATGGACGAAATAACCCCTTCATGGAGTCATGTTGCTGCCACAACTCCACATAGTTCATGCATTCTTGAAAATGCTGATATAGTTCTTCTTTCAAGCATTCCCAATCAAAGCTCCTCATGATGATGTTGTAGATCCTCATGGAATACATATGGCTGAAACAAAACCATTTGTATGCTCCTTGTGGTAACTTCTTCTTGATCTTAGAATCTCTAGACAAGAAGATCCTACCATGATGATAGGTGACCCCTCCTTGGACTAAGTAGCCCTCTTCATGCAACTGGTCATCAAGTATCACACAAGTGTGAATATCTTTGAAATAATCCACCAACAGTTGGGATTTCCAATACATATCTAAACTACTCAACAATGACAGCATTGATGATGCATCAATGGAAATGTTTGTTATGTTGCTGCTCTCCTCCTTGACATCTCCTATGCTAAAGGTGTGTATTGGAAGGCCATTCCTTCCATTCTTCTCATCCCACAGCACAGATCCTGAAATGAGAGTGGTTGATGGTGATAAGGGAAGAAGATTTCCCTCCTTAAGCTTACCCAAGTCTCCTAGCATTGCAGCTTTGTCTTCAAGTGCTCCAATCCCTCCTGGAACTAAGTTTGGAGCAGCAAGTTGGGAGGTCTTCCCCAAAAAATATGAATCAGGTGGCTTTCCACTAGATAAGAGTGTCTGATGCAGAAATCTCATTAACATAATAGATGGGACTATAAATTCCTTGCTTCCACTGCGCAAATCCATCTATGTTTTGTGTGTGGAAGTTTTATGTGAGGGGTACGTATGCATGCCTTTTATCATTTGAGATTCACCACTCTTCTTGTCCACCCATTCCATTTGAAAAGCCTCCCAATTAGTGGTGACTTTCCCCAATGTAATCAACCATTGAACACCCAAAATCACATTGGTGTCTGGTATGTCAACCACAAAGAAGTGATCAACCAAAGTGTAGGTACCCATGGTGACTGAAAGTTATGGGACATAGTACATGCATTTCATTATTCTTTCTCTTGGGACCAAAACAGAGAATCCCTCAAAAGTATCAGTGGGTATTGCCCTCCTTTGCACAATATGGGCATCAATGAAGTTGTGGGTATCCCCACTGTCAATCAATATAGAAACCCTTTGATTCATGACTGAACCTTGAACTCTTAAGGTTAAGTACTTAGGTACTCCTCTCAAAGATGCAAGAGTTCCTCCAATAGGAGAAAATGCTCCATTCCCATCTCCTGATGGTGATGTACCTCCTTCAACAGTGTCAGCGTTGTGACCCTTCTTGGTTCATCATATTCTTCTTCCTCCTTAAATCTGAGAAGACCTCTATGTAATGTGTTTTTCCAGCAGCACATCTATGTCCAGGTGCCCATGATTCTTGGCAAGTGAAGCATAGCTTCTTCTTCCTTAGTTCCCTTTGGATGTTAATATCAAGAGGCTTCTTGTATGAGCTCTCCTTTGAAGGAGCAACTTTCTCTTCCTTTCCTTTAGAAGGAAAAGAGGGCTTGTGCTGAAATTTTTCCTTTGCTTTTGGCAAGGCATCTTGAAGGTCTCTAGCCCTCTCAATGGCATCATGAAAGGTAGTGGGGTTGGTAGACTTTAGCAACCCATGAAGAGGTTCATCTAGACCATTGATGAACATGTACACCCTTCTTGCTGCAGAAAAATCAAGAACCATAATAGATAATTTCAAGAATTTAGAAATATAAGACTCTGTATTAACTGATTGCTTCAACTTTGCAAGGCTCATGAATGGTGCCTCTGGATCTCTTCTTTCAAATATTTCCACCACCCTTCTAGTGAAATCAGAATAAGTACTCACATTGGCATGACCCAATGTAGACAAGCCATGGAACCACCAGTCATGTGCTTCACCTTCAAAGTGCAGCGCTGCAATCTTGATAGCTTCCATCACAGGAAATTTGTTCAACTGAAAGTAGATGTCAAGTTTTTCTACCCATGCTTTGGCGGAACACTTGGATGACACATAAAAATTGGGTAGAAATAATATGCCCATAGAGTGATGCTGATCACAATTCTGAGTGAATCCACCATCTCTATGCTGATGCCTTGGTCTTCTTTTGTCCTTCAGGTGATAGAACTTTTAAAACTCAAGTGATCTTTGAATCTTTGATTCTGAGACTCATATTATTCAAATTAGTCTTCAAGGGATGATTTCTCTTGAAACCCTTCATTTCCCATAGCCAAAAAAGTAGGCATGGTAGAGCGTTGGGAAACTTGTGCTTGGTGCACTGGTTGATCATTCCAGTGGTGAGATATGCCAGAGCTTTCTCGAAGATGAAATATCTTAGGATATTATTTGATTTTGTCCATTATCATCTCTTTGATCTCTCTAGAAAGATCTTGCATGGCTCTCAAAAGGATCTTTGCAAATTCCTTTCCTTCTTCATCACTTCCAGATTCAGGGGATTTACCCTTGTCTTTGTCATCATTTATGTAATCAAATTTCTCCTATCTTCTTTTTAGATACCTCTTCTCTCTATCAGTAAGAGGCTCTTCTTCTTCTGAAGACAGATTGGCTTCTTACAAGCTGTGCCAAGATGATTGCTTTGATACTACTGTACTATCCCCAAAATGGGAACAAGCAACAATATTAAACAATATTGCATAGAAATAACGTAGTTCAGCTAAGTAAGAGTAGGAGAACAATATGGAGGCTCAAAAATAACATTTACATCAGGAAATTAGATTTATATTATGGCCCATAAGATGTAAAAAATAAATAGAAGACTATTACATGAAGAAATCCTTAAAAATGAGGTGTTGCAACCATATATTATGACTAAACAAGCTTGACAATGTTATTTTATTGGCTTATAATAGCTGTAGATTACACTTCAGATCTAGAGAAGATCTGTGTACAAAAATTGAGATCTATATCAGATCTATACACTAGGTAGGCTCCTCTTTAAATGCCCCTTGGGGTTTTCAGCAAAAAGTGAAGTACATGGAGTAGATCTGAAATCTTATGCAACAGATCTGTAGAATGATTCAGAAATTATAAATCAGATACAACAGTATTAAGATCATATCTGAATATGACATGGAATATATCTGAAATCCATGGATCTCCATAGTGAAGGGCAGATCCCCAACACTAGAAATATCTCCTCCAAAAGTGTGCCAAAACACCCTGCAACTGTACACTTGCAAATAATGCAATAATAGAATGAAAAATGCACTGTAGGCTCTAGAAAATGTTTGGCCTCAAGCCAAGATCTGAAAAATGTGCTCCAATCATCCAATACTCTCTTGCCAAAGGGATAGCAGACTTTCTCACTGAAAAGAGGCACTAGAATGGCCAAAATCTGAGTAGATCTAGCCTCCACTTGCTGCAGCTTACCAAACCCTCAATAGGATTTGCGTTGTAGTTGGAAGAAGAGCTTAGCCAAATGCCTGATAGTGGAAAAGAAATGTAAGACACTTCCAAGAGGCCTCTCAAGGAAAGAGGTGGGATTCTCGATAAGGAACACCCAGTGCTAAACAACACTATTCTCTGCTAAATAGAAAGGAGAATAAAAAATGTCTAAATAGAAAAAATCTTCAGAAATAACATAATCATCAACAACCTTCTCATGTTGTCCTCCTCTTCCTTTTATAATATTGAGAGCTTGCAAAACCCTAAACCATCTCAATGAAATAGCTTCTTTCACATGTGCCTCCTCCAACTATAACTGCGTTGTGAATCAATGAGGATCACTTCTTCTAGAAAATGCTGTTGATTTGGTCATGGTTGACCTAGTCAAAACATTCAGCCCCTTTCACACCTAAGGGTGCTCATTTAGTTAGCCCAAATTTAACCTTCTTCACATGTGGCATTGATTTATTTGTTATTTTAGGAGTTTTTATTGTCCTCCTTTACACATTTATTCATGCAACAGAAAAATGAAACAAAAATGAATATTCCCATTAGCTTGGGATAATTGGGAATATCACATAAAGAGTGTGAACCAGAGGATATCTAAGGTTCGGTCTTGGGTTTCAATACCTCGCATATATTCAGGAAGACCAAGAAATTCTTGAGTTCTTGGTGCAAAAGAATATAGATCACTGTTTCGGGTATCAAATTAGAGAAGAAGGATTTGAGAAAGGAACGAGGTGGAGCTAAAGTAAGGCCAAGAATAAGAACGTTAAGTCGAGGATAAGAGACCGATAATCTCTGTCTAATAAGAAGGATCAAGATTATTCCTAGGAGATCGATGTGGTACATTACAACAAAGGAGGATCAAAGAAGAAGCCGAGAAGAGAGAGTGAAGGATAGTGACAAGGGTCTTGGAGGAATACTTGTGTCAAGGGTCTTTGCATGGTCTTTGTACTCATTGAAGTTCTATAAGAATAATTGTGATTGGGTTTTCCTCTCAAAGAGTAAGATGTTTTGGCCCTGGATTGAAAGCCTAAATATTTTGTCTCTTGTGCATTTGATAATTGACTTGATGACGAACATAATAATATAACGAAGACAAGATCTAAGATAAATAAGCATAAAGTAAATCACAAATAATTATCAAGTGACAAGAGGAGAAATTGTAATAAAAGCCCTAATTTCTCAACATGGTTTCAGAGCTAAGGTGTTGAAGACAATAAAGGGAATTCTAGCGAGAAGAACATAAGGATCAAGCTTCAAAGAAGACATCGAGGATCAGTTTTCAAGAAGGCATCAAAGAGAAGGATCTACATTGAAGAGTTAAAAACCTAGATCTAATCAACGCTCAAACGAAAAGCCCACAAGGAAGTTGGTGAAACTCGCAACCCATCTCAAGAGACCTCAAAGATCCTCTCTCTCAAAATTGAAGGACTTATACATCAAGCTCCTTCCAAGTAAAATCTAGATCAAGTTTGTTACCATTATATTCAAAAGTTCTAAGGAAATAACCCTCTGTTGAAGCAAGACCAAGGTGAGATCTTTATCTTCAATGTTTCCTCTCTCTTGTTTAAACCAAGTCAACATTATTAAAGGCATCATCAAGCCATCTTTTATCATCATCCTCAAGGACATTTATCACCAAATATTGGAAGTGATCTACCATCGTATACCACTCTTGGAGGAAATTGTCTTCATCTAGAAGGAGTCTTTCAATTATCTACATCATCATCAAATTCAATGAGAAAGCAAGCATAAAAGAAAGCATCCACATAAGTAAGTATCTTTATTACTTCATATGAATTTTTCAAAATTTCTTTTTGCAAGGAAAACAACAAATTGGCTTGGTCTTTAAACTTTTTTGCATGGAAGAAAAGGACAGATCTGAATCTTACTAATAATGAATTCATGGACCATATCAAAGGGTCTATAACTCTAACTTCAAAATAAGTTACTCAAGCACATGCCAAATACATGAAGGGAGAAATAAGAGCCTAGAGGATTCTTATAGAATCCATAAAGGACTCTCTCATCTCGTATATATCAAAATTAGACACGTTAAAAGAAATATATGATAAATTGGTGGAGTTGTTCTCAGTGAGTGTTGTAGGAGAAGTAATATATCTGAGGAAAGAACAATACAAGTTAAATTTTTCAAGAGAGGAAGGAATAACTTCATATTTCATGAAGATATCTGAAATACGAGATCAACTACAAGATTTGGGAGAAGTTATGTATGACAAAGAAATGACCACAATAGTTCTGAATTCTCTACTGTAGGGATGGGGAAACTTCACTTCAATTATATGGGAATAAAGAAGCCACACCATTCCAATATCTATGGTCTCTATGTAATATATAGGAAACCAGGTTGAAAGAAAAAGTTGATATGGGACCAAATGAAGAAAATCAAGCCTATGCTGCAGTGTTAAGAAGAAAGGGCAGATTTGCTAAGTTTGGCCCTCATAAGAAAAGGAGGAACATGGATAATATAAGATGCTATGGATGTAATGAAAGTGGGAAATATAGAAGAGATTTTCCTAAAAAAATAAGGATAAGAGGAAAATGAAAGAAGCCAATATTGTTGAAGAAAAGGAAGAACCTGAGACAAAGAAGCCTAAGAGAGAAGAAGTGAGAGATCTCTACTTTGATTGAGATCATCTTCTTCAGTGTGAAGTATTTGTAGGTTGTAAAATAGTAATATAGGAAGCATTGTACATTAGATAGATGCATCATATTAGAATTGGCATCATGATAGAAGCATTGAAATAAGAGCACTGGCCATAGGAAGATGTCTGGAACAATATATGTGACATTCATGCTATGAAGTCAGTAGCTCCTAGGAACCTCAATAGAAATAACATTCATGAAAGAAAATCATCTAGGTCAAGGCTCATCATTCATCAATTTGGAAATATTTGTTGATAAATTTTTTTCTATTGGAATCCTCTTTGGATTCACTGTTTTAGAAAAGAAGAAAAATGTTTCATCAAGAATTATAACCTGTAGAATTCAAGGGATTAGGATATGATGACACATTGATAAAGCAAGTCAAGAGAATTAAGCTTCTGCTTTCTATGAAAAAATTTTGGAGGAAGTTTTATATGACTCAAGGGAAAATATGAGGTACATATATATGTATATTCTTTCACTAGATATTATGAAGTGATATGGTTGTAGGTAACATGGATCACTACTTCTATCTTGAGAAGCATGATCGAAGGAAAAGGATCTCCTCATATGAAAGGATGCAGGAAGGCATAGGTCACTCTAGATGAAATCAACATAATATGTCCTCATATGAAGTATGAGGTGTTTGACTAAAACTAAGGAACTATGATCAAAATATCCTAAAATAAAATGTGTGTAAAGAAAGGAAGAGATTGTAATAAGTGAAACCATGGTAAAGGAAATCAACATCCTTGAATACCAAGAAGACTTGACTGAGAAATATCTTGGAAAGATATGGAGACTCTCATGAAAGTCTAGAAAAGATGGAGACCCTTGACAATGCATATCTTTGGTAGATGTGTCAACATGTATGAAGGATGTTGATACCTGCAGAAAGATGAAATGATGAAATACCATCACTAAGGTAATTTTGATTTAAGTATTCATATTATAATTAAATAATATATGGATGAGTTTCAAGCTTCTGTGGTTATTGTTAATTGAAGAAATCTTTGGATTATCCACAATTTTATAAAACAGTGGTCGATGTTTCAAATCCCAATGGGGATCCATCTTCAAGACAAGATGTGAATGAAGAATGAAATAAGGACGCAAAGGTTAAGGTTTTAAACATTGAAAAATGAGAAGAGTCGATAAGAACTGATTAATATTCTATTAATTTATTTAATCTAATAAATTTTAGTAAATTATAATAAATTATAATAATTTTTAATAGTATATATATAATATCACATATTCATTAATCAAATAATAATACTTAAAATGAATTAATAAGTATTATTATTAAATTAATGGATAAGTGATATTATATATATTATTATATATAATATATATAATATCACTTATCCATTAATTTAATAATAATACTTATTAATTCATTTTAAGTATTATTATTTGATTAATGAATATGTGATATTATATATATACTATTAAAAATTATTATAACTCATTGATTAAATAATAATACTTAAAATGAATTAATAAGTATTATTATTAAATTAATGAATAGATATTATATAATATATATAATATCATCTATTCATTAATTTAATAATAATACTTATTAATTCATTTTAAGTATTATTATTTAATTAATGAATATGTGATATTATATATATATTATTAAAAATTATTATAATTTATTAAAATTTAATAGATTAAATAAATTAATAGAATATTAATCAGTTCTTGTCGGTTCTTATCATCTTTCACTATTTAAAACCTTGCCCTTTGTGTCCCTTTTTCATTCTTCATTCACATATTGTCCTGAAGATGGATCCTCATTGGAATTCGAAATGTCGACCATTGTTTTATAATGTGGATAATCCGAAGATTTCTTCAATATATGGATGAGTTTATGCAAGTTTTATAAAGGGAAGTATATGTATTCCACATTTGATAACCATATGGTAGGATGAAAGATCCTTGGAAGAAATATGGTATGGAATAGTAGCATGATATGAAGCTAGACCAGATGAGAAGACTGATGAATCACTCTCTGATGAAATGATGACATGACTCATGGATGAAAGTGATGGATGGTTTGTGCCCTATGAATAGATCCCAAAAGATGAAGACTCCATAACAAATAAGAAGTACATGAAAACGAATAAAGGAGTCCTACGAAGTGGCTAGATGTCCCATTAATTCTTAAAGAGCACTTGCAGGTCCTTGATTAAGAGGGAGCCTAGAAACAAGTTTCTTACTTGGAAGAAACTTGGAATTCCTAAGCCAAGAGGAAGTTGTTGAAATTCAACAAGAAAATGCACCACATACTAGTGTGGGATTTCATGTCACACATGAGTGAGGAATTCAGTGACATATTAGTGCTAATGTGGGCATCCAATTTTTAAATCAATTGGAAAATAAATTGTAATCTTATCTCATAACAACTTGTAATAGTTAACTAAGTGTGATAGACTTAGTTAGCTCAAGAATTTCAAGTTTAGGGTCAAAGGATAGGCATGTAGAGTGATTCTATTATTTACAAGGTCCAGTTGTAGTTGTAACACTAGTGTGGTGTGAGTTCAATAAGTTAACTCAAATATATTGAGTTAAAATCAGTTTAACTAGTTCTAAATGAATGATGAGCTAGTGGAAGATGAAGTGAATTAAAATAGATTTAATTCACAAGTAGTGATCTACCTAGTAAATGATGATTCACTATCAATATTTGCATGCATATCAATTTTGATGACGACCCAGTTGAGACAAAGGTTAAAAGAAAGTAAAATATTAGTTTTTTTATTAGCAAATTTATTGAGCGCAATTATAAAGCCACAGGAAGCCCATGATGTACTACGCAGTCAAGGAAGGTTGGAATTCATATTTAATAGGAATTATTTTTCCTAGGGATTGCATGAGCAAGGCAGGTTGAAGGTGGGCAGGAAATTGGCTATGTATTGGTCCAATTTTTCCTATATTAGTGTGAGACAATTGGTAGAGTGTATGAGGTTCTTGTGAGCACACATGCATTATATTGTTTCATGATTACTTGGTTTATTATACAATAAAGATGGAGGGGTTTTGATCAGTTTCTTTCCCAGGAAAATCTTATGTTGTACGATTGATTTATTTCTTTTTCTTACTTGCATGTGATTGAGCGATCATGATTTATATTATTCAAATATTGTAGAAGGATTCAATATCTTTTTTTAGTACATTGCATGATCGGATTGAATCCATTGGTGTAATTTATACATGGTATCAGAGCTGTGTTAGAGATTTTCTACATGGTATCAGAGCACCAGGAATCACAATAGCGGAGAATAAATTGATTTTGTGTTGAACTACATTCAAATTTGCAGATACTTTCTTTGGAGCTAGAAGCAGATCAAGATGTCTTTCAATGGTTTGAGACTTGAATATGCACTCAAGGGCAGTTCGAATTATATTTCATGGAAGGATAGGATGGAGGTACTGTTGGAGGGACAATGGGTTAAAGGAATTCATAGATAATGATATTCCCAAGCCTGTAGTAGCAGATGCCCAACTTCTTGATGCATGGCAGAGGAAGGTAGAAAAGGCGAGGTGGATATTGTTAGAGGGAGTTAGAGATCATATTGTCTCGAGTCTCCATGGAAAGGAAACTCCATATGATATGTGGAAGGCCTTGAAAGATATGTTTCAAAGAAGAATTAACCACAGAAAATTGGCACTCAAGGACAAGCTCAAAAAAATCAAAATGGAGAAGGGAAACACAATCCATAAAATAATTGACCAAGTTCACTCAATGTTGAGATGAGCTTGGAAGTCTTGGGATTATAGTAGCTAAGGATGACTTGGTGATCCTAGCACTTCTAGGCCTTTCCAAGAGCTGGCATAGTTACATGGACTCTGTGAATGGGAGGGAGAATTTACCAGATTGGGATTGACTATGGTCGGATTTGGTACAAGAAGAGTTTCAGCGGAATACCAAGGATGGATCCTCATCCAAGACAAATGATGAGGAAAATTGTGCCTTGGCTGGTAAGGAAAATAAGGGGTAGGGGAAGAAATCCTATTCCAAATATGAGCCCAGCAAAGAAGGAAAGAAATGTGACATGTCAAAGGTTAAATGTTTTCACTGTCATGATCCTAGAAACTATGCCACAAAATGTCCACAAAGAAGAAGAACAAAAAGAAGGCTCTAGGAGCTACAATGAGTGAAGATTTGGCCTCATAGTTTGAGTTGGACTTCTCTCTCATCGCATGCATGGCATCAACTATGATGGGATCTATGTGGTACTTGGATAGTGGAGCATCTTTCCACATGACGAGAAACAAAGAACTCTTTAGTAGCTTGGAGGAGAAGGATCTTTAGATGCACATCGATATGGGTGATGATGGAAGGTATAGTGCTACCCGGATTGGTATAGTTACTTTCCAGAGATATTCAAGTAAAAATTTCATATTAAAATATGGCATGCATGTACTAGGCTTGAAAAAAAATTTAGTTTCAGTTTCCATGTTGGAGGATCTTGGATATGATGTGGTTTTCAGTGAAGGAAAGGTGCTCCTTCATCACAAAGCCATAGGACAGGTAAAGAAGATTGGGTTCCATGTGAAGAACCTCTACAAACTTTATGTAGATGGCTGCACAGTATTGAGCAGTAAATCAGGGGAGTGGTGAGCCAGGATACAGGTGAGTTATGGCACATGAGATTGGTTCATCTACACCATAGTGCTTTGAGGATTATTCATTAGATTTCTACAGGTCTTCCAAAGGGTACTCTTGCGCAGATAGACACATGCAAGGGATGTACCATGGAGAAGTATACACTTTTCATGAGAAGGAGAACCAAGCAGTGAAAATCCTTGAAAGATTTCACTCAGACATGTGTGGACCATTCTCTATAGCTTCCACAACAAAGCACATGTATTATATGATTTTTATTTTTTATTTTTATAGAAAGTGTTGGATCTTCTTTTTATAGAAGAAAGATCAGACATTCTCCAAGTTTTGTGAGTTCAAAGCATTGGTAGAGAAAGATACAGGGAAGAAGGTGAAGGCTCTAAGGAGAGAGAATGGTGGTGAGTATTTCTCGAATTAATTCAAGCACTTTTGTGCCAAATAAGTAATTCAAAGAGAATTGATTGTATGTCATAACCCACAACATAATGGGGTTGCAGAAAGAAACAACAGAACAATTTTGGGAGTAGCACAAGCTATGTTACATGATCAGGGCCTATTGTTGCATCTATGGGCAGAGGCATGCAACAAAACGATATTTTTGCATAACTGTAGTCCTCATCGGATACTTGGCATGCGTACACTAGAGGAGGCTTTTTCAGGTAAGAAACCAGATGTTTCATATTTAAAATTTTTTGGCTCATTTTTCTATTTCCATGTGACCAAAGATGCCAGGAAGAAGCTAGAACTGACAAAAGAGGTTGGGATATTTGTGGGGTACAATGATACTCCCCAAAACTATCAGGTGTATTTTCCGGCTAAGAGGATGACAGTTGTAAGGAGAGATGTTAAATTTTATGAGAATAAAGCCATGCGATTGTCCCTTGAGAGGGAGCTTTAATTGCATGCAGATGAGGAACTCTTAGTTCGAAAGGATGAACCTCAGGATGTGGAGCAACTAGGAGAGGATCATGGAGTGGAAGAAACCACTCATGCAGAGCCATCCACCAGAAATGGTAGGAAGTGCACCAAAGAGGCTGACAGATTGATGCTAGATGCGATAAATCATGTAGGTGCACATACATCACAACACATTAAGAGAAGGTACCCAAACAGGTACACTAGATACATGGCTATTATGAGCGAGTGTATTGTGACATAGCCATTCTCTTTTGAGGAAGCAGTGCAAAAACCAACATGGGTTGATGCCATGGTTGAGGAGTATGACCTATTTATTAGAAACAATGCATGGGAAGTGGTCCCAAGACCAGTGGGGAAGTCAGTGGTTGGATCCAGGTGGATCTACAAGGTGAAGCAAGCAGCAGATGGGAGTGTGCTGAAATACAAGGATAGATTTGTGGCCCGAGGATTCTCACAGTTAGAGGGGATTGACTATGATGATACTTTTGAATTGGTTGCAAATTACTCATCGATTATATCTATCCTTGCACTCTCAGCGCAGATGGGGTGGCAGATACATCATATGGATGTAAAGACAACCTTTCTCAATGAATTTATTGAGGAATAAGTGTACATTGAGAAACCAGAAGGTTTTAAGACCTTTGACAGGGAGTCGCATGTGTGCAGACTCAAGAGAGAATTGTATGGGATGAAGCAAGCACCTCGTTCTTGGTACACTAGGATCGACATCTATTTCATCGGGTTGGGCTTCAAAAAGAATGGAGCAGATGCGAACCTATATCATATTATGGTTGATGGTAATCTTTTTATTATTGTGGTTTATGTTGATGATCTTATACTGACAGGTGATGAGCAGCTCATAACTTCTTGCAAAGAGGATCTTGCAAGAGATTTTGATATGAAGGACATGGGGATCTTGCACTATTTCCTTAGCTTGGAAATATGGAAAAGAGATGGGGAGATATTTGTATCTCAGGGCAAGTATGCCAAGGAGATTCTAAGGAAGTTCCACATGGAGGGCAGCAAACCCATGGGGACTCCCCTTGCAGGTAACTGGAGGAAGGAGGATGCTACTTTAGGTGAGGTAGTGGATGCTACTGTTTACAGGTAGCTTATGGGTTCATTTATGTATTTGGTGAACACACGACTAGACATATGCTATACAGTTAACCAGTTGAGTCAAGATATGGTTAATCCTACCGAGCTCTTTTGGAAGGCAGGGAAGCATGTGTTGAGATATCTCAAGGGCACTATAGAGTATGGATTATGGTATAGACAGACATAGGGAGTGAAGCTTCAAGGCTTCACTGATGCAGATTGGGCAGGTAGTCCATCAGAAAGGAAGAGCAGATCAAGGGGCATCTTCATCATAGGATCAGTAGCAGTTTCTTGGTACAACAAGAAGTAGAGATCGGTCTCACTCAGTTTAGCAGAGGTAGAGTACATGGTAGCTAGTCAAGATGCATGCGGGGCCATCTGGATGAGTAAGATGATTGTTGGTTTGTTAGGTCATCATATGGATCTGACAGTGATACATTGTGATAACTAGAGTTGCATAAAACTCTTGGTTAATCCAATATTCCATGAGAGGTCCAAGCATATTGACATCCGGTACCACCATCTCATAGAATGCATTCAGAGGTGCATTATGTTGTTGCAGTAAATTCCCACGGAAGATCAAGATGCATATATCTTGACAAAGGCACTTGCGAAGAGGAAATTCGAATACCATAGAGGCAGTATCAGGGTAGCAGATAATCCCTTTCTTCTTGAGAGAGAGCATTGAAATTCAACAAGCAAATGCACCACATACTAGTGTGGGATTCTAGGTCACACATGAGTGAGGAAATTGGTCACACATTAGTGCTAATGTGGGCATCCAATTTTTAATTAAATTGGAAAATAAATTGTAATGTTATCTCATAACAACTTGTAATAGTTAACTAAGTGTGATAGACTTAGTTATCTCAATAATTTTGGGTTTATGGTCAAAGGATAGGCATGTAGAGTGGTTCTATTATTTACACAGTCTAGTTGTAGTTGTAGCACTAGTGTGGTGTGAGTGCAATCTATTAACTCAAATTAATTAAGTTAAAATTAGGTTAACTCATTCTAACTGAATGATGAGCTAATGGAAGATCAAGTGACTTAAAATAGATTTAATTCACAAGTAGTGATCTACCAAGTAACTGATGATTCACTATTAATAGCTACATGCATGTCAATTTTGATGATGACCCAGTTGAGAAAAAGGTTAAAGGCAAGTAAACTATCAGTTGTATTATTAGTGAATTTCCTGAGCACAATTATAAAGCCACAGGAATCCCATGATGGATTGCGCAGTCAAGGAAGGTTGGAATTCCTATTTAATAGGAATTGTTTTTGCTAGGGATTGCATGAGAAAGGCAGGCTGAAGGTGGGTAGGAAATTGGCTATGTATTGGTCCAATTTTGCCTAGATCAATGTGAGAAAATCGATAGAGCATATGAGGTTCTTGTGAGCACACATGCATTGTATTGTTTCATGATTCCTTGGTTGATTATACAATAAATATGGAGGGGTTTTGAGAAATTGTTTTCCCGATGAAAATCTTGGGTTGTGCAATTGATTTACTTCTTTCTCTTACTTGCATGTGATTGAGCGATCATGATTTATATTCCACAAATATTGTAGAAGGATTCAGTATCTTGTTTTAGTACATTTCATGATAGGATTGAATCCATTGGTGTAATTTCTACATGGCATCAGAATTTTGTTAGAGATTTTCTACAAGAGATTGGGTACATTACTTGTATAAGAATGAGTACATTCCTTATTGGAATATGTCCTCCCTGATTGAGAGGGAGATATAGGCACATCATTCTGGTCTTCACCTGGGAAGATATAATGGAGGATTGGGTAATAATCTGGCATGTGATGCTCTTTGAGGATGTATTAGGGAATCCAAGATAAGAGTAGTCATGGAAGGACTGATATTCTTTTAGGACTAGAAATCCAAGATGAGAATAGTCTTTGACATACTCTAAGTGAACCTAGGTGGGGTATGTTCCAAGAGAGACAATGATGAATGTGTCTATTAATCATTGGTCTCACTAGAATTGGGGCTCACGATATTGTGGAGAGATGGATTTATTAGTCAAGGCCCTACTATGTAACAATTTTGGATGATATCCCCCAGATGCAGGTGACAGAATTGACACACTTTACAGTCACATCCCTCTCTCCCCAATAACGAAGATCTCCTATGTAGAGACTCATCTGTTTCGGATCCACATACCATTAGCCACTCATGTGAGACTCACAGAACCATAAATGATGATGAGAGGATGAGAACTATGTCACCATGCCTTGAGATCACCTCACATCTATCACCATTAATGTCCATCATGATTAACCTGAATCACAACCATATCCCTTCCCCCGAGCCTGATCAAGTTGTCAATCATAGCACGCAGATATATGCGAAGCCCACTCATAGCTATCCTCATCGCACTCATCACCGCCCCTTTAAAAAGAGGAGCTATCTTCCCCTCTCATCACTTAGTCTGTTATCTTGGCCTTTCGCCCCCCTTACTCTACTCTGGCTTCTCACTGTCTTTAAAAGGCAGAGAAGCCCCATTATTAGTGGGATGCTGCGCGGTCTCCTTTGGAGTTCCGCACTCCTTCTAGTGCATCTGCCCCCAGATATTTCTTCCCCCTAAGCACCAGTGCTACTCGCCCTTGTGTGTTACCTTTTCTCCTGAACTGTTCCCCCATGTCTCGGTGTGCAATGGCTCCAAGACTTCTCTAACGCACTATCCGCAGAGGTCAGAGAGGAGCTCTCCCTGGCTGTTATCATCATGACAAGGATAATTTTCTTGAGTCCATAGAAGGCTCCTCTTCCAGCACTTTTTCACGACAGAGTCCCGATCCCGAGAAGAGTGCAGAAACCTCTGGGCATGCTGCGCAGAGAGGTGGTCGCAGTTCGATGAAGTCCACCATGTCTCCTCATACACACCCCCAACAACACAATACTGACCCTTTGACGGCTTTGGAGAAGGAAGATGAGGACACAAACATCTGGGCCATGGACTTTGATAGCATCTAGAAGCGTGTTCTCAACGACATCGACCCGGACTCCGCCATCCTCTGTGCACCGGTGGGAAATCCTAAGCGTACCATGGCAAATGTGGAGGAAAATGCTACGCAGTCTCCTACCTGCCCCATTGAGGAGGAGGTCCACAACAGTGAAGGTGAAGATAATAAGTGAATTATGCGCAGCTGCACAGTTCTCCTATGTTTTTTGTCATGCTCACCCATAGTGCTTTTTTGCTACCGTTTACTTTGTGTTTCTTAGATATGTCAGCGCTACTGCGCATAATGTATTTCTTGGTTTTAATTTTTGTTTGGGCTAGTTTCCTCCCCCGAGGCAGCCTAGAAATAGTGTAACAAAGGCTGGGATCGGCTAAGCGTGGCTTGCTAACCTAGCCTATAGCATATGTAACTTTATGTTTTTGAAATTAATAGAATAGCCCAACTTACCCAAAAAAACAAAGTTGGATGATATGACGTTATACATATGGGATTAAAAATCTGATTCTTCTTATGATATTCTTCAGATTAATAATGACCAAGTACCATTATGAAATCCTCCCTATTTTGTAGGTTTTAACCCTGTACAGAAATTATCTACAAACGACTCTTAAAAAACAGAAAATAAACAATAGCAAGAGCATAAAACATAAAATAGATATACACAGAGATTTTCCCCTGGATCCCAAATCGGGATGACCAACTTGATTTTTCATTATATTCCTTTTAGCGTTACAACACATATATATACATGCCGAAGCATATAGAAAGCCCAATCCATTAACCTTGGATTAGAGCATAACCGTAGTTCCCTTGACTGGATCTACAAAATACCAGCGGCCAAAAACCATCATGCCCCAAAACCATGTGCAAACCCATGCAAAAAACCAAGTGCGGGTCTTCCCACCGAAAAATAAGGTCCAAAAATTTTTTCTCGGGGCGATGCCCCAAACCCCGAACAAGCGGGGCTGTCGCCCCCCCTGTGACCCCCATGTTGCACCCCACACAATGTACTGGGGGGCCGATAGCCCCCCATGCGTGACTAGTCGTGGAAATAATATAACACATACCCAACATTCTGCCACTTGTTGTTTTCTTTCCATAGGGGGCCACAGGAGAGCTGAGTCATTAGCCCAAGTTTGAAACACCCATTGTTTCTATACACCAAGAGAAATTTTGAGTGCTCACATACTTCATCAATGCATCTGCAACATTCTTCAAAGTGTCCACCTTTACCATCAAAACCCTTTTGGCCTCAACCATATATCTCACAAAGTGATATTGAACATCAATGTGTTTTGTCTTTGAATGATAAGTAGGGTTCTTAGCCAAGAAAATTTCACTTTGGCTGTCACAGTCTATCCTTATAGCTTGCTGCACCAACTCCATACTTGAACACAATATCTGCAACCAAATTTCTTCCTTGCTTGCATTAGTGGCTGCCATGTATTCTACCTCTGTAGTTGAAAGAGCCATTATAGACTGTCTTTTACTCATCCAACTGACTGCACCTCCAAATCGGCTAAACACATACCCACTTGTAGATCTTCTTTGGTCCAGATCTCCAACCCAATTTGCATCAACAAAACCACAAATTTCCAACACTCTTTCCAATCCTGGTCTTCCCTAGTAGCACAAGCTATAATCACTTGTGCCACGCAAATATATGAAAACCAGCTTCACTGTTGTCCAATGCTCCTTCCCTAGGTTTGACATAAACCTGCTCAATTCTCCCACTACATGTGCAATGTCTAGTCTAGTACAGACCATTGCATACATCAGGCTACCGACTACACTTTCATATGTAACACAGGACATATCCTCCTCTTCTTCTTGTGCCTTGGGACACTATTCAGTAGACAGATTTACATCGACAGGAATTGGAACATTCATCGGTTTACTATTCTACATATTGAACTCTGCAATATAGTCATGACATACTTCCTCTAGTTTAACCAGAGCTTCCTCTTTGCCCAATCTCTATTAATTTCCATGCCCAAAATATAGTTTGTAGCACCAAGATCCTTCATGTCTTAGAGAACAGTTGGGTCTTCAAATATTGGATAATTTCTTTGTCATTTCCAATAAAAAACATATCATCCATATACAAGAAAAATAAATAACACAATCACCAATTAATTTAAAATAAACACAGTGATCCTCCTTGCTTCTGGTGAAGCCAAGTCCCCGTATATAGGTATCAAATTTTTTATACCACATCCTTGGTGACTGTTTTAACCCATACAGAAACTTCTTTAACCTGCATACCAGTTCTTTCTTTCCCTTCATCATAAAGCCTTCAGGTTGTTTCATGTAGATCTCCTCTTCGAGATCCTCGTGAATAAATGTTGTCTTCACATCCATCTGTTCTACCTCAAAATCAAATGTAGCAGAAATAGATAAAAGTAATATAATAGAAGTAACTTTGGCAACAGGAGAAAAAATATCACCAAAATAAATTCCCGGCACCTAGGAATAACCTTTTGCTACCAACCGAGCTTTATATTTCTCCACCTTGCCTTCTACATTCATCTTCTTCTTAAACAACAATTTTCTCCCCATGGGATTCCTTCCAACTAGCAACTCCACTAGATCCCATGCCTCAATTTTATGCAAGGATGCCATTTCATCAACCATGGCCTCCTTCCAGAGTTTTCCATCCTATGAATCTATTGCCTCCCTGATGGTTATGGGAACATCATCAGTTATAGTTAAAGAAAAGTTTAAATAGAAAGTAGATGGATTATACCTTTCTGGTTGTCTTCTTTCTTGAATTGATCTTCTCACAACTGGAGTTTGTGGCTTTTCCTCATCTAAGTCTTCTTCTGTTGTAGAGTCCGATTCATCCTCCTTTAGCTCAAACTATATCTTCTCAAGCTCCTTTGGTAGGACTTCATTTTTAACAACATCTTTCACCTCTATAAACATGACATCTCAGTTGTACACAACCTTCCTTGTTCCTGGGTTCCAAAGCTTGTAACCCTTTAAACCATCCTTATACCCAATAAAGATGCACCTTTCAGATTTATTGTCCAACTTGTCCTTTTCTCCTTTGGAACATGTACATATGCATCACATCCAAATACCCTCAGATGTGAAAGAGAGGGTTTCTTACTATTCCATACCTCATGTGGAGTCTTATCCTCCAACGCTGATGAAGGTGATATGTTAACCAAGTAACATGCATTCTCCATTGCCTCTACCCAGAATTCTTGTCCTAACCTGGTACCACTAAGCATGCTTCTTTCCTTTTTCATTAGCGTTCTGTTCATTCTTTCTACAACTTTGTTTTTCTGAGGTGTGTATGGTGTAGTCTTCTGTCATGCTATACCACACTTCTTAAAGAACTCTTCAAATTCCTTCTTGCAGAACTCCCCACCATTATCTATCCTCAACACCTTTATCTTCTTCTCTGTCTGGTTTTCCACTAGAGCCTTAAGTTATTTAAATATGTCCAAAACCCAGTTCTTCCTCAAAGGAAAATATATCGTATGTGTCTAGTTCATCGAAGTCACTGAATCCAACATGGTAGGTGCCCGAGTGATGGAGCGTTTATAATTACGAACACCATCATTTTTGCACAAGCTCTAATATCTTGTTCGCCTTCTTAGCACTAGAAGGAAAACTCACTCAATTATGCTTCCCATATAAACAATGTGCACAAAAATCAAAATCCAGAGAGCTATTAGACATACCTTCTACCATACCATTTCCATGCAATATTTGAAGGCCCTTCTCTCCAATACTTCCAAGCCTTTGATGCCATAGCATGGTCTTTTCTCCAGAGACCGCTAGGCTTTCCGCTCCACTTTCGAGAACCATGGAACCAATAACCATCAATAACGTTGATACCTAAACGTTGTACGGAGGTTCGTTCAAGACTACTACATTAATACTAGTGCTCCCCAGGCCGTGGGTATCTTTGTGAACCTTTGTTTTTACACCATCATCGATCTTTTGCTTACAAAAATCATGTTTAAAGCCAATGAAATGTGTGCCTCATAAAAAGTGTTCTAATCCTTCACATATATTTAATAACTTTTCACGTACGATGGTTGCTTGCTTCCTGCTACTCCCTGAAAACTGTCAAGCATGCCTTTCTCATATATTGAGAACCACTCCCTATGGGGAGTGAAGTGAAAGGATGCACCCGAGTCAATCAACCATGATTCATGATATACATGTGTATTTGAAGAAGAGGCCAAATACACATCCCCACCTTCATCCGAGGTGGATTTTTCCTCTTTAGAAGGAGCATCATCAAATCCCTTTCCTTTCTTAGGAGATTTAGATCTGCAGTCCTTCTTTTAGTGCCCTTCCTTTCCGCATTTCCAGCACACCTTTACCAAATTTCCAGGAGAATTAGATCTACCTCTAGTTTTATATCTCCCACTCGAAACCTTATTCTTTTTTATGTTCTGGGACCTTCCTTGTACATATTAGGCATCTCCATTCTGACCCTCCATATTTCTCCATCTCATTTCCTCCGACAGAAAGTATGAGACAATGTCATCAAAATTTAAGGTAGTTGTATTGTTACCTATTACAATAACCAAACTGTCCCATGAATATGGTAGAGAACACAAAAAACTGATGCACTTATCTTCATTTGAGATTTTAATATCAATAGATGACAAATTTCTTACCATAGTATTGAAGGCGTTCAGATGCTCTTTCATCAGGTCTCCATCCTTCATCCTCAGGTTATACAGCTTTTTCTGTAGGAACAATTTATTCACCAGAGACTTAGAATTCTTTGATGTAGCTTCCCCAGATACATTCAACAACACCAAATGTGAGACACACAACCGTATTGTGCTCTTCGCCTTCTGATCCAAATTCTTCCAGTCTTCATCTAACATTGTCGTTGGTTTAGTACCTGGATCTACCGCAATCCACTGGTCTTTATCCACCAGTAGATCCTCCATCTTGACCTCCACAACTCAAAAATCTGACCATTGAATTTCTCGATCTCTATCTTCCTTCCGCTTGCCATCTTCTTTCACCGCAAGAATCAATCCTGCAGATCTCCCACTAAACAGGGTC
The DNA here is from genome assembly GCA_034641835.2 of Pinus albicaulis. Lineage (NCBI taxonomy): Eukaryota > Viridiplantae > Streptophyta > Pinopsida > Pinales > Pinaceae > Pinus > Pinus albicaulis. Next base: position 1,594,183,017 of record CM076579.1, on the reverse strand, counting down.
TACCTTAGGCCCGAGCAAAAAACCCCTCACCAGCAAAGGCGTCCCCTTGAAGCCGAAAGAACTCTGATAACAAATGTAGGTTCTAACCCTGTATAGAAATTATCTACAAATGACTCTTAAAAACATAAAATAAACAATAGCGAGAGTATAAAACATAAAACATATATACATAGATATTTTCCCCTGGATCCCAAATCGGGATGGCCAGCTTGATTTATCATTATATTCCTTTTAGAGTTACAACACATATATACATGCTGAAGCATACATAAACCCCAATCCATTAACCCTGGATTAGAACATAGTCGTAGTTCCCTTGACCGTATCTACAAAATACTAGGGGATGAAAACCATCATGCCCCAAAGCCATGTGCAAATCCATACACAAAACCACGGGCAGGTCCACCCACTGAAAAATAAGGACCAAAATTTTTTTCCCAGGCCGTCGCCCTGAACCCCGAACAGGGGGGCCTGCTACCCCCCTGCTGCACCCGACACAACACACAAGGGAGGTTGTTGCCCCCCTATGTGTGACTAGTTGTGGAAAGAATATAACACATACCCAATATATTTGAGAGGGAGTGTTGAAAAGTGTAACTAGGTTCGGTCTTCATAATGACATGTAATTATGATTTTATGTAATGGAGAGATGAAGATAATAAAATGTATTTATTGGAATTCTTGCATCATGGGTTTCCCGAACAAGAGATTTTATTATAGGTCAAAGACTTCTTTTTGATGTAAATGATGTCATGTTACACTGGTAAAAGGGTACATTGTTGATGTAAAAAGTATACTGCAGGACCTTGTCACTAGGCCTCTCCAAAGTCAGCTTAAATGTGATGGAAATCCTCCTTGATGAAGTTGGTTTACCCTCCACAGATCATGTCAACCTAGGAGCTAGGAGATAGTCACAATATATAAGATACTGTGGCCTCATTGTACCAACACTGAATTTAGGTCAAGTCTGAAATCTGGTGTGAAATACAATGTGTAAACGGAATACCAAACAACAAAGGAAAGGAGGCCTTAAAGAGTGCGAAGGAGAGACTATTTAAGGGTTGGTCCTGGGTTGCAATAACTCACATATATTCAGGAATGTCGAGACATTCCTAAGGTCTTGGTGTAGAAGAATATATATCATTGTTTTGGGTATCAAATTAGAGAAGAAGCTTTCGAGAAAGGAACGAGGTGGAGCTAAAGTAATGTCGAGAAGAAGAAGGGTAAGCTGAGGATAAGAGACCAAGAATATTTGTCTAATAAGAAGGATCAAGATTCTGTCGAGGAGATCATTGCAATACATTTCAACAAAGGAGGATCGAAAAAGAAGCCGAGAAGAGAAAGTGAAGGATAGTGACAAGGGTCTTGGAGGAATACTTTTGTCAAGGATATTTTTCATGGTCTTGGTACTTGTCAATTGAAGGTCTATAAAAAGAATTTTTATCGGGTTTTCCTCTCAAAGGGTGAGAGGTTTTTTCCCTTTCTTGCAAGCCTAAATATTGTGCCTCTTGTACATTTGATAATTGACTTGATGAAGAACATAACAATATAACAAAGACAAGATCTAAGAGAAAGAAGCATAAAGTAAATCACAAGAAATTATCAATAAGAGACATTGTAATAAAATCTCTAATTTCTCAACACTTTCATCGAGAGGTAACCACTTGACCCATTGTGTTTGTTTATCAGATACAAAGCAACGAAGATATGCTTCCAAACATTTGTTCACTATCTCATTTTTCCCATAAGATTGAGGCTGATAGGATGAGCTATGAGCTAGTTGAATCTTAAGAATTTGGCTCTGAAATTGATATAGGAAAAAACTACAGTCCATGCACTTTCATCCACTTTTTACATAATTCAAATATGATGTCTAAAATTAAAGTTAAGATGATTTTCCCTCGGTCACGTGTTTGAGATGAAATTTGGAGCCTCCAAAAACCCTAAATTCCTCATACCATATGTCCGAAAATATAGCGAACCAAGATCTGAAATTCGTACATGAGTTTCACCAATGTTTCAAATTCACGTGGCTTCAATTTCAACTTCTGAAGCTTCATAGAAAAAAGTTATGGTGAAAATTCCAAGATGACATGTTTGAAGAAGTGAAACCCTAGAATCCAAAGCTTTCATACCAAATGCTATGCAACCAACCCACAAAATAGAAGAAACAATAAATCAACGACTTAAAATTTATCCTCTTTGAGGGAGAAACCTCCTTTACATTACATATATGAACGATTCTTTGATAATTCAAATGAAAAAACATCCTTTCTTTATAAAGGAGTCTAAGGGGTCACAATATAATCAGAGTCGACATAACAATAATAATGTAAGTGCACAACAATAACAATAATAAGCTTCTATAGGGTACAATAATAATAATATGGGAACTACATGGGCACAACAATAATAATAATGGGGCTACACTAACAATAACAATAAGAGCCCCGGATGTGGGTGCAGCTGGTAGTGTTTAACGTGATGGGATGGGGGTGTGGCATAAGGGGAAGCCACTTGCCCACCCGCAAGAATGCTGTCATTCAGCTCTTTAATTCGACTGATCGGTGATTAATGCCATTTACTCCTGGTGCTCATATCAACTATAATATCGCTCCTCGATACACATTCACATGCTGCGATATGGCTCAGAATCTGGTTCATACTTATGGTAGTTTATTGCAGTCGATTCACAGTTGCACGGTAGACTGGGTTGATATTATGGAGCGTCCCTCTGGTCTGAACAGAATTCCCCTGCCTATGAATTGGTGGTGTGCTCCAGGAGCAGGGTTTTCAAATGTTAGAACTGTAACTGGTAAGAGGAGTTGTCTCAATTGTTGTTTGGATTTTGGAGAAAACCTCCACTTCTCCCATGCTAGTTCCTGAAAGCTTGTTTCTGTTTCCCTATTGCCCCTCTCACCTCAGTCTTCTGTCCATATTTTTCCTCCCTGCCCTGCTGTCTCGATAGCGACCATGCCGCGCCTAAGGCAAAGAATGCGCTGCCGAAGAGGCTCCACGAGGCGCCAAATTCATCGCTCTCCCTCCACCTCTGGCACCTCCTCTGTGTCTACTTCCCACTATAATAGTCTACATAAAGGGCGCCTTCTCCGCTTGGGTCGTCGCCTTGCTTCCCCCACTCCTTCAGCTCCTCCTGCTCAAACCCATACTGCACTTTTTTCCTTTAATAGCACTCTCAATTGACCCCGGGTGATGACCTCAATCACGGTCGTCTTTCATGAAGAGCTTCAGCAAATTGTTCCTAGTTCTCACTCGATGGATTGAAGCCTCTCGGCGGCTCAGGATTCGACGCAGATTGCTGGGTTGAAGCAGCCTGATAGTGCGGACTTGCAGGGTCAGTTGGGCAAGGCCACGTAGGACCAGGCGAACAAGGAAGCGGTGGGTCAACCTTCTGTGAGGTAGGACGCAGCAGTAGCAAGAGAGGCGCAGGCTACACCTCCTCCTCCCGGGAAGGTGATCCATTATACTGATGACCTGTACAATGCTGATGGGGAACCATATGAACTCTGGTGCAGAGTTGTCTACGAACCTCTTGATGAGTAGTTCCTCCTCTTCACTCCGATTTTTTTGCTCTGTCTTTGCCCATCCTCAAGGGCATGTTTATGTGTTTCCTGCTGTCAATGCACATGCATCTATTTTTTTTCTTCGATATGGTCTCCAGTACTCCAATTCTCTGGTTCCCCTGCGCAGGATTTTTCAAATGAACTGTTTCAGACTGATTTCCCTCCTGCAGGGTAGTCTTCAAACTATGGTTTTTTGTTTCAAATGCCACAACACTTGGTAATGATCAGGCCTCGGCCCGCTGTAATTTACTCCTTTTGTTAATAGATTTACTTTTACTTAGAAAAAAAAAACAATAACAATAACAGGATACACTAGTATTATAGAGACCTAACAAATAGAAAATAGTCTATTTGAACCTATTTCTTGAATTTAATCCTTTCTATTGAGTACTTAGAATTTAAACTCCTCAACACGTTTAATACCACACACAACTAAAAATACATACTTAAATTAAAATACATACCTAAATCATGTAATTTTGCATTATCGATAAATATATAGTAACACCTCATTGAATTTAATTTAAAAATGTATTTTAAAAAAATAAAAATGAAAAAGAAAATGTAAGAGAAAACACAAATGGAAATGTTCACTATTTTTTAACATTGAGGAGATTATATTGCATCTTCAAATTCAAGAGTTAGGAACACAAGAACTTAAGGAAAATGGTCGATATGGCTCATAAGCATGAGCATGAAGTTAATGGTTGATTGAATATTCTAGTGAATAACTTTTACTATGCAAACCTTCAATTTCACTATTCACTTGAAATATAAAAAATGTGCCCAACCTTTGGTTTAATAATATAATTGGGACCTTGGCATAAACCCAATGAGAACACACCACATCACCCAAAGTATGAACCACTAGAAACGTGACACATCACCCAGCTTCAAAACCATTCATAGAAGGATAAGTGTCACAGTGTCATTTTCTCGGAGGGCCTTTGACCATGGTTGACCTCTGTTGACTCCTTTGACTTTTTTTTAAAAATTTGCCTGTTCTGAATGACGGTCAGCGGGCTATAACTTCTTCATCCAGAGTCATTTTTTGATGAAACTAAGTGCACCGAATTCCTGGTGATGGGCCAGTTGCGGTCGTTCAATTTCCATTCGATTTAGAGAACTTTATTTTTTGAGCTTTAATACTGAGCACATGGTCAAAACTCGCCACCCCTAACCGCCAACGATAAAGTCTATTTAAAATGTTATGTATAGGGTGGCAGGTTGCCACCCCTGCCACACCCTCCATAGCCATACACATTTTAATACAAGAACTGTGGGTCGAGGACCGCAACTCTCACCCGGGACCCCGCCCATGGCCCAACCACCATCTGTTTTAAATAAACCGTGTGGTAAGGGGAGCCGACGAGGGTTGAACCCACCCAACCCATGTGGCTCAGCCCCCAAAGGGCGGCCCCATGTGGCATAAACAAAAAACACACCATATTTGAATTAAGTAGTTAACAAACCAACCCATATTAAAATTAAAATGTGCCAAATATGTAACGACAATGCCAATTCAAATCGTGGGTGGAACCTTCACTGAAATCACATGCCATACCGCCAGAAATATGCAAAATAAAAATTAAAAAAAACAAATATGCGCTTTACTATTTTGGGGTCACTGGGGTTGGAACCCCCGACCACCCACAACCAACCTCTATTATTTACAATTTCGCCAACCCATTGGGCTTCGATAACTCCACTGGATTTTTCTATATGTAATATGTCATTTTTCCATTCGACCCCAATGGTGGAGCAACGAGAGGTGGAGGTCAGGTACCAGGAAGCACAACCATGAGTGATGGAAACATTACCCAGGTATAACCTTGCCTAGATGCAAGATTGGAACCATGAACTGAAGAATTCTCCGAAGGAGGTAAAAATTAATTTTATCGGAATGGTATCAAATGTGTAGTAAAATTTCATGAAATTTTGCAGGGAACACAATGGTGATATCAAATCTGCCATTTGAGCAGCGCATTTCCAGTTAGCACATGGAGCATAATCTTTGAAGAATCATGGGGGAATCTAAAATATTCCTTAAGGCCCAAATTTTAACGATGTCAGAATTTGACATGTGGATAATCGATTTTACACCACTCGATGCCAAAAATTCATTGGTGTAGTCAGATTCAGCAGTTGAACATTACATTTTTTGTCTAACTACATAAGTGAAGGTACATGATGTAGTGATGTAAGTTTTCCCTTCATGATTTCTGAGATGATGTATTACTTTTGAGTTTCTTGTTTGATGTTATGTTGCAGGATCATTATTGCCACATTTATGTGAGATGTATTACTTTTTCATGCTATGTATTGTTGTTGAGATCCTTATGTAACTATGTTAAATGGATACTTGTTGCTACATTGTGTGAGCTATTGTTAGTTTTTCATGCTGAGAGGAAGCCTTCTTCAGTGATATTTCCTGTAAGTGGAATGTCTCGTGGAGAGACAATCCAATCTGTTTTAGGGTGTATGACCTTGTTATGAAAAATATCCTTCCATGTACATCATCATCTCTTACAACATTATATGAAGCGGCCTACACCATCTTGACATCGGGCCTAGAGACATAGCCCACACTGGGTGAACTCCATTATCAAATTTCTCGTGTTCTTGTGTTGTTGATTATCGTCATGTCTCCTCTTGCTTAAAGCATGCATATGTGTTCTTTTATGCTCTTTAAAAATTTCAATTCTAACCACATCATAGAAGTAAAATATCATGGGAAATATGGTAGCTGATGAACTTGGATCAATGAGTGCCTCCCCTATGTGTAGCACAACTATAACAAATATCTCCATATCTCGGCGGGCTGCAACCCCTTTCAAATGGATTTAAACCATTGTGTATGATTGAGGTTGTCATGCCTCATGTGACTACAAAGGAAGAATCCACACATGTACAGTCCGAGGTTGATAAAGAAACCGAGTTTATTGAACACATCCACCAACAGGTTCACAAAATATTGGATAAATACAATTCCAAGTACAAAAACAACATGATCAGCATTGGGTTCCACATAAGTTTCAGGGGGTGGAAAAGTCTGGTTGCATTTGTATAAAGAACACCTTACCGAATCTCATCGAAAGCTCTTACCATTGTTATATGGTCCTTACACCATCACCAAGGTTGTGTGAGACAATGCTTTTGATCTCAACATTCCCCCAATCCTTAGACTGCACCCAGTGTTCAATGTGGACCGCCTTCGGCCATAATTTCCACCATTGTTGGACACATCAGACATTTCCAAACAACTAACACCAACAGAGCTCAACCTAAACTACATAGAACATATTACAACTGATCAAATCATGGACATACAAATCAAGAGCACTCGCCAACATAGGATCCAATTGTATCGAGCTGTCAAAGTTGGCTAACTCCTCCTCCAGGGTAAGTGGCTCACTAGGGACCAAGTTGTGCAAAAGTTTCCTCATCTCATGGAGGCACTCAACCCAATGAGGACCATTACTTCCAAAGGGGGGGAGGACTGATCTAGGTGGATATTGGTGGCCACCTATTAGTCATCTGTATTTTTCACTTGTTGGTGATGACTGGTTATAACAGTCAAGTTTTCTAGCAGATAATCTAAAAATTTGTCAAATTTGCCAGCTGGAAAACACCCATAAACATTTCTTACCCTCCTACCTTTTCAATCCTCCCATGACGAGATGAAGCCTCATTATCAAGCCCTATCTACCCTCAACCATACTACTCTACCCATCAGCTCCAAAGAAACAGTCCAAATCTGTCTAAAGAAGTTTCCCCTAAGTTAGGTAGTGGCGCTTTAGGCATTTCTCCCTTGGCAAACCACTCTAAAGCCAAAGAACCTATACCTGCTATAGACCAGTCATAACAGACCTTCCCATTCTACAAATAAAGTTGGTTACAACCCTAGGTCACGCCACTAATAAACCCTAAAGTCTCAGTAATACATGTACCATAGGTCAAACTGATTTTAGATGTTTTTACAATGTTTTAATGGATATTTCAAGAATAGAAGTATACTAGCATCCCAGAAGACAATATTTGGCTCCACATGAGAAGACAACTACTTCTCATGTGCTTTTGAGCCTGGAATGCAGCTACAGGGTAGGGAATCCTTTCATTAAGCTCCTGCGATCACAATAAAAGCATGGAAAGACAGTGAAAAGAAAAATAACACTGTTGAAGGCTGATAAAATGGCATGACTGAAGAAGCATCCTTCATCTATAAACAGAGGGATTGAAGACTGAAGAACCTCCTTCATTTTATAAGTAGAGGGTTGAAGACTAAGAGCGCCTCCTTCATCTATAAGCAGAGGGCCAAGGATAAAGTTGATTTTAAGAATTTTCCCTGACTAAAGGACATTTTTTGGGTACAGTGAGACAACTACTAAGGGTTTCTGAATAAAAATGATGTTTAAGGTAGAGGCAAAACAGTGGTGCTTTTCAAAAATTGTTTGCATAAGCTCCATTGTTATTTAGTTACAATGTGAAGCTAATGGGCTAATCATCAATGAAGAAATATTGTTAAACAGATGACCAAAAGAGTCAAATAGTCTTGGGCTCAAAATAATTTCTGCCATCATGTATAAGAGAAGCCACTATCAGTAGGTTTCATCAAGCATTCTTCATTTGGTTGAGACAGGGTTTGAAAGGAAACTAGGCATTTTTCAAAATAGGCCTCCTTCATCTATAAGCAGAGGGCCAGTGCAGTAATTGACTTTAGGGTTTTCACTGATTGAGAGGTAAATGGTAAGAGTAGTAGGAGACAGTTGAAAGCTTCTAAACAGAGCAATCATGTCAAAAAACAAAGGGAAAGCATGAGTACCATAAACTATCAAAGAGGCTGGCTTATCTCCTATCAGAGTTTGCTTTCAAAGACAGTCTGGAGCCAAGAAGTGTACAAACTTTGCTGAGGGGTGTGATTTCCTTAAAAGGTTACAAAAAATGATCTCCTTAATAAACATGCTTAACATTTAGTCTCTGTTCCTTTAAACAAAACAGAGTTTAAAAGTGGTTGAAATCAGCTGGGTTAGACACAGGCCAAAGGATGATGATTATTTTTCAAAGGGTACTGCTCTTCCTGTTCATGAGGGAATTTCTTTCAATTACTCATCATAGTGGATAGAAGGAAATTTGATTTTAGTTTTTCCAAAAAAAGGCATTGCAAATAGATACACAGGTTCCAAAGGTGCAAGAAGGATTATGGTATGTATTTCGAGGTCAGGAAACACACTCAAAACAAATAGAGCATGCCACTGTTACGAAAGAAGGCCTATTCATTCTGGATAGTGGATAGATAATAGTAAAGCTCAGGTTAGTACAATTGGTTTTCACCTCACAATCAAAGAGAAAAGCCCTTTGGAGAATGCATCTACTGTCACTATGTGGTTTTAAGCCAGGTTTCCCTCTAACAAGCAAATGTAAGCAGAGGAAAGACATGTTTCCCCATTTTATAAGAAAACAATGAAAGGAGTTGGCCCTCGAATGTTTTTCTTATAAGTAGATAGGTTCATATCTATTAAAGCTGTTAAAATAGCATACACAGCCTTTTGCCAACATTATTTAGAGTATTGGCCCCTTATAGCCCGTTCAAAATCGCTGTGGTTGTGATTTCAAATAAACAAAGGCATTGGTTTAAAGAGAGAAGCTTTCAAAACCCTCACAAGTCAAACTCAAGGGTAGTTGGCTTTTTGTGTTCAAAAGAGAATAAGGAGACTGTTGCAAGCTCTTTTAAATCTCTCAAAACGCAAGGCAACATTCCTCTTGCTGTTCACGATACCGGAGAAGCAGTGATTAGGCAATTTCACAAAGTTTTTCGGGCTTGGAGACTATGCGGCGCACCTGTAGAGTTGCGCAGCCCATTCAGGCGTATTTTTACCAAAGGGATACACTGTCATGCGGCATGCCTATTGCAGCGCGCGGCACGCCTGTAGGCGCCAGTCATGACGGCCCAACAGTGACTTGACAACTTTCTTTGCGTGGCGTTTTCCCTAGTAAACATGTTGCGCTTGTTTCAAACAATCGAAGTGCCTCCAAACAAGTTGTGAAGCCGCTCATTTCCTCAAGCAAAATGCCACCATCGATCTTCAAGGTATTTTTTTGCCTCCTTGCCCATTTCAAAACTGTTAAGTAGTGGCAAGAAATATGAAACTCATGGTGTAAATCACAGTGTTGAGTATTTTAAGGAGAGTTGTGTTTTCTGTTTGAAACTCGAACTTGTTGTGGTTTTGTTTGCCCAACCCTGACATAGTGAAAGTAGTGTGTTTGTATTAGTGTCTAAAGGCCTTAAAACTGCCCTCAGAATAGTGCTAGACATCACACAACCTACAAGTCAAAACATACACAGTAGTGAAGGTTTTGTCAAATTGTGAAGGTGACCTTACTATGATAGAAAAAAACTGAATCTCTGTCAGCAAAATGTATTGGTGAAGACGGCATTAGAAGGTGAAGCAACATTTGGAATGGAAACTAAGTGTTTATAAATTGAAACATGGAGCCTAATTTCAACAACAATGATCATTATATGAGTGCTCTGTTATTTTAGAAGTCCTTTTTGTATGGTGAAGAGCAAAGGCAGTGCTGCCTTTTTGTACATGAAACAAACCTTAGTGAATGAAGCTATTAAATCAGTCTGAAGAGGTTTTCTGTCTAACTGTGGGTGAGGAATAGTGAACATAAGGAAGGTGTTTTTGATTGGGAGAAGTTTTTTGCTTTTTGTCTGCTACAAGGCTGTCTTGTTTTTATCAAAACACAAAGAGCTTTGTGACCTTATCCAAACATAGAAAATCACTTGATTGTGTATACATTTTAGATGACTGTGTGCCTGTTATTAAAATTTTTTGCTGAGTGGCATACAAAGGGAAAAATAAGTGTTTTGGAAGGAGCAGAGACCTGATATCACAGAAGCATTTCACACAGCATTTGAAACAAATTTTCCTTAATCAAACAATGATTGATAAAGAAGACTGAGTTATGCTTGAGAAGACATTTCAAAACAAACCTTTGAGGCAGTTTGGTTTTGCAAAGAGCATCTAGAATAAGATGCCTCCTAGGCAGGATAGTAGGAGTGGTTTGCATAAGCGATTTGAGCCTACTTCCACTGAAGAAGTGAATGCCCACCCATCAGTCTTATTCAATTTCCATGAGGTGGGATGTTTATATTTTTGTCAAAGGGTGCAAGAGGTGAAGACTTTTTCTCCTTTGACACACCTTTGCGCTTTGAGGTTTCAAGATAAACATTTCCAGTTGGCAGGCCTTGACTTCAAATTTTCTCCAAGGCCACTAAAGTCCCCTATATTGGTGAGAAATGGTTTAAGCAAAGCCATTTGGAGTCAGAAGATTACAAGCCCTTTCTAAAGCCTGAACACAGAGATTCTTGTCCTTCTATTTTCCATTTCTCATATCTTTTAGCCAGCTACGCCCCCCTCATGAATATCATCATGAAATACTTCACTTGTGAGGGAAGATTCTCCCGAATCTATGCTTATCACATTCGTCTGCTCATGCATTTCACAAGGACCAAGCAGCTAAATATTCCTTTCTTCTTACACAAAAGCATTGAGAAAAAGGCTTCCACTGTTTAGAAGAAGCCTCCTTCACAGAAAATCGCCTGCCTCTTCCATCACTCTCTCATCAAAGTCATCATCCTTCATCAGCTTGAAAAGAAAGAGGTATCTTGGGATACTTTCATCACCCATCCAGATTTCTCCACTGTCCCTCCAGTTCACACATCCCCTACACCTCCTACTCATCATCCTTCACCTTCCTCTAGCAGACCCATTCCTAAAAAAATCAAGTTTATCACAGAGCAAGCAGAAGGGCAACAGCAGGGAGAAGAGCATGACCATGATGATGAGGAGGATGATGAAGGGTAGCAGCAAGGAGAAGAGCATGACCATGATGATGAGGAGGATGATGAAGGGCAGCATCATGAAGAACAACAGACTCATGATGAGGGTGAGTAGCCTTATGATGACACACAGCAGCAAGGGGATGAGGAAGGAAGCACTAAACAGTAGCATCACAGTGATGATGAGCAGCAGCAAGGAGATGAATAAAATCATCACAGTGAGGAGGAACAGGAGCAGCATGAAGATGTTGAACAAGGGTATGAAAGTGATGAACAAGGGCAGCCAAAAGAGACTGAACAAGGACAACATGATAGTGCTGAACAGGAGCAGCATGAAAGTACTGAACAGGGGCAGCATGATAGTGCTGAACAGGAGCAGCATGAGAGTGATAAATAGGGGCAGCCACAGCATGTTACACATCAGCCACAGCATGAGGGACAACAAAATCAAGAAGAAAAAGGGAAAAGTGACAAGGGTAAAGGGGCCATGCCCTCTTCTCCAAAAGTCGCCAAGCCCCGGACAGCAAAGAAAAGGGTGCCTAGAGTTGTCACTCCAAATGTGAATAGGGCCCTCCGAAGCAAAGGAAAATTTCCAAAGAAGCCCATGATTGATTTGCCCAGGAGGAAGAGCACTAGAATAGACACCCAAAGCAAAGGGAAGGGCAAGGAAAAAAGCAGTCATGGACAGGAAAGGGAACTCAGCATCATCCAAATCCAAAGTGATGATAGTGATAATGAAGCCCGGATCTTAGAAAATCTCTTGATCCATAGAGAAAGCCAAATTGATTCCTTGAAGGATGATCTTCATAGAGCTATGAATTTCAATCAATTTTTGCAAATCCAAAATAAGCAAATGAGTGTCCATATGGCTGTTTATGAAACACGCGTGATCAAATACAGGAAGGAGGCCTCTAAAGCACAAGTAAGGTTGAAAGAAATCATGGGCGAGTTCGATGAAAGTGAAGGAGAAGATCAGCCTATGCGAAATAGGCCAAGAACCATAGGGCTTAAAAAGGCCCTTGAGAAGCAAAAAGAAGAGGAAAATGACCTTCTCCAATCTACCCCTCTCACTGCATTGTTCGAACAAGAGATAGAGAACAATCAGGAGGCATGGCTTGAGAGAGTGAATGATCACTTAGAGAAGAAATTGGAGAGGGAAAACAGGGACTTAGACCTTCAACGGAGGATGACGGGGCATTATAAAAAGCTAAATCAGTTTGCCCGGTGCAAGTTGAAGGCTGCTCAAGAAAAACTCAAGGAGGCTAAAGGGAAGCGCCCGACATGAAAATTGAGGAAATACACCTCAGGAATTCAGATTTTGGCCTCTACTTCACAACATGTTGCTAAAAACCCTTGAGGGTCATGCTCACCAATTTTGGGCGATTTTCGACATATTTTGGTTTTTTGTCATTTTTGAGTTTTTGGCCAAAACTCATGGGCATCGCCATTTCAGTTTGGGGCATCATCAAAAGATGAGAATGGTATCATTGGTTGCCATAATTTTAGAAGCACATACTCAGTGATTTTCAGGACATTTGAAGATCATTTTCTCCCCCGAAATGGCGAAAAATGCTCGCTTTTTCTACACTTTGCCTGGTCTATCAACAAGGCTTATTTTTTTGGTTTTTACACACAGACCTATTTTTTCAGGACTTTCCATGGTCAGTTGGGGGAAAAATGAACATTTTCAGAAATTAGACACTCAGAGCTTTCCAACGAGCTATCATGAGACTTGTTTCGACACCAGGAAGGCCTCCAAAGGTTGTCGGAAAGTTAGGGGACCTTTTGCTGATGTATTTTTTGAATATTTTTGTAAAAATTGAACCTTTCAAAACTGCTTTTTCCTCATGTGCGTTTAGCTATTTTTGCACATGAAAAGTTATGAAAAGTCAATTTATTTCCCTCTTTTAGCATTTTTTAGATATTTTATGAGATATTTTGTGCCTTGGTCTTTGCAAAGCCTCAAGGAAAAATCTAGATATTTTGGATAGGCCAATGAGATTGCAAATTGAACCAAGAGGTTTTCCTCACCTTGGCCTATTTATTCCAAAGGATTTCATTGTAAAAAAGGCTGAACTTGATGAATAGAAGCAATATATGGTCATATAAGCTTTGGAAGAAATAATTGTCTCATGCTTTTGGATAGTCTCTTGGATGTTCTTGGATGATGAAAGAGGATTGTTGTTGGATTCCATGACTTGGTAGAATGGTATAGTGTCTCTCTCTTAGTTTTATTTCCTAGTTTTCATTCATAAATCCATGTTCTTGCTTGCTATAGGACAGTAGAGAACAAATTTGAGACATGCCCTTGGAGGCACCTCCATTCCTGTTCTCATAACTGTGTTTTCTTCATCCTTAGTCACATTAAAGAATTCTTGATTGCTCTTTAATAACTTAAGGATATTGTTGTTTATTTCATTCATGGTTTTATGCATGCTAAGTATGATTTACGGTATTCCCTTCTTACTCATGGCTAGCCATAGCTCCATCCATGAAATTTCTCTTTGACTGATTAGATTGTCATTTGTTGAACCAAGGAGGTCTTGTTCTGATCTTGCCCTTTGTCTAAGACTATGCAATCTTGTTCTCAAAGTGCCCAATAACTTGAAGTACTGTGTTTAGGCGTTCCAACATAGTGATTTGAGTTGTTTTTTTGTCTTAAGTGTATTTCCCCAAAGTCTGATAGCCATTTCCCAAAGTTAGAGAGTTATATATCTCTATGCATGATTTGAATGTTTATTTCTATGTATTGATTAGCTTATAGTTACATTTCTCATGATTAATGGTTTGCCCTACCATGTTTATGTCAGCTATTAAACTAGTTATGCTTGAAACCCCTTGTTGTTCACAAACTTGATGTCCATTTTACTCTATTTTGCCCAAATATCCTTTCTACTTCAAATCAAATCGGCCCTTCAACAGCCTTGTATCACCATCTGAAAGCTTTCTTGACCTTTTCGACCCCATAGCCCAGTTGATCTGACATCTTTTTACCTATCTTATATCTTTGATCAGTTTCATCCCTCATAACCTAAAAATCAAAACCAAAAAACCTACTTCATAACTAGCCTAAAATCAAAGCACAATAAGCAAACACACAGATATGCCTTACACAAATAGAAAGAGCCCTCTCTGAGTCGAGGAAGGCTAGGTCCTTGGGCTCCAAATATTGGTTTGATGTTACACTGTCATTTGGCTTGCTAATCAGCCAAATCATGGGACACTAACACCACCCACATATTCCACTTGGACCCCCAACATTTTTTCTTTTAGTTTCCTTAATTGTAGCACAATTTATTATTTTTGGAAAATTTTCGAGTCGTCAACTTCAGGAGTAATTTTGAGGCCCTAAATGACATTTTTCGGAAAACAGGAAAGCTCATAGAATTTTGAAATATTTGAAATTAAAAGTTGTATTCCTTAGAGAGATATTTTTAAATAGGTATCATATGCATCAAAATAATATCGTGTTGAGATTCAACAAGATGATGAGCTTAGTGAAAAGAGTCGCCTTCACTAAGTGGGCCCGCAGGCTATTTTTTGGTGCAAGTCTATTTTTAGACTATGTCTATTTTTGGACATGGTGATCATATTTCAGAAGTTGCAGGATTCTATTTGTGGATGGTTGGTCAAGTTGGAAAAATAGATGAAATTATATTTTTAGAATATTGGGCGAAGTCTATTTATATATCGTCGATCTAAAAATAGATGCAGGTCGATTATTATCTCTGTGTATTCGGACACTAAACATCAACTTATTCTCTTGGAGCACTTTGTTTGATTATGAGAAGGTGGTAGATGCGTGGGTAGAGAATTACACAATCCCCAAGGGCAACTGGTGGGTTCATGCATAAGAGGATTCGATTTTAAACTCAGAAGTGGCAAAGTTATGACGAGAGTTGGAAAGAGTAGTTTATTGAGTTGTGTGGGTTTAACATAGGTTAGACTACGATTGAAGCTAGTTGTATCAAGTCTGTTTGAATGATATAATGAAATTTGGGTAGAATTAGTGTTTCAAGATTCTGCAAATATTGTCGATAATCGATGGCTTGATATAGCGGTTAACTACGGTACTTAGCGATTCCGATTTGAGAGACCGATGGAAGAGGGTGAAAAGGCAAGATAGACTATGCGGTGACTATAGTGATGCATAAATCAAGTCACACGATTTGATGAGTTGGCAGCAAAGGTTATGACGATCAAGGAAAGAGTAATTAAAATTCATTCAAAGCTATTCTTTAGTAGGAATTGTGTAGTGGAGGCAGGCTAGCAGGTGGTGAAGATCAGTGCATGGATTTGCAAGATTGTTCCTGATTAGTGTATGACGATTGTACTGTACTGAGAGCTTGATAAGGTTTGTATGATGATTTTCATATGATTCCATGATATCTAATATATTATAGTTGGGGTTTTCATCTTCAGGCTTTCCCTTTAAAAAACTATGTTATGTGTGATTGTTGTGATTGTTTTTATGCTTCACATGTGTGTGCAATTAATTTTCCGCAAAAGATTAATAGTGGAATGATTCTGTATCTTGTAAGAAGTTAAATATTGTGACATCAAGGGGAATCTAGGTAATATGCATGCTTAATGTATATAATTTCTACATGGTATCGGAGCATTGTTAATTCTTGAAGATTGCAATTGTGAAGTGAGTTTGTGCTAGTGGACAATTCAAATTTGCTACAGAAGTTTCTTGGTGCAGAAGTTGAGTATACATTGAAATGTCTTTCAATGGGTTGCGATTGGAGTATGCCCTTGATGGGAGCTCGAATTACACAGCCTGGAAGGACAGGATGGAGTCAGTGCTAGAGGATAATGGATTGAAGGAGTTCATAAATAGCGATGTTCCTAAGCCGGGATCTGGCGATGCTGCATTACTTGACGCATGGAAAAAGAAGATAGCAAAGACGAGAAGAATTATGTTGGAAGGTGTGAAGGACCATATTGTGTCCAGCCTTCATGGGAAAGCCACTCCTTTCTTAATGTACAAGGCTTTGACAGACTTGTTCCAAAGTAGAAGTGACCAGAGGAAGTTGGCGCTTAAAGACAAGCTCAGAAAAATAAAAATGGAGAATGGCGATAATATTCCAAAATACCTCACGAAGTTTGTCCACCGCAAGGATGAAATGGGAAGTGTGGGGGTTACTATTGATGATGATGACTTGGTGAGCTTGGCTCTCCTTGGGCTTCCAAAGAGTTGGCATAGCTACGAAGACTCTGTCAATGGATGGGAAAAACTGTTGGGATGGGAGCGACTTTGGTCGGATCTTGTGCAGGAGGAGATAAGGCGGGGTACCAGGGATGGCTCTTCATCGAAGAATGAAGATGAAGAGAATTTATCTTTGGCTGCCAAAGAAGGGAAAGGGAAAAGGAAGAAATTTCCTTCAAAATCTAAAGCTAAAGGCAAGAATGAGGATCTGTCCAAAGTGAAGTGTTTTCACTGTCACGAACATGGGCATTTCACCACTAACTGTCCATAGAAGAAGAAGAACAAGAAGGCTACTGGAGCTGCAGTTGGATAGGCCTTAGCCTCGCAATTTAAACTTGATTTCTCTTTGATTGCATGCTTGGTTTCAAGCTGTATGGGATCGGTGTGGTATCTTGATAGCGGTGCGTCTTTCCATATGACAGGAGACAAGGAGTTCTTTAGTGACTTGGAGGAGAAGGACCTCCAGATGCATATAGAGATGGGGACGATGGTCGGTACAGTGCGACTGGCATTGGGACCATTACCTTTGAGAGGGAGTCCGGTAATCCATTCTTGTTGAAGAATTTTATGCATGTTCCAAGTCTGAAGAAGAACTTGGTCTCAGTCGCAATGCTGGAAGACAAAGGTTATGATCTTGTTTTCAGTGAGGGAAAAGCCTTCCTTCAACATAAAACAACGGGGCAAACCAAGAATATAGGGGTTCAAGTTAAGAATCTCTACAAGCTGGAGGTAGATGGATGTCCTGCAATGGTGGGAAAATCATAAGATGTGGTGAGCCAGGATGAGGGCGAATTATTGCACAGGAGATTGGGCCATCTTCACCATGGTGCTTTGAATATTTTGCAACAAATTTCTACTGGAATTCCTAAGGATACTCTTATGCAGTCAGATTAGTTCAAGGGATGTACTATGGGTAAGTTTGTGAAGACCACCTTTCATGAGAAGGAGAACCGTGCTTCGGTGATCCTGGAGAGAATTCACACAGACGTGTGTGGACCTTTCTCGGTTGCTTCAACAGAAAAACACAGGTATTATGTTATATTTGTTGATGACTATTCTCATAGATGTTGGATCTTCTTCATGCAAAAGAAGAGTGAAACGTTCTCAAAGTTATGAGAGTTCAAAGCATTGGTGGAGAAGGAGTCGAGGAAGCAATTGAAAGCTCTACGGAGAGATAATGGTGGTGAATACATCTCAGCTGAATTCAAAGACTTCTGTAGCAAAGAAGGAATTCGAAGAGAACTCATAGCACATCATAACCCACAGCAAAATGGGGTCGTGGAGAGAAATAATAGAACGATCATGGGTGTTGGGTGAACGATGCTGCATGACTAGGGCCTACCGATGCACTTGTGGGCGGAAGCATCCAACACTGCAGTTTATGTGCAAAACTATTGTCCTCATAGAATACTTGGTATGAGTACACTTGAAGAAGCTTTTACTGGTAAGAAGCCTGATATTTCTCATTTGAAGTTTTCTGGCTCATCTGTTTACATTCATGTGAGAAAGGACACTAGGAAGAAGCTGTAGCCGACTGCAAAATTTGGGATATTTGTGGGGTACACAAAAACACCCCATAATTATCGTGTGTATTTTCCAGAGAGTGGGATGACTGTTGTGTGACGGGATATAAAATTCAATGAGGTGAAAGCCATGAAGTTGTTGCATGAGAGGGAGCTACACTTGCATGCAAAGGAGGAACTTCTTGTTCCCAAAGATGAGCCTCTAGATGTGGATCAGCCACAGGAGGAGATTCATGGAGTGGAGGAGTCCACTCATACGGGGGAGCAAACTGAGCTAAGGCAGAAAGTGTACCTTAGAAGCTGAGAGACTGAAGCTTGATGCGGCACAGAATGTAGGAGTCCCCACATCACAGTGCAGACAGAGACAATAACCTAACTAATTTACTGGATACATGGCTCTTATGAGAAATTCTATCGTGACAGAGCCATCTTCTTTTGAAGAAGTAGTGCAGGAGCCCACATGGGTAGATGCCATGGTGAAGGAGGATGACTCCATTGTCAGAAACAATGCTTGGGAGATTGTTCCAAGGCCGATGGGAAAATCATTTGTAGGATCAAGATGGATCTACAAGGTAAAGCAAGTTTCTAATGTGAGCGTCGAGAATTATAACGCAAGATTTGTTGCCCGGAGCTTCTCACAGATCGAGGGGATTGACTATGAAGAAACCTTTACTGTCATGGTATGCCCCCTATCTTGGAGTATTGTATGCTCACTACGGTGTGAATGGGTTGGCACGACAACCAGGATGGATGTGAAGACTATGCTCCTTAATAGGATCATTGAGGAAGAGGTGTACATTGAGCAACCTGAAGGATTTGAGATCTTCAGCAGCGAGTCGCATGTGTGCAGGCTCAAAAGAGCGTTGTATGGGATGAAACAAGCACCCCGTGCTTGGTACACTCGGATCGACAGCTATTTCACTGGACTTGGCTTCACCAAGAGTGAGGCGGATGCAAACCTGTACCAGATTGTGGTGGAGGGTAAGCTTTTAATCATTGTAATTTATGTTGATGATTTAATATGTGGGTGATAGTGAGTTGATACACTCATACCAGGGATCTTTCCTAAAGGTTTGAGATGAAAGATTTGGGCCTCCACATTATTTCCTTGGATTGGAAATATGGCCATTGAACTATTTGTGTCTCTCCAAGAATGTAGATGAGGAGAATGCGGAGAAGTTTCATACAGTACATGGCTTTATAGACACTCCTCTTCCAGGAAATTGGAAGAAAGAGGATGCTACATTGACAAAGGTAGTGGATGCCACTGTTTATCGACAGTTGGTGGGTTCGCTCATGTATTTAGTCAATACAAGACCGGACATATGCTATGCGGTGAACCAACTTTCACAAGCAATGGTTAAGCCTACCAAGCTCTTTTGGAAGGCATGTAAGCATGTCCTAAGATATCTCAGGGGCACATATGAGTATGGTTTATGGTACAGACAGATGGATGAGGTGAATTTGCATGGCTTCAGGGATGCATATTGGGTAGGAAGCCCAATAGACAAAAAAATCACATTAGGAGGGATTTTCAGTATCAGATCTATGCTAGTTTCTTGGTATAGTAGGAAACAAAGATCCGTGGCAATTAGTTCAGCGGAAGCAGAATACATGGTAGCAAGTCAAGCTGCATGTGAGGCTATCTGGATGAGGAAGATTCTAGTCAGTTTGTTCGGTTCACATTTAGATCCCACAGTGATACATTGTGATAATCAGAGTTGCATTAAACTCTCGGTTAATCCTGTGTTTCATGATAGATCTAAACATATTGATATCCGGTATCATCATATCAGAGATTGTGTGTAGGGGAAGATCATGTTGCTTTAATACATTCCTACGGAGGATCAGGATGCAGATATTCTGACTAAGGCACTCACCAGGAGAAAATTCGAATACCATAGAGGCAGGATCGGGGTGAAGGATAATCCCTATCTTTTTGAGAGGGAGTGTTGAGATTCAACAAGATGATGAGCTTAGTGAAATGAGTCGCCTTCACTAAGTGGGCCCGTAGGCTATTTTTGGCACAAGTCGCTTTCTGAATAACTATATTTTTAGACATGATGATCATATTTCAGAAGTTGCAGGATGCTATTTGTGGATAGTTGATCAAGTTGGAAAAATAGATGAAATTCTATTTTTAGAATATTGGGCGAAGTCTATTTATAGATCGTCAATCTAAAAATAGATGCATGTCGATTATTATTAGCTCTTAATAATAATGAGACTCTAAACAACAACTTATTCTCTTGGAGAACTTTGTTTCGGTGCACAATGTGGTAGGTCATTGGATTGAGAAATTACGCAATTCCAAAGGGAAAGCTGAGTTCGTGGAGGATTCGATTTAGAACTCAAGTGGAAAAGTTGTGGCCGAGTTGGAAGAGTGGTTTGTGGAGTTGTATTCGGTTTAACTAGGTTAGACTCGGTTGAAGCTGAATTTATCTGGTCTAACTAGGCAATACTAGTGAGAGTGGAGTGAATTAATTAGTTAATTAATTCACAAATAATAACTCATTAATCAACTGAACAATACAACAGTTAACTACAGTGCATGCTAGTTCTAGTGGAGACCCAATGGAGAGATAGGTGAAAGGGAAAGATATACTATCTGTTGTGACTATAGTGATGCATTGATTGCATCACACACACATTAGAGTTTCCAATGAGGATTGTGTAGTCAAGGCAAGAGTAATTCAAACTCATTCAGAGCTATTCTTCAGGAGGGATTGCGCAGTGGAGGCAGGCTAGTAGGTGGCAAAGATCGGTGCACGGATTTTCAAGATTGCTCTTGATTAGTGTATGATGATTGTACTGTACTGAGAGATTGATAGGATTTATATGAGGATTTTCATATGGTTCCATGATACATACTATATGATAGTTGGGATTTTTAGCTTCAGGCTTTCTCGTTAAACGACTGTGTTATGTGTGATTGTTTTTCTGCTTCACATGTGTGTGCAATTAATTTTCTGCAAAATATTAATAGTAGAATGATTCTGTATCTTGCAAGAAGTTAAATATTGTGAGATCAGGGGAATATAGGACATATGCATGCTTAATGTATATAATTTCTACATATCGTATGCCAAAGTTACAACCCTAGGAAGTTGATGTACCAACTAACCCTAATGGGGCCCACAAAATTTTGGCACTTCATCTCCTAGGTTTAGGTTTTTGGATGTTTAGGGTTTTCCATTGTTTCTCAATAATAGAAATGCTTTAGAGCCTCATTTTAATACAGTTCAGAGGCATGTAGCCATTACATATCTTCTCAAAGAAATGCTACCATCGACTAAGTTACTTTATTTCCATTCCTCATGTAAAAAAATTTCATTATTTCTTATTAATGAATTGAAGTTCAATTTTCACTATAGCTTTATCTTTTTGTTTGAATTTGTATTTAATTTCATTCATACATAAATCCATATCATTCATTGGGTCCAAAGTGATTCCATTGCACCTTGACCTATTCGTGTACTCGATTATGGAGTGAATTTTATCTTCAGTCTAGGATGAAAAATGGTTCTAGTTGGAACTCTCCCTTAGGCTCCAACTATATGATAGACTAGTCAAAAACATGATTAGTGTCATGTACAAAATTATTTAAAGCAAAGAAAAGTGAAAAAAATCATTTGCTTTCACTGTGGATGGTGTAGTGCTCAACTTAGTGTTCCTAAATTGAGTTCATTAATTGTCAACCAGGGCTAGTAAACTGCTGAAGTGAGGTGCACTATATGTGCCTAGGTATTTGTTTCTCACTACGTTGTGTTTAGTGTTTTTCTGATGTTTTTGGTTTTATGGTTTTATGTTAAAAAGAAAAAAAAAAACTATGTGTTGGTAAAGAGAAGTAGATGGTTACACTAAAACAGAGAAAAACCTATTCTAAACTTGTGTATGGCACTAAAGGACATAAAATGAAAAGCTTGATAATGGCTCATAAATCACAACATGAACTCAATAACTCATAACATGAACTTATCCAATTCATTCATTAGAAATATGTTGGAATAACTTGAGAAAAAGGACAAGTTTAGTGCAAATGACGTTCTCCTAAGTTAAACAATCATCTTACAATATTACAAAGAATCTCATCCATGAATAGAAGTTGATTGGAACACAATTGGAAAAGATTACTTGTAGCACAATAATATTTCTACTCTGAATTAACTTGTAATGCTAAGATTAATCCATTTCTGCAGCTTAATTTATCACTACTAAGCCTCATTCGAAAGTTAAAGATTTTCTAGAATAGTTTTTGGGAAAAAGGCTTATTTGTGAAATTGCAAAAGACTGGAGAACAATCAAGGCCTTAAACTGATATCACTAATTCTTGTCCATATAATGATGCATTTAATAAAAGGTCAGAACAAGAGTAGTTTGTAAACAATGAAGGCTGTGAAGTCTAATTTTGATAGTTAATACAACTTGAAGAACAATGGATAACACTGAACTAGAATGCAACTGATCAAACTTGAAATGCAGTGACCAAAACTAAACTAGAATGCCATTAACCTAACTTAAAATACAGTGAACTGGAACTGAACTAGAATTCCACTAATCTAACTTGAAGTACAGTGAACAGAGTTGAACTAGAGTGCCATTATCAAACTTGAAATATAGTGACAGAATTAAACTAAAGTGACATCTACCTCCGGAGTATCTCAACTGAACTAAAATGAAACTAATTCTATGGAATACTACAACCCTCTCTCATTCAATATGAGTGATGTTTTGGAAGAGTTTGTAAAAAAAAGTCTGGCTGTATCATTAAATGCAAATGAACATAAAACATAAAGTTCAACAAAATGCAGTAAGCTCTAAAACACCACAGCTATGCCGGAGTTAGTGATATTTTGGAAGAGATTAATAGGAACAGGACTAGCTGTAACAACTGATGTAATTGAGCACAAAAACATAAAGTTCAAAGAAATGCAACTAACTCCTAAAACACTACAGTTATGCCTCATTCAATATTAGTAGTATTTTGGAATAATTTGTAAGAACGAAACTAAACTGTAGCATCCAATTCAAGTGAATATAAAACGCAAAGTTTAGAAAATTGCTTAAACTAGGAATGCAGTTACTTATCTAAATCATATGAACAAAGCTTCTCAGGTAGCAGGGGCCCTCTACCACCGGATTAGAATGCAAATCTACTCAAGATTGACTCAGATCTTGCAATAAAGCGATGCTTCTTTCATTAAAGGAGAAAATACTTTAAAACAGAGTGTTACGGACTTCTGAGATCTAGCAACCAAAACGAAATCTAGCTAGCTGTTTCTTGGTCTCCCGAGCCATACTTATAACAAAATTACATAACTATCTTTGAGATAACATAGGAATAAATGTCTTTCCAAATTAAAATCAAACTAGAACTCTGGTGGTGGTCTCTTACTATGATTAAGGACATCTGTACAGTCCTTGTCCTATTAGAAGTCTATCTCCTAGCTTTGGTTTCCCACGCGCATAACCACCTGTAGAATTCTGTTCAGACTTCGTGGAGAGCAAGAGATGATGGGGGAATGATGTGGAATACGACCATATGCATTTTTCCTTGAGGTGACACCTGGAACCTGCGTAGACATGAAGACAGCTGCGAAATCAGCAACTAGCTACAGAATGTCTGCATTTTGTAGCTAGGTTTAGTCAAAAAGTACTACAACAACAAAATCATGAAAATATAGCAAGTTAGTCATTGTACACATTCCTAAAGTAACTTTAATCAATATTATTGATCATTTAAGCCTGTAATTAATAATGGACAAAGGAGATGAAGTGGAATGTGGTGGAAGAAAAGAACATCTTTGGGGCTCAACAGATGGTAAGGCCAATCTATAAGACATTGGCCCTACTCTTTCCAAAACATAAAATGTCCACAAAATTTTGGTGCCAACTTAGCACAAGACCCCACTTTTACTGATATCTTCCGTGGTTTGATGCAAAGGCTTACATGTTATCCACTGTTTGAAAATGTAGCTATGTTCAATCTTCATAACCCTTGATGTATTTATAAAACTATATAAAAACACAAAAGAAAATTAAAGGTTCAATTATAAGAAAGGAAATAAACAAAACCCCCTAAAATTAAAATCCTTTAAAGTAGCTCATACTCCCACAAATAACATATTTACCAGAGTTATTACCCATGATAATTTAAGAAAGTATTTGCATAAAACACAGAATAGGAATAAGTTGTAAAAAAATATACCTACCATGAGTAAATTCCCACCATTATTCACGAGATCTTCAACACTTTAACAAATATGGGTAAAAGTTTTTCATTTTACATACACAATTATCACTCACATGTCTCTCTCTCTCTCTCACATTGTGATATCTACTTTCCTTTCATGTTTATTAGTTTAATTTCTGAAGTGTGATTGTTTGATGAAGATAAAAGAATTATAATACCTGTTCAAAAGGAATTACCATAGTTCAAAAATAAAGTACTTGTATAAATTGTACTAAAAAGCAACACTCACTTGGAATTATTTTGTTGATCTACCTAACTATTTTTCCTATAATGGGACACCTTCTATTTCCCCTATATTTTGAGCACTCCTTGCTCCATTTCCTTTAGCATGTCCAGTCCATGAAAGAATATATTCACTGGATCATCCCAACTAATAGGAGTGTTACATTTTCAGCCATACAATGCTTCAAAAGGGCTCATCTTTAGTGACTCTAGGCACCCATTGTTGTATGCAAACTATACTAATGATAGGAATTCTTCCCACCTCTTTGGTTGATGCATGACATACATTTTCAACATGTCTTCTAATATTTTATTCAGTCTATGTGTTTTTCTGTCAGTATGAGGATGATATGTTGTGCTAAATGCTAGCTGAGTTTCAAAGCCCACAAACAATGCCTTCTAAAATTTCGAAGTGATCTTAGCATCTCAATCTTAGATGATTTTCTTAGCTACACCATGCAATATGAATATCTCCTTCAAGAATATTTGAGTTATGTCAATGGCTTTGTGGGTGGAATTTGAATCTATGAAGTGGGTTGCTTTACTCAACTTGTCTATCACCACCATAATGGCATCTTGTTGTTTGGTTGTTTTTAGTAATCTCATAATGAATTCCAAGCATACGACTTCCCACTTCCATGTAGGAATTATGATTGGTTGCAATCCTAATTGGTTCTTGCATTCTACTTTGACTTGTTGGAATTCAACCAGTTGGATTTAAGAAGGAAGTTGTTGAATATGTTTTCTTTTAAGATATTATCGTTTTATGATAACCAATATGACTTAAGTAAGGTATTTTATGAAAATCATCCATGATTAGCTTCCTTAAGTCAGTTACAAAAGGAACATACCATCTATATTTTAAAAACAACAAACCATCATTAATGAGATTGTAGATATTTCTAAGTTAATCCCTTTGGATCCTTCTGTAAATTTTCCTTCACATGCTGGTAATTCCCATCATGAAGTAGTGCTTCAAAAGTGATGTTTGACTAGAAAATTCATATTGACATTTGAAAAAGTATCATGTTATGATCCAATATGACTAGAAGATTTCATTGAAAAATATGGTTTTTCTAAAATGAATTTGTTGTGACTCTCAAAAAAGGTTTTATAAGGTGGATTTGTAGAGTGAACTTGATCAGGATTATTATGCTTACTAGTGTAACACATAAGCTATAGATGGTGTGATAAAGAAGGAAAAAATTGGAGATGGAAAGGAAACAAAAGAAAAAGTGTTGAAAAATGTAAATCTTATTTTATAGAGAAATATTTGAGTTCAATATATGAAGTGAATATATCTCTTAAAAATAATCAACTATTAACTTATCTTTTTTTTAAATCCATTTTTAGAAAATTTTCTTTCCATGATTTTTCATTATTTCTTTAGAATTTGGAATAAATATATAGTATGGTAATCTCTTATGATATGTTCACAAATACTTGATTTAATCCCTATTTTGGGAATGCATTATACCATTAGAAAATCATTTCCAAGAACTACAACTTTGCAATAATACATTGGTGACATTTTAACTTCATTTGTTCCATAATTGCTTAGGAAAATGACTTAAATGTTTTATTTTAAATTTAATTGATTGTTTTTTCTAATATGTTTGATTAGAAAATGTATTTCTAGTTCTAATAAACAATTGTTTTGATCATGTGCATGCAAGAGGAATAATATAACATGGTGAGAAAATTTCACTATTATGTGGTATAAACTTAAATATTTTCATCAGTTAATAAAAAAATCATGGAAAAAGAGCTAGGAAATTTCTCAATGGTTGCATAGTCATTCTAATTCTCAAAGTGGTTGATCGCTAAATATAAAATATAAGTTTAGATGGTTAAAATAGAAAAATAGGTGCATGCATGAGTTTGCTAAAGAAGGAATAGTAGAGAAAAATATGTGATTAGATGCATGGCATTTTGCATCACATTTCTCCAAGACATTTTCTAGTAAATGTACAGATGACATGCTTTTTTAAGTAGTTAATTTTTAATTTAATTTTATTATGTAATTAGTTCAATGTTATTTTATAAAAATGTGATCAAATTCAAAAATGGGTATTTTATCTCTAGAGTAAGGAAAGAAGGGTTGTAGCTTAATAAATTCTCATACTATCAATGGCCATTTTTGTTTTGGGTGAATATTTCTCTATGTATTAATTCTTAATGGTAGATTATTCTACTCTTGAATTGATGTCATAGGCATATATTAAAGGATCTCAATTTTGATAAATTATCTTATGTAATTGGATAACTTGTTGGATGTAAATTTTAGTATGCTTTATTAATTAATTTCTCATCTTTTATGATCTTAAAGTTCTAATTTAATACATTAGTCATTGTATTATTATTCTCATAGTAATTGAAGTACATGAAAAATCATTATGTGTTTCCTAAGAGTATTTTGGTGGCTATATCTTCCTATAGAATTATTTCCTTGAAGAATACATTATAGTTATATAGGTATTTTTTTTTTCTATTAGGAGGGAAACTAGTAACGAGAACCATACAATAATATCTGTCACACAAGATCACATCACACTGCTGCCAATGAAAATCCTCCTAGTTGGCATCATCCCCTACTGACAATACACAACAAGTTTCACAAGCTTGCACCTGACGGGCACCCACGGGGTTTGAACTGGTGACCTTTACAAACGAGTGCCTTCACAGAACACTCAATCAACAACAAGCTGCCACCCCGTGGGTTATAGTTACATATATATTATTAGCCATCATTTCTAATAGTTATCTTTTCGAGAAAAGGTTTCCTCTCTAATTTTTTTTTTCTTGGTGAAGCTTGTGGTGTAGAATTCTTCTTAATGGAATTAGATCTTAGAAATGTCAAAATTGCTATTTACTTTTATTGATTGTTATCAAGGATTATCCTTCAATAACATATAACTTCTTCAAGCTTCTTAGATTAGTCTTATTTCTTACATTGATAAATCAATGAAAAACAACATAAAAACATTTTTAGTTGAATCATAAAGCTCAATAAAAAATTGTAACATTATAACATAAAAAATTATTCTATATTAAATAGAAAATAATCTAATTAAACCTATTACTTAGATTTACTCCTTATTATTAAGTACTAAAAATTTAAACCTTCAACACATTTAATACCACAAATACATACCTAAATCAAAATACATGCCTAAATCGTGTAATTTGCATTGTCGATAAATATTTAGTAACATCTCGTTGAATTTAAATTTACGTTAAATAAAAATCTGTCATTAAAAAAGAAAAAAATAAAACAAAAATGGAAATGTAAAAATGTGTTATTAAAAAAGAAAAAGAAAAAAACATAAATGGAAATGTTCACGAATTGTTAACATTGAGGAGATTATATTTCATCTTCAAATTCAAGCGTTAGGAACACAAGAACTTCGTGAAACTGGTCGATATGGCATGAAAAGCATGAGGTTGACGTCAATGGTTGATTCAGTATTCTATTCAATCCTTCAATTTCACTATTCACTTTGTTAAGCATTATTTATTGTCGTTGTCGTTAAATCAATATAGATTTTTTTATTGAGAGATATGTAACTATACACTAATAATTTCATCTCTTCTTTTATGTATCGATTTAATTTTTATAATTTTAATTTGAACTCTCTTCTATTTAAGTAAATCAATGGATTCTTCCTCATCGTTATACTTCAGAAAATATTCTCTTCCATTACAACATGGAGATCCGCTACGTTCCTTCACTTCTCTTTTTTGTTACGAGCTTGCCTCTCTTCTTTTATTTCAATCTCTCTGTCACTCTGCACGTATTTTTTGTTGTTCATGGGCATCCTCATCTCAGCGATGCTTCTGATTCTAATCAGGAAGCTTTGCTTGGATTCATGTCTGCCATCACATATTATCCATACCAATCATTGCCCACTTCATGGAAACCTAGTCGTTTCTTCCTTCTATGATTGATACCAATCATTTATTCCTTGTGAGTGATACCAATCGTTTCTTCCTTCCTTTTCGGGAGGTGTCCAGAACCTCAGAGTTTAAATCTCTGTGCTTTGAAGACCAGTGTCTTACTTGCACTTTGCAGATCTTTCTTTCTTCATTTGTTGATGTTCTTTTGAAGCTATGATCTCACAATCTGAAAAGACATGTTTGCTTCTACCTCTTTCCTACCTACCCAGCTTACCTGGCCTAACATTTTTTCTTCACTTGGGTGCACTTGGATTTGCAAACCCTCGACATTTTTCATTTTGAAAATGCAAATCAAACTATCTAATTGTACCTTTATTTCTTCCAACAGTTTAGATTAGGCTAATGAACTCTCTTATTCTCTACCTAGTCTAATCATTTGTCAAGATTAAGCTATTTGAAAAACTTCATTCTCTAAGATATAAACATGAAATTGAAAGCATGGTTTAAATCGGGATTAGGCAATCTAACTTACCATGAGTTGTGGCATAAGAACAACCTGCACACAAACATTATTTTGCATAAAAGTAAAATAGAAATATAAGGATTGTGATCTATCATTTGTTATGTATCCTCATCTTCCTCTTTGATTCTATTTTGAGCATGTGGAACCAGTATCTTTCATTTCCTAATATATCTCTTTTTTTACAAGTCAAGTTTGAATGACTTGACAAGCTCTCTTCCACTAACTTATCGGAAAAAAATTGAAAACATGTTCTACCATGATTAGGCTAGATGACTGAAAAATAATTTTTGGCAAAAGTAGTGGCATTTAGGCTTGCACACTTTCAGCATCACTATTTTTTTTGGGTATGGGGCTGTTCCACTTTTCAAATCTGCCCTCTTTTTCTACCTTTCTTTGTTTTTGTGTTTTTTCATTTTTACCAAAGAATCTAGAACTAAAAAGATGCTCACAAGGCTGAGCTTATTTTTCATACATATCTATCTATCCTAATCTAACCTATACATAATATACATTCATTTGGTGAAATATCTTTTCCAACACAGCCAATCAAGAAGATGATTCCATGAGGGATTTTGTTTCAGTTCTTTGAGAGTGCTGAAGAAATAAAAAGGCCACTTCCACCTTACTTGTTTTTGAATAGTAGTGCCTAAAATTTTTCTCACACTTTGCAATAGTATGTTCTTGGTAGAACGAACTTCTCCTTCAAATTTCTTAAGGAAAAAAACAAATGGATCTTGGAATAATACCTTATCTAGAGGATTTGAGATGTAAGCTTCATTCATGACTACTCCTTCTTCCACTTGGCTATGCTTGGGACTCTTTTGGGAAAGAAACTCCACCCCTTCCTCATGATCATATGAACTGGTAGATTCATCATATGTGGCAATGTTATCCTCTAACAAACCTGATGTGCTTTGATAGAGTGGGCTGATATCTGTGTGAAGGCCATCATATTGATGAGTAAGAGCACTCTTTGGCAACAAATATTCTTGAGAAAGAAGTGCAACAACTTTCTTGTGATCTTCAATTTCCATGCCTTCATCTGTAATTTGTAATCTAAAGGAACTTGGTGGCTGCAAATCTAGAGTTAAGGAGGATTCCATGTCCCAAATGATTTCTTCAACCATTTCAGGAAAAGGATCCTCATTGAAAAATTGCTGAAGAAGCTCATCATCCTCCTCAATCTCAACATCAAAGCTAAAAGACTACTGATTTCCAACTATGTGAAAGTTATTTCTGATGGACTGAGGTGAAGTAGAGCAAAGAGTCAGAGACTCTTCACTTACTTCTAAACTTTCAAGGCTTTCCTCATCAGTGTTGTTTAGTCAATTTAGTGTTCCTAAATTGCTTCCATTAATTATCAACCAGGGCTTGTAACTTTGATGAAGTGTGGTGCACTATATGTGCTTAAGAAACCTACTCCTTACTTTGTTGTATGTGTTTTTCTCATTGTTTTAGGGGTTTTTTCTTTTTAGTCCTTAGTGTGCTATCCTAGACTAAAAAGTGAGAATAAATCTAAAGGAAGAAAAAGGAATGTTATGAAACTAAGTTAAATAAAAATCAAAGTTTTATGGACAAATTCGAAGGCCTAGTTCTAGACAAAAAAATATAAAGCAAGTACTTCAATTAGTGAGTAAACCTAATCCATGGATCTAAAACTCAATTGAGATTTAAGAAATGAAAACAGAAAATGCATTTGATAACTCAAACATTGCATTGAATCTAATCATTTAGCCATTCTTAAAAATCATATTCATATTCAGTTTCAATCAAAATGTCCTTTAAAGAGATTATTAGTTGCAATGGGATGAGAATCTTCTAACTACAACTAATTAAGTGAATAACCAACTTATCAAGTCTCATCCAATCCTGAAGCCTTCACTCCTTGGTATGGATCTCGGACAAATCCATTATTCTCTTAATTTTAGTAAGAAAATGACAGGAAGAATGAAATGCTAAACAATTATTGTTTCTATAAGTCACTAACCATTTTAATATAAAATTTGAAAATAGGAAAAATGGCTTTTATTTGGTTGAACACAACAATTGTCAACTATGAAAGACAGAAAATGAAATCTAAACAATCACTGTACCTATACGTCACTAACCATTCAGTTGTAAAGATTTGGTAATATAGAAAAACAAATTTACTCAGTTGGACATAGCAATTGTCAATTTATGAAAGATAGAAAAAGAAATCTAAACAATCACTGTACCTATAAGTCACTTAACCATTCAGTTGTAAATATTTGGTAATATAGAAAACAGTTTTTACTTAGTTGGACACATCAATTGTCAATTTATGAAAGCAATAAACTTAAGCATGAGCAGAAAGAAATACTAAACAGAAATTGAAGCAAATCTATCTAAAAAGCATAATAAAAACCTCCTTTAGAGGAAGGGGCCCTCCTCTCCTAAGTTGGTCGACTCCTAGCTTGTCAAAAGTACAATAAAACTAGTACTTGATGACTGAACTTCTTTAATGATAAACTCACAACTCTACATCCCATTCCATCTCAAGCCTTGTTACAAAACATTCTATAATCCTTGGTCTTCTCCTATTTTTCACATCCTTGATAGGAGAAAGCTTCTCCTATTTATAGAAAAATATGAGAAGTTATCTCATTAATGAGAGTCCATGAATTTCTCCCTCTATCTCTAGAGTTATAATCAAAATAGGAAATGATAAGACACATGTCTTTTAAGAGTTTCAATACAAATAAGAAATGAGACACATATCTTCTTAGAGTTTCAATACAGAAAAGAAATGAGACACATATCCTCATGATCCCATGATCTTCTCCACTCAAATTCGAATTTGGTTTTAGGAGGCCACATAAAGGTTTTTTAGAAGCTTCCTATTTACCTACACATGTCACAAAACTCATAACACATATATAGATATATGAAACTGTGTTAATTTTCTAGTTTCTAATCATAAATTCACTTTAAACACATAAAATAAATGACTTTGGAAGACAAGGATCCTAACCCATATATTTATGAAAATGGTTATTTGATGTAGGGTTTTAGGTCAGATAGTATGAAATGAGAGTTGAATGGCTTCTGATTCATGAAGCTCAGGAAGCTATGCTTCAATTCATGTCTGCCCACTTCCAGGAAACCCAGTCGTTTCTTCGTTCTGTGAGTGAAAGGATCCATACCAATCATTTCTTCCTTCAAATGTAATGAGAGAGTGGTTTCTCCCAATTTTTCATCCATGGGATTAAGATTCTCGACCTTAGCAATAACACTTTTCATGGTCACATTCCCTATCAGTTGGGAAATTTATTTTGCTTAAACACACTTTACCTGTATCTGAATCAACTCCACAGTTCTATTCTGCCCACTCTTAGTAGGTGCTGTAGTTTACAAATCATCTCTATGGAGACCAACAATCTCACAGGTACAATCCCGTCCCGGTTGGGAAACATATCCTCTTTAGAATACATAAATTTGGGTAGAAACAACCTTCACGGGAGTATTCCATCAGATTTGGGCATGCTAAGCCAGGTGAGAATTATACAACTGGGGGTTAACAATGTCGTAGGACAAATTCCATCTCCCTTGGCTAAATGCACCAATCTTCAAGTATTACTGATGTCACTTAACAACTTTACTGGTAACATCCCCACTGAGTTGTGTTCCAAGAACACCCAGTTGGCTATACTCACTATGGGTTCTAATCAGTTGAATGGAAGCATTCCTTCTTCCCTCTTCAATTGTATGAAGCTTCAAGAAATCGACTTACCGTAGTGGCCCTGGAGTTCGGTAAGCTGACGCAGCTCAAATGGCTTAACTTAGGCAATAATAGCCTGGTTAGCGGCAGCACCACGAGCTTCCCCATTCTTACTACTCTTACTAACTATTCCAACTCAGAAAGCATATATTTATTTCGTAATGGTTTTAAGGGATGTTTTCCCTTTTCTATAAGTCATCTCTCTACTAAATTATACTACCTAAACTTGAAAGCGAATAAATTAATAGGAGAAATACCTATGCAGATTGGAAATTTAACCAGTGTAACGCAGCTTATTTTAGACACCAATAATTTTACAGGGACTATCCCTTTCGCACTTAATGCACTTCAAAACTTGCAAATTTTAGCTATATCATCCAACTATTTACAAGGAAACATCCCTTCCAATATTGGGAAACTCAAAAGCTTAGGGCTTTTAGATCTCTCTGAAAATAATTCTAATGGAAGAATCCCCGATTCTATTGCTAACATCCAACAACTAATATATATATATATATATATATATATATCTTTCCTATAATCAATTATCAGGTAATATACCTACAGATCTAGGGAAATGTGTGAATTTACTAGAGCTAGACCTATCATACAACATGATCACTGGGAAAATACCTCTAGAAGTTGCAGGGCTTGAAAATTCAGCTATCTATCTCAACCCTTAAAACAATTTATTTCATGGACCTGTGCCTTTAGGACTAAGAAATATGACTACGGTTCAAGCTATAGATATTTATGCAAATCAATTAGCTAGCAAAATTCCAAGTGCACTCCAAAGCTGCAAAGAATTAGAGTACCTCAATCTTTCCCACGATGCACTTGAAGGTCCAATTCCAATTACACTCAATTAACTTCAAAGTCTTGAGGACATGGATTTATCCTACAACAATATATCAAGTGAAATACCCTTGTCATTGGAAAAGCTCAAAATGCTTCCTCATTGTAATTTTTCTTTCAACAATTTGTCAGGAGAAGTCCCTAAAGGAGGAGTTTTAAAAAATCTTAGTGCCATGGCATTCATGGGAAATCCTGATCTCTGTGGACCTTCGATAAGCCTGCCATCATGCTATGCTCACAAACATCAAAATATTTGGCATACAAAAAGGGTTATCATACCTATGATTATTATTGCAGTTATTGTTGTATTGTGTTTGTTTTTGGGAATCTTATGGATTCAAATTCGCAAGAAACATACTCATACAGAGGTCGAGACATCCTTCACTTTGTGGCATCGAAGAATTTCATATGGAGAGATCATGACTGCAACAAATGAATTTAGTGATTCCAACTTGCTAGGAGTTGGTAGTTTTGGAAAAGTGTACAAAGGGGTTCTAAATGAAGGAATAATTGTTGCTATCAAGCTTTTCAATTTGGAAAATGAGGGCGCCAACAAGAGTTTTGACAAGGAATGAAAATTTTTCAGTAAAGTTAGACACCAAAATTTGATTAGAATCATAACATGTTATTCAGTCCTCCAAAGGAAAGCTTTGATATTTCCATTAATGCAAAATGAAAGCTTAGACAAATGGCTATTTCCTAATGGCCAAGAAGAACATAGTTTGAGCTTGTTTCAAAGGTTGAATATAGCAATAGATATCACACAAGGCATGGCATATGTCCATCACCATTGTTTTGTACAAGTGCTCCACTGTGATTTGAAACCTAGCAATGTGCTTCTGGATGAAGATATGACAACATATTTAACAGACTTTGGCATAGCTAGTATATGTTTTTCAAATTTGAAGGATTCAGGAATCACTTCAACACATGCACTCAAAGGGTCAATAGCCTACATCCCTCTACGTATTATGTGAATTAAATAGAATATCAAAAAAATGTTAGATATTATATGAACTACATATCATACTAAGCAATGTTGGAAATGTCTTGTTTTTATTAAAATTTGTATATTATAAAACTTACCATGAGAATGTTTCAATTTATAATATGGATTGGGTGGACGTGCCACAACAAAAGGTGATGTTTACAGCTACGGAATAGTGTTATTGGAGGTTTTGATTAGAAATAATCCCACAAACAACATCTTTTTGGAAGGAATGAACTTGCTAAAATCGGATGGTAGTGATTTTCTAAACCGAGTAAAAGTTGTGGTCGATGGGAGTCTATTGAGGAGAACAAGTATGAGCACTATAGAAGACAAGGAGTTGAATTGTATCAATCAACTCATAAGTGTGGGTTTTCTCTGCATAAAAGAATCTCCTAAAGCATGACCTACTATGATGAACATTGTTAGTACATTGCAAAGCATCAAAGAGACTTTTTTGGGAGCCACAGGGATTCCAAAATTTCAATCAGAAATATCACATTTACTAGGCAGTACAAGTACTACTAATAACAACATTGGCAAAGGCCAAATTTCTTCTAGTAGTGGTTGAATAATTGAACCATGAAGTAAGTTGATCCATTTTCAGTTGTTTAACTAAACCATGAACCATTTGTCATTACTTCCATCTAGTTAAGGATTATTTTTCTCTTCTTCTCTATGCAAATTATTTGTAGTTATATACCCCTCTCCTTTATGTGGCATGCTTATTATAACTTGTTGGGTGGATGTGCATTAACAATAAAGTGAAATATTCTATAAATGGTATCTAGCAAATGTTTCTACAACTATGAAATCCCATATTCTTATTTTAGAAAAACTTTATGTATATCAATCTTATTGTTCAATCCTCTTATACCTCTATAATAAAATGTAAATGTTCCAGATATAGATAGACCAAAGGTTTTGTATTTGTTTTAAAATATTAAAGAACAAGTCAGCAAGAAATTGTGTTTCCACAAGCATTCATCAAACATGAACATGTTGACAAAAATGAAGCTTGCACTGTTTTTTAGATATTTCTCCTTTAAAGTAGCACTATGAAGCCACAGTTGTATCAGAAGATCAATTTGTACCAGACATGGTTCTACCTTATTCCCAAAACATTTAAGAATTAAGTTGGACACCTAATTTCCATAGGAGGTAGTTGTAGGTTGAAATCTGCAGCACAATTATCATAATTAGTTCAAGATTTGGACTTGAATTATGTTTTAAAATATTATTGTGACATCAGTTTTAAATAGGCCTATTATCTCTGATATGCCATGAAGGTAATTCTTATGCTTTTAAACACAAGATATGATTTGCAACATCATAGATAGGATTTGGGGGCTCTATTTCTTTATCAGCACGAACTCTTTCAAGCACAAACATTATGAATAATCCATTTTAGAAATATTCATTTGTTAATATGGAATAAAAGTACTGAGAATATACACAGGTGAATCATATTTCTGTTTATATCCATATATTGGACCCCAGTAATGTGTTGTTCATTAATAGTGTTGTATTTTCCAATTATGAGATATGGTCATGATATGAGAAGCATGAACTTCCAGTATTTCACTAAGGCTAATATTGTGTCTACTATGAGAAACACTTGGACTCATTAGTCTCCACACAATATCCCTGTATGCAAAAAAACATAATTGGAATACTTTTGAGACGTGATTTTAGCACTACTATTGGAAAGTTTGCAGGAAACTTTTATGTCCAGTCTAGGGTACTACGCAAATTCTCTGATGAATTTGGAGATATTTTTCTATTTTTATATTGTAGCAAGAGTGATATGTTGAGAGAGCCTTGCTGGAGGATTTATCGGTCATGTCTTGAATCTCCATATTTAGAGTCAGGGTTTGTAAGGAAGCAAAACACAAGCTTGCATCAGATATCTGTTGCTATCAATAAGAAGTGGTTGTAACATTCCCAAATCTTGGAGAAATTTGGAGTCAGGGTTTGTAAGGCAGCATCACACATGCTTGCATCAGAAATATGCTTGCATCAATAAGAAGTGGCTGTAAAATACCCAGATCATGAGTTATCAAATGGAGAAGACACTTGGAGTTGCTGATGGGCTCGAAATAAACCTGATTTGTGCTGATTGAGGTGTTGGTCACATGATTTTGTTTTCCATTTTGTCTAACTACACCAGTCTTCAAGTATGTTGGATTTTCTGAAGTATTCCAAACAGTAGAGGAATAAAAATTCCCCAACTTCAACACAGAGATGTAAAAAAATTTCTAGACAGAGATACTTTAAAACTTCATTTCATTAAACTTAAAAGAAAATTGCAATATTCAGAACTGCATTGTTCTGGATTTTTAGGGTCCCCTGATTTGGCAGATTGGCAGACCAAATGATTGGGTAACATGGAACTAGTCTTTGGAGTCCGAGGACCTAGCCTTCCTGGACTCAGAGAGGGATCTCTCTATTGGGTGCAAAGGATGTGTTATTTTTGCTCTATGGTTTTAATTTTAGGCTAGTTGTTAAGTGTAGGGTTTGTTGATTGTTTTGGTTGGGTAATATGGTCAAGTGGAATAGGTGGAGTGAGATTTTGTCAAAGCCATTGGGCTATGGAGTCAAATGAAGTCAAGGGTTTCTAAATGATGAAATAGAGTTTGTTGCAGGGCCAATTTAGCAAGGTTAATGGATCCTAAAGGTGATGTATGAGGTGTAGTGAACATCAAGTTTGAGAAAAAATAAGAGGTCTTAAACATATATAGTTAAAAGTTACAACTCATGAGGTAGGGCAAACCGTTAAGCTCAATGAACAATACTTAAACTGATAAACATATAAGATAAACATTCCAGTGAAACATAGAGAGCATAAGAGCTTCTAACCTTAGAAATTCACCTTTAGATTTTGGGGAAACACATAAGATAATACAAATAACTCAAATTATGGAGAGGGAACTCCTAAACAACATATATCAAGCTATTAGGAACTATGAAACAATTTGGTAAGCATGGACAAAGGGCAAGATCGAATGAGACCTCTTTGACTTAACCTAGCAATCAATATTCCACAGAAAGGCTTCAAGATAGGGTTTTGAAAACTTCAAATAAGCAGGGCATACCATGAATCATACTTGTAAGCTAGCATAATAACCATACATGAAACAAAAACAAGTTTTGGTGGACCTAAGGAGCAATCAAGAATTCCTTAAGATGGCCAAAAGAGGAAAACATTAAAGCTATAACAAACAGAAGGACTGAGGTTCCTCAAAGAACATGTCTCAACCTATACTTTTCTGATTTATAGTAGCCAAGAAGAATGAAACAAAATGAGAACAAAAAAACATTAACAAGTTAAGAAAACATCACCATTCACCAAGCTATGGAATCCTGCAAATAAGCTTCTCCATTATCAAGCCAAACAAGCCATTCATCCACTTCACAAAACCAATTTCTTCTCCAAGCTCATGAAACCATGTATATTTCTCTTCAAGCTCATCAAATGCCAACAAAATACATAGGGGCCTCATGCTCTATTTATGGAGCAAAGGAGGGCTAAAACCCTAAATATGGTAGGAAAATGTCAAATTCAACCATAAATGTCATTTATGGCTAAGAGACCATGCAATGCCCAAGGCACATAATATCCTAAGAATTAAATGCCAAAATAACTATTTCCACCTAATTCTAGAGTACTTAGCCTCAAAAAACTCAAAAATATCTATTTGCAATAAATGAGTGTGTTTTGTTGACTTTTGGTCCAAAACACATTAGGGAGTCTCTGTGCGCAGCACCATTTCAGCAGAAAATAGGGTCTCTTGTGGCTGAGTTTTGGACCCCTTCCTGATACCAAATTTGGCTTTGTGATGGCTCGTTGGAAATCTTGATGAGTCTAATTTCTATAAATTCTTGAGTGGTCCTGATTGGGTGATATTTTCCTATTCAAAAACCAATTCTCCCAACATTTCTTTGTGCACAGCACCTGGTTTGAAAATGAGGCAGAAAGGTCAAAATTTTGAATTTTTTTGACCTTTTGAGGGGTAAAAAATGCTCAAAATGATCTGAAATTTGGTGAGAAGACTCCTAGTGATGAGAGGAATAAAAAAATGCAAATTTTTCAAGCTGAGGATGCACCAAATTTGTGCATAGCGCCTAGGGTGCTGCACACAGAGGCCTCAAAATTTGAAAAAAACAAAAATTTGTTCAATTTTGCCCAAAATTGGTGGAATGGTCCTTCGAGAGGTCTTGGACACCTGCTGAGAAGCCTCAGCCAAAACTCCAAGGCTGTCATGCTTTTTTTCCTCTTTTAGATTTTTTATCTCTATGTGGCAATTCTTGCCAAAATTCTCTTGTTTGTAGCGCCATTTTGCAAAGGGCATTTGGAGGTCTTCCTAGTGTCGGAATTGGGCCCGTGATGGCTTGTTGGAAACCCTGATGAGTCTAATTTCCAGAAATTTTTGTTTCTTCTTGATCTAGCTCCTGTAGTGTAGTCAAAATTCCAAAATCCCAACATTGCTCTATGCGTAGCGCCACTTCAGCTAAAAAATAGGGTGTTTTGCAACCAAGTTTTGGACCACTTCTCGATGTCGGATTTGGGTCTGTGATGGCTTGTTGGAAAGCATGATGAGTCTAATTTCTAGAAATTCTTGTTTTTTCTTGATACATCTCCTGTAACTTAGTCAAAATTCCAAAATCCCAACATTTCTCTGTGCATAGCGCCACTTCAGCAGAAAAATAGGTGTGCTTGTTGTCCTGTTTTGACCTCCTTCCCAATGTTGGATTTGGCTCCATGATGGCTCGTTGGAAAGCCTGATGAGTTTAATTTATATAAATGCTTGATTTTACTTGATCCAGCTTCTATAGCCTATTAAAAATTCCAAACTTCCAACATTGCTCTGTGCGTAGCGCCACTTTAGTAGAAAAATAGGTGTACTTGTAGTGTTTTTTTGACCTCCTTCCCCATGTCAAAGTTGGCTCCGTGATGGCTCGTTGGAAAGAAATTAAAGTTGAGTTTTCATTTGACTGATCAAGAAATTCATTTGGACACTACAGTAGTGATAAAAACTAATTTTTCCAAGGTCACTCTAGCAGTGCATAAATTCTCCGGTGACACCTGTATTTTTGACATTGCTCCCAAACCATGATTCCTGTGTAAAAAATGAAGGAGGTGTCTCTTCTTGGCCCTGTTATGGACAAGAACCACTCTCAAATTCGCGAAATTCATCTTTTTTTGTCCAGAAACATATTTTTGAGAAAAAATGGCCCTAGGTGTGGCAAATGACTTGGCCTTTGGAATGAAATATTGGAAAATGATGGAGGCATGGTATTTATGCGTTGGTATGGCTTCATTATTGTTGATATGACATACCATATGGATCTTCTACTTTTATGCCTCTTTTCCATAGAAAACCTTAGCTTAGTTGGAAGAGGAAATTAGGGTTTGGTGTAGAGAAATTAGGACTAGCTTGTAGAGGGAGGGGAATGAAGGGGTTAAGGGTTGTCTAAATTCTTGGGGAAATTTTGGGGAATAGGGATGGATGTTAGGTAGTAGGGGAAGGTGGAATTTCAAGGATTGAGTGAGGGGAAAGGGTCCAAAATGGGAAAACACAGGCCTATTCTCGAAAAGTGTCAAATTGTAGCAATAGGCTAGGTTTTGTAGAAAAATGATGAGTTTGAGGGATAGGAGTGATAGGAAGTGTTTATGAAGGTATATTAAGGATAGGAGGAGGTGTAAGAGCATCAAGATACAAGCCTTGTCGATTTTTTAACCATGAAGGTCATGAAACCAAGAAAATTTCCCTCAAAAACCCTAGTTTTCCTATCTCCCTTGCTGTAAGATGTCATCTTTGAGTAGCAGACCTCTTAACTTACCAATTTCTTCTGCTGGTTGGCCTATTATTACTTATGTAAAAGTGTCAATATATCCCATTACCTTATGTGCAAACTTTGAAGCTGAGTGGTAGTCTTTTTGGAGATGATGACCTTGAAATACATGAAACCCTACTTGACCTAGTGGGGATTCTTTGACCTCTGTTTGACTGACAATTGGTTTGGAATATTCAAGTGTAAAAACAGTGTATTGAAAAAGTGGTGTATTGAAGATCCAAAATCTAATGTACTTGACTTATCTAAAGAGTCTACAGAGATAGTTTAGGGACCAACAATGCTTGAGGGACTTGGGGATCATGGGCATGAGTTAAGCTTGTAGGAAACCCTAGGTGGCTAATGGAGTTATGGGAAAGGAAAAAAAAAAGTGATGAGGTTATAGGTTGGAAAAATAGGATGTAGATGAGTGGCATAAGCCCATGAGGGGTTTTTTAGAAGTGGTAGGTTGACCATGGAATGAAAAAATAGTAGAATATTGAAAAATTGCTCTAAGGCTAATGAAGGTAGTGAGATTTATAAAACTCACGATATTCAAGAATTTTGTTTTTAGAAATCTAGAACCAATCTATAGTCATCTACAGATAGTAAAAATTATGGATGACTAACATGGATTAAAAAAAAAACTTCAATTTCTTTTGACTGCTACAAAAAACATAGTGCAAAAAATCTTCTCTGTGTCTCTTACACAGTGGACACACAGTCCTTTTTAATATTCTTTGTTTTTTACACAGAGTTTCTCACTCTGTTTTTTGCCTCTGCTGGCTTTTACAATGCATAAAAAATTTACATAGTCACTGGAAATTTTGTTTCTGCCTTCGGGCTTTCATTAAAAGTACTACACAGTCAACAACATTTTTAAAATGCATACATAGTGCCTTTTGTTTTAGCCTTTGGGCTCTTTTTAATTCGCACTCTCGAAAAACACTACTTACTATTTATTACAAAGTTTATATACTGTAAATATTAAATATTTACAATATATAATATATATCGTAAATCTTTAATGTTTAAAAGTAAAACATTCACGGTAAAGAAACTTTTATACAATGTCTTAAATCCTTAATACATTGCACAAGCATGAAAAACATTAACTTATTGCTTAAAACCTTCACGGATCTCAAAAACAGGAAATTAAATTCCTTTGCAATAAATTATCACATACCAATTTCCCTTGATGACGTAAGGGTCAAAATCTGCGTGATCTTTCTCTGATTGGTTGGTGATGGGACCCGCTAGATTTAAAAACAAAACTAAGCTCCTTTGCATGAAATTATCACGTACCAAATGGGTTCAGTGACGTCACCCTCAAATTTGTGCAATAAAATTCTATTGGTTGTTGCCTTGTTGCGTTGGCATATGGTGGGGACCTCCGTGACGTGGGTTCATTTAAAAAAACAAAAAACACGGGTAAATGCAAACTGGGTTGGTGGAGTTTTAAGCGTTGGTTCGTGCAGGAGTTTAATCGTAGGAGTGGAGAGCTTTGATGGCGGCATGGAGAGCTTTAAAAA
Source organism: Pinus albicaulis (assembly GCA_034641835.2). Lineage (NCBI taxonomy): Eukaryota > Viridiplantae > Streptophyta > Pinopsida > Pinales > Pinaceae > Pinus > Pinus albicaulis. The sequence goes on along the minus strand of CM076579.1, from coordinate 1,594,141,011 downwards.
AAAAGGGTTTGCATGGAGTGAAGAATGGTTTTTAAATACAGATTTCAGGCCTATGACCATAAACAAAAATTTGTTTTGTAGGTTCATTAAAACAGAATTGAAATCATGGTGGAGTGCAAGAAAAACTCAGAAAAATGTTGTCGCATCCTGTCCTTCTACTCTGCAGTTGAAATTAATATTTCAACAATCCCACTTAAATTCAACTGTTGGGTTATCTTCCATACCCAAACACTTTCTCAAATAATTAAAACTTTTCTGCCCCAATGGTTTCATCAAAATGTTAGCGAACTGCTCCTCTGTTTTGCAATGCTTCAGAAACATTTCACCATTGTTCACTAGCTCCCTGATGTAGTGATACTTGGAATCAATGTGTTTCGTTCTCTTATGAAACACTGAATTCTTTGACAATGCTATAGATGAGCTATTGTCACAATAAATTATTGTGCCTTTTACCTGTTCGTGACACAAACTCCTCAACATTCTCCTCATCCAAACTGCTTGACATGCTGCTACTGTAGCTGCCACATACTCTGCCTCTGTTGTAGATAAAGCCACAATTGGTTGTTTCTTAGAAGCCCATGAAATGGCTCCTGAACCCATATGAAATACATAACCAAAGGTGCTTTTCCTATCATCTATACTTCCAGCCCAATCACTGTCAGTATATCCAATAAATTCAAAATTTTCTTAAGTGGTGTATAAAATTCCAGACCTTTTTATTCCTTTCACATACCTCAAAATTCTTTTTGTTGCTTTCCAATGCGCCTCCTTTGGACTTTCCATAAATCTAGAAATTAAACTTACAACATGCATAATATCAGGCCTAGTTGTAGTCAAATACATGAGGCTGCCAACTATGCTCTTGTACAAACTTGGATTAAAATCCTTGCTGCTGTCCTCTTTGCTTAACTTCAATCCCATCACTGTAGGAGTAATTGTTGCCTTGCAATCCCACATATTAAATCTTTCCAAAACTTCATTTACATATTTAGCTTGAGAGATAAAAATTTTATTTTCATTTTGCTCTACTTCTATTCCTAAGAAGTATTTCAGCAACCCCATATCAGTCATCTCAAATTCATCCTTCAGCAATGATCTAAAATTCTCAATGAGGTAAGCATCATTACTTGTAAATATCACATCATCAACATACAAAACAACAATGAGCATCTTACCATCTTTCTCCTTGATGTATAATGTGGGTTCTCCTTCACATTTTTCAAACCCATTTTCCATTAGATAGGCATCTATCCTACTGTACCATGCTCTTGGTGCTTGTTTGAGCCCATAAAGAGATTTCTTCAATCTGCATAATTTATGTTCTTGGCCCTTTTTCTCATATCCCAGAGCTTGTTCAACATAAACATCTTCCATCAATACTCCATTTAGGAATGTTGATTTCACATCCATTTGGTAAACCTTCCACTTATGTTGTGTTGCTATGGACAACACTGCTCTTAATTTTTCCATTCTTGCAACCGGTGCAAAATTTTCCTCATAATCTCTTCCTTGTTGCTGCTTGTAGCCTTTGACAACAAGTCTGGCCTTGTGCCTTTCAATCTTACCTTTAGCATTTCTTTTGGTTTTATAAACCCATTTCACTCCAATGACTTCCTTGCCTTTTGGGAGATCAACTAGTTCCCATGTTTTATTTTTCTCTATGGAATTCATTTCTTCATCCATGGCATCTATCCATTTCTTATCTTTTACATCTTCTTCAAAATGAATAGGATCATCTACATGGAAAGTTTTCTCTGTGTTTTTTTCCCAAGATCCAGCCTTCACATAGGCTATCTGGTTTCTCAATCTATGGTAATCCCTTTACCATTCCTTTTCTATGCAACAAATTTAGACCTCCAAAGTTGAGATGTCCAAATCTCAAATTCCATAACAAATTTTCATCTTTTGCTTCTCTTTCGAATGTCTCTTGTGTCACTGCTGCCATTTCAGCTCCTTTCTTCAAATATGTTCTCCTCTTGAGAGGGAACATTATGTTCCTCATCATCTTCACTTGTACAATGTACTGCTTTCTTGGTGGTTTATCCATGATGGTGCATACATCATCTTCAAAGAAAAAATTGTACCCCTTTTGAATGAGTTGTCCAATGCTCAAGAGGTTACACTTCATACCAAGCACATAGTATACATCTGATATGTATCTTTCTTCTCCTTTCTTTGTCAAAACACTTACTCTACCTTTTCCCATGACAGAGACCTTACTGTCTGTCCCCATTTTTACTTGAGACTTCACACTTTCATCTAACATGGAAAACATGGAAATGTTTCTAGTCATATGGTTTCTACATCCTGAATCTAGAAACCATATATCTTCATTATTTTCCTCAGCCATATTACATGCTAAAAACAGTTTCTCTTGACTAATATTTTCTTTAGTAAAATTAGCACTGGGTCTATTACCCATGTCACTCTATTTCTTCCTACATTCATTGGAATAATGGCCATACCTTTTACAGTAATGACATTGGACTTGGGATTTATCATACCTTTGTCCATGTGCTTGATTTTGTCCACCTTGCTGGCTGCTGCCTTGGCCTTGGTTCTAATTTTGATTATTTCCCCTTCCATTAGTGTTTGCAGGGCTAATTATCCCTCCTATGTTTTGGCTTCTACCTCTTCCTTTTCCTCTGTAGTTTCCTCTGCCTTGACCTCTTCCTCTAATAAAGGAAATTTGTGTCTTGAAGGCATGCTCCAAAGATGATTTTGTAACCAACCCAATCACATGTGTGAATAATGAGTCTATGTTATTAGACTCTTTGATACAAAAAAAATTTAAGTCTCTCCTCAGCAATTGTAGTTTTGTGTCTTCACCTTCTCCATACCTTGATAGGCAGTCTGGAGGGTATCCCATGTATCCCTGGATCTCTTAGCTACTTCTATCCTTAGAAAAACACTTTCATGCACTGCTTGATAGAAATAGAAGAGGGCTTTTGAGTCCTTCTTTCTATTGCTCTTTAGCAACTCCTTCTCTACTTGTGTTAAGGCATTAAATGCATTTTCATATGCTGGTTCTTCTAGAACATCTTCAACAAGCTCCCATAAGTCTTGAGAGGTAAACATGGCTCTCATAGGGATTGCCCAATATTCATAGTTCTTCCCATTGAACTGAGTGAGTTAAGTATTTCCAATACTCATGCTTGTGTTGGCTCCTGCCATGGCTAGCACACTGAACTATGCTTTAAAATTGACTGTGTTTTTAAAAAAACTATCTCTTTGCTCAAGAGACAAACTCTATCTTCAAAAAGGACTTCTCTGGACTACACTTTTTAAACACAAAACAACAAATTTGTTTTTACAAATACCTAGACTTTTGCTAAGCCTTCACACTGTTGGAGAACTGCTTCAACAACTCCTTCCTTCATCTTCTTTGACAAACTTCAAAGAGCGCGGACTAGCTCCAATACCATGTTGGAATTTCTGAAGTATTCCAAACAACAGAGGAAAAAAAATTTGCCAACTTCAACACAGAGATGTAAAAAAATTTCTGGACAAAGATACTTTAAAACTCCATTTCATTAAGCTTAAAAGAAAATTACAATCTTCAGAACTGCATTGTTCTTGATTAAAAAAAAACTTCAGTTTCTTTTGACTGCTACAAAAAATACAGTGCAAAAAATCTGCTCTCTGTCTCTTACACAGTGGACACACAGTCCTTTTTAATATTCTCTGTTTTTCATACAGATTCTTTCACTCTATTTTCTGCCTCTGCTATCTTTTACAATGCATAAATAATTTACACAGTCACTGCAAATTTTGTTTCTACCTTCAGGAATTCATTAAAATTACTACACAGTCAACAACATTTTTAAAATGAATACACAGTGCCTTTTGTTTTAGCCTTCAGGCTCTTTTTAATTCGCACTCTCAAAACACACTACTTAGTATTTATTACAAATTTCATATATTGTAAATATTAAATATTTACAATATATAATATATATTGTAAATCTTTAATGTTTAAAAGCAAAACATTCACGGTAAATAAAATTTTATACAAAGTCTTAAATCCTTAATGTATCGCACGAGCATGAAAAACATTAACTTATGGTTTAAAACCTTTGCGGATTTCAAAACCATGAAATTAAATTCCTTTGCAATAAATTATCGCATACCAATTGCCCTTGATGACGTAGGGGTCAAAATCTGTGCGATCGCTCTCTGATTGGTTGGAGATGGGACCCGCTGGATTTCAAATTGAAACTAAGCTCCTTTGCATGAAATTATCGCGTACCAAATGGGTTCAGTGACGTCACCCTCAAATCTGCATGATAAAATTCTATTGGTTGCTGCCTTGCTGCGTTGGCATATGGTGGGGACCTTCGTGACGTGGGTTCATTTAAAAAAAAAAACGCGGGTAAATGCAAATTGGGTTGGTGGAGTTTTAAGCACTGGTTGGTGTAGGAGTTTAATCACAAGAGTGGAGAGCTTTGATGGCGGCATGGAGAGCTTTAAAAAAAAACTGCGTTTGTGTGCAGTGAAGAATAATTTTTTAATGTAGAGTTTAGGCCTACGGCCATAAACAAAAATATGGTTTGCAAGTTCATTAAAACATAATTTAAATCATGGTGGAGTGCAAGAAAAACTCAGAAAAACATCACCGCATCCTATCCTTATACTCTGCATTTGAAATTAATATTTCAGCAAAGTATTGAGTATTGACACTAACTAGTTTACTGGTAACATTCCCGCTGAGTTGTGTACCAAGAACACCCAGTTGACCAAACTCTTAATAGATGTTAATCAATTGAGCGGTACCACTCCTTCTTCTCTGTTCAATCGTACCATGTACTAAGCTTCAATATATCGACATAGGGTATAACAAGCTCAGCAGAGTAGTGCCCATGGAGTTCGGTAAGCTGACGTAGCTCAAATGGCCAAACTTAGGCAATAATAGATTGGCTAGCGGCACTGGGCAGCACCACCAGCTTGCCCATTCTTACTACTCTTACTAATTGTTCCACCTTAGAAAAGTTATATCTATTTCAGAATAATTTTAACGGGAGTTTGCCCTTTTCTATAGCTAATCTCTCTACTAAATTATACTACCTAAACTTGGAAGTGAATCAATTAATAGGAGAAATACCTATGCAGATTGGAAATTTAACTAGTTTAACTGTGTTTTTTTTAGAATTTAATAATTTTACAGGGGCTATCCCTTTAACACTTAATACCGTTCAAAACTTGCAAATGTTAGCTATGTCATCCAACTATTTACTAGGAAAGTTTAGGGTATTTAAATCTATTTCAAAATAATTTTAATGGAAGAATCCTTGATTCTATTTCCAACCTCCAACAACTAAGATATCTATATCTTTCCTATAATCAATTATCAGGTAATACACCTCCAAATCTAGGGAAATGTGTGAACTTATTATACCTAGACCTATTATACAATAGGTTCACTCGGCAAATACCTCTAGAGGTTGCAGGGCTTGAAAATTTAGCTTTGTCTTTCAACCTTTCAAACAATTTATTTCATGGACATATACCTTTAGGACTAAGCAATATGAAATGCTTAAAGCTATGGATATTTCTGCAAATCAATTAATTGGCAACATTTCAAGTACACTGCAATGCTTCAAAGAACTAGAGTACCTCAATATTTCCCACAATGCACTTGAAGGTCCAATTCCAATTACACTTAATGAATTTCAAAGTCTTGAAGACATGGCTCTATCCTACAATAATCTATCTGGTGGAATACCCTTGTCATTGGAAAATCTTAAAATGATCGATCATTGTAATTTTTCTTTCAACAAGTTGTGAGGGGAAGTCCCTAAAGGGGGAGTTTTCAAAAAACTTAGTGCCATGGCATTCATGGGAAATCCTAACCTTTGTGGACCTTGGGTAAGTCTTCCACTATGCTATGCTCACAAACATCAAAGTGTTTGGCATACAAAAGGAGTTATCATACCTATGGTTATTCTCCAATGATTGTTGTATTGTGTTTGTTTTTGGGAATCATGTAGATTCAAAATCGCAAGAAACATACTCATATAGACGTCAAGATATCCTTCACTATGGGGAATTGAAGAATTTTATATGGAAAGATCATGATAGCTAGTAAGAAATGCTGGAAATTTCATTTTTTTATTAAAATTTGTATATCATAAACCTTACCATGAGAATATTTTGATGTAGAATATGGATTGGGTGGGCCTGCCATGACAAAAGGTGATGTTTATAGCTATGGAATAGTGTTATTGGAGATTTTGACTAGAAATAAGTCTACACACAACAACATTGTGGAAGGAATGAACTTGCATAAATGGGAAGGTAGTGGTTTTCTAAACCTTGTAAAAAGATGGTTGATGGGAGTCTATTGAGGAAGACAAGTATTGGCACTGTAGAAGATAAGGAGCTTAATTTCCTTAGTCAACTTATAAGCCTTGGTTTCCTCTGCACAAAAGAATCATCTAAAGCACGACCTACTATGATGGGCATTGTGAGTAAGTTGCAAAGCATCAAAGAGAATTTTTTTGGGAGCTACAGGGATTCCAAAATTTCAATCAGAAATATCACATTTATTAGGCAATACAAGTACTACTCATAATAACATTGGCAAAGGCCAAAGCTCTTCTAGTTTATTGTAAGGGAGTAGTGGTTCAAAAATTGAACCATGAGGTAATTTGATCTAGTGTGAGTTGTTTAACTAAACAATGAAGTTATTTGAGTCATTTTTCATTAGTGTCATCTAGTTCAAGGCTTATTTTTCTCTCCTTCTCTATCCAACTTATTTGTAGTTCTATTCCCCTCTCCTTTATGTGGCATGTCTATTGTAACTTGTTGGGTGCATGAGCATGAACAATAAAGTTAAATATGTCATAAATGGTGTCTTCTAAATGTTTCTACAACTATAAAATCCCCATATTTATTTTATTTTAGAAAAAATTGATGTATATCAATCTTATTGTTCAATATTCTTCTACATCTATAGTAAAATGCAAATGTTTGTGATACAGATAGACCAAAGGTTTTGTGTTTTTTTTTAAAGATTAAAAAATAGGTCAGCTTGTTTCCACAAGCATTCATGAACATGTCGACAAAAATGAAGCTTACACTATTTTTTAGATGTTCCTCCTTTACACCAGAACAATCTATATTAGAAGATCAATCTGTATCAGACACGGTTCTACTTTATTCCCAAAACAATTAAGAATTAGGTTGGACACCTAATTTTCGTACGAGGTAGCTGTAGGTTGAAATCTATAGCACAATTATTAGAATTTGTTCAAGATTTGGACTTGAATTATGTTTTAAAATATTATTGTGACATCCTATTTAAATAGGTATGTTACCTCTGATATGTCATGAAGGTAACTCTTGTGATTTTCAACACAAGATATGATTTACAACATGATGGATTTTATATGAATTTGGGGGTTCATAGAGAAAATTCTGGTCTGTTTGTTTATTAGCACAATCTCTTTCAGGCACAGATAGTATGAATAATCCATTTCAGAAATATTCATTTTTTAATATGGAACACAAGTGCTGAGAATATACATAGTTGAATCAGATTTCTATTTATGTCCATAGATAGGACCCCAGTATTGTGCTGTTCACCAGGAGTATTATATTTGGCAATTGGGAGATATGTTCATGACATGAGAAGCATCAACTTCCAGTATTGGACAAACACTTGGATTCACTAGTCTCCACACAATACCCCTGTACCTAGAAAAACATAGTTGGAATACTTTTGAGACGTGATTTTAGCATGATTTTTGGTACTGTTGGAAAGTTTGCGAGAAACTTTATCTCTAGTCTGGGGTACTACCCAAATTGTCTGCAAAGTTTGGAGATATTTTCCTAGTACAAAAAAGAGTGTTATGTTGAGATGGCCTTTTTAGGGGATTTTCTGGTCACCTTTCAGATTAAGTGTTCTAGTTTTGAATCTCCAGATGTACAGTCAGGGTTTGTAAGGTAGCAGCACACATGCTCGCATCAGAAATCTGTTGCTATCAATAAGAAGTGGCTGTAACATTCCCAAATCAAATGGAGCAGATATTTGGAGCTACTGCTGGGCTTGAAACAAACCTAATATGTGCTTATTGAGGTGTTGGGCTCATGATTTTGTTTTACATTTTTTCAGGCGCAATGAGGAAAGTAGGTTTGGCATGAAAAAATGAATATGGCATCAAATGTTTGAAGAAAAGCAAACCAGCATTGGATTCAGTCTTTATAAGAGAAAGATTCATAATATGCATGAAGGTTATGTACTCCTACACTCAGGATTCACCTTAAGACAAGAAAATATGGAGATTCGAATTTGCTGATCTAAATAAAAAATGGGGGGTCGACCTATCCCTTGTTATTGGAAGAACACATACATAAACCTAGAAGAACGCATATTCAGGATATATCAAGAATGAATTAGTGTGCCTACACTGAGGGAGAATAAAAGGGTTTTCGGATCCACACACGCTCCTTTGTAGTTCCAGCGCATGTGTGAAAGGGGAATTTTGAGTAGCACATCGATATCTGAACAAGTATTGATCTGGGTGGTGATATGACTACTCAGAAACAATTTTGTGATCATGTTTCCAAACATTTTAATGAAGTTATTGTAGTATTTGGGACTCAAGAAAAAGCAGGGCAGCAAGCTCACAATAAAGAAAAAATAGAGAATTCGATAATAGGGAGGAAAACAACAAGAGCAACATGCATGGAAAGGGGCGAAGACTCAAAGTTGAGTATTATGTGTCAAACTACGTAGCAGTCAAATCCTACCCAGGTCTACCTAAGTTTAGTTTGTTGGAATTGTAGAGGCTACCCTTGGAGGAGGGGACCTGGGTTAGGGCCTATTGTGGAATGTAGAGACATAATTTGTCTCACCGAAACTCAGAACATGATGGTTGCAAAACTCCTGTGTTTGACGGTTATCTGAAGTTAGCAGTTTGGAACAAGGTAGCAAAAAATGGAAAAGGGTATGGGGGAATACTAGTTTTAGTGAAAGAAAAGGAAGGTCGTCACATTCAGTTGATGAAAGAAGATGAAAATAAACAATATTTATGGTTCAAAATATCAGAGAATGAGAATCACATAAGAATTGCACCATGTTATTTTTCCCCTCAAGCCTCAAAAACTTACAAAAATAAGGGACTCGACAGCAAGGATCCGTATGCAGCTTTAAAGCAAGATATTGTTGTGTACTATCAGCAGGGGGAAGTGCTTTTAGTGGGTGATTTTAATGCTAGAACAACAAATCAGCAAGCTAGTATTTTACGTTGCAAATAGGATCAAAATCCTATTTGGCTCACTGAAGAGGAGAATCCCCAATGGGTGAGATGTTCAAAAGATGACAAAGTTAGCAATCATTTTGGAGAGGAATTACTTACACTGTGTGTTACACCATTTTTTGGTCATCTAACCTATTATCATTAGATGAACCCAAGTACACCATGTAAGACCAATTTCACCCTAAGTAAAATTGCTTTCACTATGTGAAATAACTTAGTAAAACACCTTTATTAAGTTGTTTATGGTCTAAACAGGAAACCCCAAAAGGAAATAATAAACAAATATACATTTGTTTATATTTCTTGGTCATATTTAACCTAAAACAAGGAAATTAATTAAATAAATCCTTATTTATTTGATTATTTCCTAGGAATAAGTTATTTAAATCATTATTTAAATAATATTCCTAGTTAAATTTGACTAAATAATTTATAAATAATTAAATAAATCATTATTTATTTAATTATATTCCCACCATTTCCTTAAAATAATAAATAAATCATTTATTTATTTATTATTTATAAATAAAGGAATTGACCCAAATCAAAAATCCTTTTCCCTCCAACAAATATAATAAAATATTCCTAAAGGGTGGTTCTAGAATTTGATTAATAATATTTTATTCATGCACCAAGTTCTAGACCGCCCTAATATTTTGTTATAAATAGAAGGGTTTTCCCATCCATTAGTCACCTTCCATTGCATTAGATCACTCTAGATCTATACTTGGTCACATTCTCCATTTTTGCCTTGTGAGCTCCCTTTGAGTTCTATGTTTGTCTGGGTTTTCTACACCAACAAGAGAGAGAAGTTTTAGATTTGAAACGTTGAGGACTTTCAAGAACCCATCCCATTGAGGAGAACTGGAAAACGCCTTTCTTGTTTTCCTCTCAAGTGCCCCTTTTTAATATAATATAAAAATTCTTCCAAATACATTGTTCTTGTCTATTGGATGCATGGAGGCACATTTTACTTTATTTGCTTAATGTCTTTTATGCTTAGATCTAGATTTGTGCAGCACTATTTGGATCACCTAATTGCAGATTTAAAGATATTTTGCAACCATAATCGATGTTAGGGCTGTTTTTTATGCATAACTAAAGTGGTATTTTACGACGAAAGATTCATACTAACACTATGTGGGGCTTTCAACTTAATTATTTGCAATGGTCTTGACAGATGGAAAAGGTTTGGGAACTTCACTTGCAACACATACAATGATGCAAGTGTCGTTGATTATGTGATTTGTTCACAAAGCTTGATAGAAATATAGATAAAGTTAGATTGGAGAGCATAAATGGGACTTATAATCAGACCATAACCCAATTTATATGAAGTTTTCATGGGTAGAAGAAATGCAGCATAAGAGAAAAACTCAATGCTCTCAGCAATCACTACTAAGGGGAAAAATTCTTCTAACACAATAAAATTGTACTATCTTCAAGACAATGTTGGAGAGATTAATTTAGAAAGAGAAAAATGGTTTCCAAAGCTTCAACTGTCATGATTTAACAAATATAATTTAAATGACACTTGAGAAATTCAAAAGAGCAAAAAATAGGAAACCAGAATCAAATTGTTTTCCTGTAAATTCTTGGTTTGATGAGGAATGCAAAATGGCAAGGAGAACCTTGAAAAAGACAGGGAAGGAGAAGATGAATGTAAAGTTATATAAGTAGATACTAAAAAGGAAAAAAGATGAGTTCATGCAAACAAGGCGAGAAGAGTTAATATATCTAGGCAAGAATAACCCAAAAAATTCCTGGTAGAACCTTCAACCAAGGAAGAAGCAAATAGAAAATAATATTACATCTAATCAATGGTTTTAATATGCAAGACAACTCTATGAGAAAGAATCAGAGGTTGAGCCCCCCTCGGGGCTCACCACAACTACAAAGCTCTTCACATTACAGGAGGTGGAGATTGGAATTAAAAAGCTTAAAATAGGAAAGGCAAAAGACTTGGTTGAACTTCAAGTAGAGTATCTAAAATTGGGAAAGAACACTCTTGCACCGCACATCATGGAAATATTCAACAACATCATTCAACAAGGATTCCCAAGAGACTGGACAACTAGCCTAGCAATACCCCTTTTTAAAAGTGGAGACATTAATAATGTGTCCAATTATAGAACCATTATGATCAATCCTTTTTTTGCAAATCTTTTTGGCAACATGGTAGAAAATAGAATAATTAAGTGGGCAGAAGTAAAAGAAAAGAGGGCAAAAGGACAAGTGGGTTTTAGGCTAAAGCATTCTATAGTGGATCACGACATCACGTTGAGACAGATTATTGGAAAGGTTTGGGGAGATAAAGAAGAAGTATTATGTTGTTTTGTTGACTTCAAAACGACATTTGACACAGTCCCTATGTAATGTTCCCTTTTTGGAACAGCTCATGAATCATGCACTAAAAAACACATTTTCAATAAAATATACTTTGGAACAGGAAAATAGCTCTTATATCCTTTATATCAGACAATATAAAATATAAATCCAATTTTTGAGCTGAAAAAAATAAGACGAGGTGGGTTAAACATATCTCCCACACCTAGTTACCTTCAAGAAAATGCCCAATATGGGGCTGTAGTAAAGTAAAACGACTTGCTGAAGGTGAAGAGAGCTACTACTACATAAAATTTGATGATATAAACTCATATACCAATTAGAAACACAACATCAAGAAAGAGGTTCAATGCCTTCATTCGATAGTGGGGAAAAGTAAGGATTTATGACCTAAAATGAATGTATTCAAGTATCAGCGTAAAAATAAGGGAAGAGGATGGCTGGCTCTGGTATACTAGGTTAAGAGGGACCTACATAACGAATTTCAGCTCAAACAAAGGCATTTCACTATGTTAAACAAATCCTCCATTCCCGACTAGGCTAGAAAACCCTGATTCCCCATGGCTTAAAGTATGCAGATTGGACTGAAGCTTCAACAGCGTGATTTTCTGGAGGGTTAGATGTATTTATACAGGAATAATAGTATGGAAATTTTAGAATATGATCCAATATTTTCACATGAGAAAATACAGCTCTATACATGAAGAAATGCCACAAAACCCAACATTATAACACAAGGAATTGCAGGATGAACCAGAAAACGTAATTTACAGGAATATGCAGCAGTGTTATATTATGTTTCAGATCTATAATAGATAAAAGTACAAAAGGATAGATCTAAGTGGGATCTATATGCAAAAATGCCTTTTAAATACATTCCCCTTGGGGATCTCAGTAGAACATGAAGAACACTAAATAGATCTGAGATCTACACCATGGATCTGCAGTAAACTTCAGAAATTTATGAAGAATATGTTACACATCAAATCAGATATGAAATAGAAGATGGATTGGTTGGCCAATCCATGAATCATCTCAGTGAAGGAAAGGAGTCCTTTCACTGGAGATCTCTCCTCCAAACTGCTACCAAATGGACACTGCAACTCTGCCTAAAAAATAATGCAATTTATGAAGCTAACTGCATAGATGAAGTATATCACACTTTGGCCTCATGCCAATATGGGATTATGAAGCTCTAAGCAGCTATTGCACTCCTGCCAATGGTTTTGATGACTTCCCCACTGAAAAGATGCAATAGAACTCTTTAGATCTGAATAGATCTGATTCCACTTGTTGTAGCTCACAAGATAGCTCAACCCTCAACATGAGCAGTGCTGTAATGTAAGGCGAAGCTTTGCTAAAATGCCCGATAGTGGATCAATGCAACACAATCTCCTCCAAGAGACCCTCAAGGAAGGATGAGGAATTCCTAAACAGGAAATTTCTCTCTCTAGCTAAACGCCCAAGAGAGTTTGAGTTTCTCAAGCAATCTCAAAATACAATTAACATCAACAACCTTTTCTTGAGTCTTTCCCTTCCTTATATAAGATTAGGGTTTGCAAAACCCTAAACCATCTCCATTCATTTGTCCCCTTTCACATGGAGGACATCCTCATAGGATTGTGCTGATCATCTAGGAGGTTCATTGTATCTGGACTACTTTATGATTTGGTCCTATTGACCCGGTCAAATAGCTTGAACCTGTTTCACATACAAGTGGATTTTATTGAGCAAGCCTTGATTTGACTCTGTTCACATTGGGCATTGATTTATTTTAATGTTTAGGAGTTTTTATTTGTTCTCCTTTACATTTTATTCATAAAACATAAAAATAAAATGACATTGAATATTCCTACTAGCTTGGGCTAGTTAGGAACATTACAGTCCCCCCCCCCTTCAAATTGTTGCTTGTACTCAAGCAACTGTAGGGTATAACAAACTTCTCCTTCCCTCTTCTTGTGGCCTCATTAATGGACCCCACCATGGCTGAAAATGATAAGAAATGAATCTGTCCTCCAATTATTTCTTCCAAGTGTAAGATAGAAAGTGTACATCATGAGAAAATGGAAGGTGGAAGTGGTGATCTTCTTGTTGCTCAATGGCCTCATTAAGGTAGGAGTGACGAAGAGCATGGGGAAAATTTCTCCCACACCCATGCTATCATCCATAAGACTCTATTTACCTCCAGATAAGGCAACTCCTGAGAATCCTCTTCCACCTTGAGCTCCAGCAAAGAAGGTGGGCTGAAAATCTACAAGTGGTAAGCATCATAGCCTATCCCACGCTATGCACCTCTCCACTTATGACAAGTGTAGAGTGAAGGCTGATCTTGGGCTGCAACAAGGTGGCCTTCAAGTGACAAGATGAAGTTTAGATCTCCAAGGATCTTTCCTCCTACATTGTGAATCAAGCTGGCCCAATGCTTCTCATATGTGATGGACAGGAGGTCATCATCATCATATGGCACCCTATCAATCACATGGCTCACCCCAAGAAAGAAAAAATGCCAAACTATGGTGGCCACATCATCTCCCATGCTCCCATTAGAGCATGTCCTGCAAAAAGTATGGGGATCTTCTCCCCCAAAGGACACATTCAACCCATATGCCTCTCTCCCAATCATGCTCCTGACAATAATGTGATCAATAGCAGCATTAGGAGCCAAAATGCAAGTCATGCTGGCTGCCATATGTAGCAAGTGAGTAGGGCAATGACTCTTCATATGCAACCAACATAGTTTGAGCATAAACTGCAATAGAGAATGACAAAAGACGTGGTTTTTCAACCACCAGTTTGCTGCTACATTCTCCTCATGTATTTGGAGAAAATGAGTGATGTATGATGCATGGTGAGCATGTCCTCCAAAATACAAATCTTCCCCAAGTCCACCAGGGGAGTGGTCATCAACATTGCTCATGGCCTCAAGTAGACCATGCAGCCTCAAAGTGAGAATGCTCCTCCTTGGAGCAACATCCTACACATATATGGTTAAGGAATCAATATGTAAATCAGCAAGTAAACAAACAATGTCCTTACCATAGTTTTTTCTCATGCAAAAGGAGCAGCTCATAGATGGGTCTCCTTCCATCCTCAAGGAGAAAGGAGTTGATTGAGTTAACTCTTCCAAAGAGTTAGGTGCGTAGAGAGCTCCTATGCCAAATGTATAAGTGGGAAGGCTGCTACCATTCCCTTGCTTCTCTTGCCACAATGCAGAAACTGAAATGAGAGTGGGTGTGGATGATGTTGAGAGACTGCTTCTCTCCTCCTTGAGTCTACCCCAGACTCTCAGCACTTTATCAAGACCTTCCAAGGTCTCCACTCTTCTGAAATAAATGATTTGTGCCTCAACAGGTGAAGCACTCATCCTCCTTTGCTGATCCAGTGGTCTCCTTGTTGCAATGTCTCCATGCAATGAGACATCATCAACAAGAGGTGACTGAAGATATGAATGGAGAAAACCATCCATGCTTCCACTGCGCAATCCAATCACCTTCTTAGGTGCATCACCCTTCTGCAATGTATAGGAATGAGATTGGCTCTCTTCACCATCTTCAATTTGTGTCTCCATGGTTCTACACCTTCTCATCGGTGGCACATGTAGATCATGAATTGTTCCTTGATCTCCATACATGATATCTTGGGGATTTTCTTGCCATGCCACAAGAATCCCTCTTGTTGGAGCAAAAGCTCCTTCTTCCTCTACATGAGGAACTAGATCAGATCTAGATCCAACAGAACTGTTGCCCTTTATCTCTGCAACAAAATGGGGCAACCTCCCAATGGAATGATCCACCTTTGAAGAAGAGATATATTTGTTATTTTTTTCAAAGGTGTGGGAAGGTGGTCTCGCCTCTAGCAAGGCATGATGCAATTTTTCAGCCCTTTCCATGTGTTTCTGGAATGGATCTTCATTTTTATGCAGAGCTTTCATTTGAGTTCTCTGGTTTGACTTCACCATATGTTTTTCATGAACTATCTTATCAAACCTCTTCACTAATGCTTTAGTGAAACTTATGTATGATGAATTTTTTACATTTTTGCAAAAGAGAAACTGAAATTTCAACCAAGCATAGGCCTCACCTCCCAAATGTAAGGCTGCAATTCTGATGGCTTCTTCTTCAAGAATTTGGTGCAGCTGTAGGAAGGTGTCCAGCTCCTTCACCCATTCTTTGGCTGAACATGTAGGTGACCCTTCAAAGGTTGATAGAGTGAATCTATCACTCTGATTTCTGCTCTTCACCTTGGCTTGCAATGCTCTGAAAAACAGAACTGATTTCTGAGTTTCAGGGCTTGAGACTCATCTTTCTTCAAGAAATCACTAAGAGTTTCCCTCTTAGTCACTTATTCTTCTTCTTCTATCTGTTTCAAGGCAGATCTGAGCTTAATACTGTGCTGTACATCACAGTGTGTGGCTACATCTCACACTCACTGTGTGAAGATATAGAGTTTGACTGAGGTTCAAACCCTTTTGGAGATTCTTCGGACATCTCCCTTCTGATTTGCTTGAGATCATAATGAATGCTCTAAATAGATTTAAGAAGAAGATTTGTGGGCCTATATTCCTTATTTCATCCAGAAGTTGGAGTCTTCCTCCTGCTTCTTTTTTTTTCTTCTTGATTAGAATAGGAAGTGCAGGGTACTTCCTCTTCTGTTTGCTCATCCTTCTTGGGAAGGCTCTTCATGGATCTGAAAACAGATGAGAGTAATATCATCCTTTCCATCATTCTATCCTATGTTCATCTCTTATCACTTGCTCTAAAAAATTGATCTCACAGGCTAAGCCAGAGATCAAGCTTTGATACCACTGTAATGTTCCCTTTTTGGAACAGCTCATGAATCATGCACTGAAAAACGCATTTTCAGTAAAATATACTTTGGAACGGGAAAATAATTCTTGTATCCTTTATATCAGACAATATACTATCTGAATCCAAGTTTTGAGCTGAAACAAATAAGACTAGGTGGCTTAAACAGATCTCCCACACCTAGTTACCTTCAAGAAAATGCCCAATGAGGGGCTGCAGCAAAGTAAAACGACCTTATGAAGGTGAAGAGAGCTAATAATACATAAAATATGCTGATAGACACTCATATACCAATTAGAAACACAACAACAAGAAATAGGCTCAATCCCTTCACCCGATAGTGGGGAAAAGTGAGGATTTATGACCTAAAATGAATGTATTCAAGTATCAGCGTGAAAATAAGGGAAGAGGACGGCTGGATATGATATCTTAGGTTAATATGGATCTACATATCTAATTTCAGCTCAAATAAAGGCGTTTTACTATGTTAAACAGATCCTCAATTCCCAACTAGGCTAGAAAACCCTGATTCCCCATTGCTTAAAGTATGTAGATTGGACTGAAGCTTCAGCAGCGTGATTTTATGGAGGGTTAGATGTATTTATACAGGAATAAAAGTATGGAAATTTTTGAATATGATCCAATAGTTTTAAATGAGAAAATACAGCTCTATACATGAAGAAATGCCACAAAACCCAGCATTATAACACAAGGAATTGCAGGATGAACCAGAAAACGTAATTTACAGGAATATGCAGCAGTTTTATATTATGTTTTAGATATATAACATATCAGAGTACAAAAGGATAGATCTAAGTGGGATCTATATGCAAAAATGCCTTTTAAGTACATTCCCCTTGGGGATCTCAGCAGAACATGAAGAACACTAAATAGATCTCAAATCTACACCATGGATCTATAGTAAAATTCAGAAATTTCTGAAGAATATGTTACACAGCAGATCAGATCTGAAATAGAACATGGATTGGTTGGCCAATCCACGAATCACCTCAGTGAAGGAAAGGAGTCTTTTCACCGGAGATCTCTCCTCCAAACTGATACCAAATGGACACTGCAACTCTGCCTGCAAAATAATTCATTTTCTGAAGCTAACTGCATAGATGAAGTATATCACACTTTGGCCTCATGCTGAGATTGGATTTTGAAGCTCTAAGCAGCTATTGCACTCCTGCCAATGGTTTAGATGACTTCCCCACTGAAAAGATGCAATAGAACTCTTCAGATCTAAATAGATCTGATTCCATTTGCTGCAGCTCACAAGACAGCTCAACCCTCAACATGAGAAGTTTTGTAATGTAAAGTGAAGCTTGGCCAAAATGTTGGATAGTAGATCAATGCAGCACAATCTCCTCCAAGATACCCTCAAGGAAGGAAGAGGAATTCCTAAACAGGAAATTCGTCTCTCTCTAGCTAAAAATCCAAGAGAGTTTGAGTTGCTCAAGCAATCTAAAAATACAATTAACATCAAAAACCTTTTCTTGTGTCTTTCCCTTCCTTATATAAGATTAGGGTTTGCAAAACCCTAAACCATCTCCATTCATTTGTCCCCTTTCACATGGAGGACCTCCTCATAGGACTGCGCTGATCATCTAGGAGGTTCATTGTACCTGGACTGCTTTATGATTTGGTCCTGTTGACCCAGTCAAATAGCTTGAACCTATTTCACATACAAGTGGATTTTATTGAGAAAGCCCTGATTTGAATCTGTTCACATTGGGCGTTGATTTATTCTCATGTTTAGGAGTTTTTATTTGTTCTCCTTTACATTTTATTCATAAAACATAAAAATAAAATGACATTGAATATTCCTACTAGCTTGGGCTAGTTAGGAACATTACATCCTAGAGATAAGTTGTGGCGTAGAATGGAAGAACTTGGAATTCCTTTGCATGATAGAGCTGTTGGCCATAGACTTTATGAAGAGGTGAAAGTCAAAATTCGAACCTCAGCAGGTATTTCAGAAAGCTATAGAAGTGACATTGGATTCAAGCAAGGTTTCCCTCTATCCCCTACTCTTTTTGGTTTATATATTGATAAACTCGAAGAGTGGCTAAATTTGCAAGGTGGGGATGGTGTTCAGTTGGGGGAGTTTGTGATAAACCTTATATATGTTGATGATCTTGTATTGATTTATAAATCAACCCATGGATTGCAGATGCACCTATATGCCCTTGAGCATTTTTGTAGAGAAGTGGGGATGCAAGTCAACATTAGCAAGATAAAAATAATGATTTTCTCTAATAAAAGGAATTAGAGTCGGCATACATTCTTCTTTGCAAGCAAAATTCTAGAAGAATTAAATGAGTACAAATACCTTGGGTTTGATTTCAACAACAAACTTAATTGGGAGGAGTGCAAAAAGAAGAGAATCTTAGGAGGGTGGAAAGCATTATATGCTCTTCAAAACAGATATAGAGAGGCAGAGTTATGTGATTGGAAAACGATTAAAGTAATTTTTGGACACCTAGTTTGTCCAGTGATGCTATATGGGTGTGAATTGTGGGCTAGCAGCACCCTCTATCAAAATGGAAGAAAATTGAGAAAATCCAAAAACACTTGATCATGAGCAAGTTCAAAATAAAAAGTTTGGTACCTTATGAGATATTGTTGAGTGAAATAGGAGCAACTTCCATCGAAGAAATTGCTATGGTGCGGCTCATAAGATATCTAAAAAGAATTGAGAAAATGGGAGTAGGTAGATGGCCTAATGTTATCTTCAAGGAAGGCATGGGTGAAAGAAAGAAAACATGGATGAGACAAAACTACACATGGATGCAAAAATGGAGTATTTATCTCAATGCTTGTCCCACAAATAGCAAGGAGCTAAAGAATTTTCTTATGGAGAAGTTTTGTAAATAGGTATGGGGAAAAGAGTTGGGTATGAAGAAGAATTACTACATTGAAGAATTAAACCCTACGTATGATCTCCAACAAAAAGAGTACATTGGAGCTAACATTCCATGGGGGGCAAAGGTTCTTATTGATCAATTAAGAACCAACTTGCATAATCTTTGGTGTGAAACAGGACGGTGGAAAAGGCCTAAAGAAGATTGGGAAGGACGAGTGTGTACATTTTGCACGTCTGGGGAAATGGAATCGGAAAAACATTTCATTTTGGAATGTGATGCGTTCAAAGACATCAGAGAAAGTTATGGGAATATGTTAGCATCGGTTTCTTGGCATTGTCTTTTCAGCGATAGGATTGCTAGAAGGTTAGGACAACTCATCATCAATTTGAATAAAAAAAGAATTGAAATGCAAAAGGCGAAAAACAGGGAACTCATAGTCCCATAGACTATTTTTAGTCTCGTGGACATTGAAATTTCATTTAATTAAGTCCCTCAATGAAAACCTGTGGCAGCATCGATTAGTGCCACATGTTTATTCTTGACTCATATATGATGATTACATGTTTATTCATGCATACTTATGGACTATGATTCATTTAAATAAACCTATTCTTGTGCGGCCTAAAAACAGTCTAATTATGGCTATATATGTGATAGCAATACCATGGACTGGTTGGAAGTGAAAATTGAGGTGCCCTTTGTCTTTTTCCTCACAAAAAATCTCAATCACATGAAAAATACCTTTCAAGGGATTTCACAAGTGTTGAATATTAGCATTGGTTAAAACCATCAAACCACCATTTGTAGGAGCAACTCCCAAGCCATGCATATTTGCATAAGGATGTAGAAATTCAAGTAAATAAATAATTGTTTTTATCCAACAATTAGTATGGAAACCAACCTTAGCAAGTATTATGAATTTGGATTTTGGTCGACCATCTATTACTTTATAAACTTAAACTTTACAACTGATTTTTTTATTTATTGTAAATTTTTTTATTAACTTTTTTTTGTAATGTTATTGGTTGTTACTTTTAGCATCTTATAGGGCCATGCCTAGGAATTTGTGATAACATTTTAATGCATGCTATCACATTGCACATTGATCAACAAAAAATAGGTCATGTCCAAAACATATGGGAGCAATTTCTTCTTTTAATATGTGGTGATTAGGCAGGGGTTTATGTATTAGAAAAGCAAATAAGTGGTATTGTACTTCCTTTTTGGCTGGTTCTCAGTTATCAGGTAGTTAACTTGAGTGTGTCACGTGGAAATTATTTTTGGAAGAGGTTATTCATGTGAAAGAATGGGATGATGGGATAGCCCTTCCAATCCCATCCTCTAGTATCAGCGATCGCCAAACCTCCACTCCACCGTTGAGCCTACTCCCCCCCCCCCCTCCCCCCCTCCTCCTCCCGTCACCCTCGGGCCCCAACATCTACGGCCTCCCCGGAGCCCCTTCTCCTCCACCATCCTCCTCCCCTTCCGACATCCTCTGCCACCTCCCCTGCCCGCGAACTCAATGCCACCCTGCATTCAAGGATCATCCATTAAATTGCAGATTTTCAATGGTGATTCAAAATTTTCCGCGCGCTAGTGTCATGAATAATATACCTCCTTCGTGAATATGCCTAGTGTTGCCTATCGAACGCTCTGAAAACTCCCCTGTGCTCCAACAACTCCCCTGCACATTGAAATGGGTATGCTCTATTAACTAGCTTTTAATTGCATTGTGTGAATTCAAGGGGGGGGGGGAGTTGTGAAGCTACACAACCTTTGTATATTTAAAAACAATTTTTTTGTAAATAATTCGAACGTGTGTTATAGCATCATTTTTCACCCTCATGTTATTCGTGATTGTCTCTTTGGCCTTGGGCACCCATTCCCACAGACTTGAGTAAAGTTCACTAAAAAAAAATGTTTCAAATCCCATACGTGGGTATGCCTAGACTTTTCCGCGTGTATACGCGAGTCCATACACACTTTTCCGCGTATGCCATTAAAATCATTAAAAAATATATAAAATTCCCTATTTTCGAGGTTGGGTTGATGGTTATTCCAGTAATTCAACCACCCCAACTCGTGGCCAACTGTTTCCAACTAATTGAAACTACTTTGAGGGAGTATAAAATCCCCTCATGTGCATGGCTTAAGGGGGAGAGAGGAATTATTGATATTATACTCTGTTGGAGCCCAATTCAAGTCTGATTTCCCGTGCCTCCTGCACTTCCCAGTTTATTACAGGAAACCCTTGTTTCCTAGAGATGTTCGTCAGCTTATATGTCATCTCGTGTGCACAAGTCTTGGAAGAATCTTAGCGAGGCAAGGGCCAGACGGATCCAGACGACGGTCTGTTCGAAGATCATGGAGGGATTCAGGTGATCTCTCCACTTTTCTATTATTGTACATGTTGTTCGTAATGAAGAAGAACCATCTTGTTCCCGAATTCACGTGTTAATATCTGCTTGCATATGTGAAAAGATTGTTATTTAAGAATTTATTATTGTTTATATGATGTTTCACATGGATTTCACTGACATTTAGGATAGATATATGCTGTACAACTAGATTTCCGTGCGCGTTTCTTCTTGATTTTCAGGTTGAAGTTGAAGAAGGGTTGTTGGGGGTTTGGACCCCGCGGGATCTACATCAAACATAGGATCTACGAGTGATTTATACAATTGATGTTATCTAGTTTTCAGTGTACAAGTGTGGTTGTGTGAGTCCTTCTTGAATAGCATGCCCTGATCTGTGGAGGTTTCAACCCAACAAACCTCTAGGGAGTTATTTCTCGAAACAATGTGATACGCTATTTGTGCTCTAGTAGTTATAATTCGAATGATTTTAATACATGGAGTGTACAATATCATGACATTGTGCTGAAATTAATTGTACTAGACATAAATGAAAACCCCACGATATGGATTTGGTTCCACTTATCTCTTTCCTTGTCCTTTTGCTTGTGTGTGGTGCATTTCACCCCCAATGGATTCTAGTTTCAGCGATGTATTTAGGCGGGTAGTTTGTTTATTAGCCATGCTAACCCTTAGGAAACCGATGTCTAAGTTTGAGGAGTTAATATCTCTGTCATAGAAAATGATAAGCATGTTATATCCCATATGTGCGAATGAGTTATTGATGCTATAATTCGAACATTAGTGACAACCAACTTAGACACTTGGGAGAGACCAAATTTTGCGATTTTCAAAGGTAAACTAACTCAACACCATGAATGCTTATTAAATACTTTTTCCTCCCCCAAAAATATGGCCAAATAGGGCACCGAGACATGAAATAATTGTCACAACATAACCAGGGTAAGAAAATTTGAAACCCTCGTCCAATAGAAGAGAATACACACATTATCAATGAAGCAAATGTCTAGTAATTTAAAAAGTTAAAATAGCTTTATAAAAAATAAAGGGTTTTTAATTTTACCATATCTCTTCACTATTGTGAGATTTATTCCTATGACCATACTTTAAATCTCACTCATCAGTATCGACATAACTTGAAATCCTAGCTTTGTTTGTTTGTTGGAAATCACGTAGTTACATAAAAAACTGGTAGCATCTGCAGAGATAAGAATCCATGTCCCAAACACACAAGGGAGTGTTGGTTTAGGGTTTTTAAAAAAAAGATTTACCATATCTCTTCATTGTAACTTGTGAGATTCACTGCTAATACCAGAATTGAAATCTCACTAATCATAGGATTTTGAGTTATGTCAATACTTCAAATGAAAAATTCTAAAAATACATTTATGACCATGAGATTTAAATCATAATCCTTTATATCATAAAAATACTTGAATACCTTGAGATTTAAATCAGTTTTTAGAATCACTTTGCAGTGTGGTACTATTGAACCAAGCTTGTTTCCATATCCTGAGCTTACGTCTATTGTAGATTAAGGTATATTGGATGCAGGGAATTCCATTTAACATAAGGATGCTCCTCAATTAGAGAGGGCAACATTTTCTTCTCAAACAGGTAAAAGTTATTTATTGGATTGTAAAGAAGGTTTATTAATGAGATGTTAGCTTTGCTGGGAATCACATAGTTACACGAAAACCTGATAGAATCCATAGAGATAAGAATCCATGTCCCAAACACACAAGGGAGTGTTGGTTTATCCATGTCAAACAATTTCTTATAGTGTGAGTCATGTGTGTATCTAATCCTTGACCTACTCACCTCTACTCTAATACTACTTGTTGGAACATTTGATACCCTACATTTCAGGTTAGTCATACATCCATTAGATTTGTAATGTTACAACTTTAACTTCCAAAAACATTTGCAAGCCTCCTTCAGAAAAATGTTGGAAAATGATTTACGTTGGCGCCCGACACCTACAACAATGCTAGAAAATGAATGAGAATAAAGAAAGTAGTATAGTGTACATGTAACTTCTCTTAATGCAGGCAGACTAAGATATTCTATTAATAGGCTTCCATGGGACTTAATCTAAGGCTAGTAGTTGTTGGATGGACTAAATCAAGTAGAGCTTACGAAAAAAAATAGTAGTAGTTCTTACACTAAGGGAATAAATTTATTATTATAATCTCTATTATCTCTTCCCATTATATTTTCATAGTAGTATCCTAGGGGATGGATTATAGTAGATGAGAGAAGCTCCCTAAGATAGATCCACTTCTTCTGGTAGTGCTTAGAGTAAGGTTGTTTATGAAAATATAGGTACTACTTCCACTAGCTTGAAAGTTACTTTCTTTTGTACTTGCCTTTTTCTGTAGAGTGTAAGTTCTCCAAGGCTACCCCATGGCATTTACTAGCTAGTAGTTTGACCATAAGCAAGTTGTAGAGCTTACAAAAACAACTAGTATTCTACACTACAACTAATAAATATTTATCATTTACAATATCTACAGGAATAGTGAATAAGAATAAATGAGTTAAAAAAAAAATAATTGACATGCCAATATAAGAGAGACAAGGGAAGGATCAGTCATAGTCCAAAACTCTAGTTTGGATTCGCCACATTTTTTTCAATCTTCGTGAGAACACCAACTCAAAGAACTATCACTTTGTTCATGATTACTGTAATGTTCCAAATCTGGAACTCAACAATGAATAAGTTGTATGACGGTCCTGTTATGATGAATAAGTTTAAAATATACAAAATAAACACATAGAAATCATTTTTAGTTATATCAGAAACTTGTATTTCGTTTCATGATCCGGAAAGTGGGGAAAAGTGGGATTTTATGCCCTAAAAAGGTTTTTTTTCAGAAATGAGCGTAAAAATAAGCCAGGGAAATGGTTGGATATGATATCTTAGGTTATGAGGGACCTATGCTCCAAATTTCAGCTCAAACTAATGCCTCTAGCTATCGTAAAGAACTCCTCCTTTCCCGACTAGGCTAGAAAGCATTGATTTCCCATGACTTTGCTAAATAGAAATTTTTGAATACCATGAGAGCATAATTTTCATGAGGGCTTCTACAGAAAATTATGGAATAATTCTTATCAGAAGTTTATATTAGTAATACATCAAATAAATGGAGGTTTAATCACTTATACAGTAAAAACAAGACACTCGGCAAGGTTTCTGGCAAAATGCATGTACAAAGCAGCACTGCAGAAAATAATGCAGTTTACTGCAACAATGTATTTAACATAACTGAATATGACATAAAAATGCTGAATAATTCAGAAAATGGCCTTAGGCCTTCTTATTGGAGCTCCCGGAGGGAAATAAGCACCTCCTCCTCAAAGATTAGCATACAATCAAAGGATGCAGCTCTACTGCTGCTGCTCCTGCATAAAAGACACAATTTACTGAAGGAGACTGTGTTGTGGCTGAATGTGGATGAATGGCCTTAAGCAAAATACAGAAATGAAGCTCTAATCCTTCCCTCTTGATCCCTTAAGCAAGCTTATCTAAAGAGAGGATGGAATTCCTGCACAGGAATTCCTTGTTCTAAGCAGTGCAGCATCTCCGGCTAAACAGCTGAAGCATGCAAGTGATCTCAAGACCGAAATAGCTGAATACATGAATGAATATCCTTTGATGCTATGCCTTCCTTTTATCTTTGGTGAGTCTCCTCACCCCAAACCGCACACAAAGTTGAGGTGACTTCTTCTTGAAGCTTCCTCTTTCAAAATTGCACTACCCCAGTTAGCTTCCCTCCTGTTTGTGACAGTGTTGTTGACTTGATCAACTGGAACCAATCCACCTGCAATGCCTTTGTTGACACCAGGGGATCTTCAATCCAGTTCTCATATGTGTGTCTAGATTGATCCTTGTTCACATTGAGCTAGTTTACTTGAGTATTTCTTCCTCCTCAAGAATGGTTGTTGACTTAGTCAAACTTGACTATGTCTCCATCTAAAATGCCCTTTTTCACACTTGGAAGTGTAAAACTAGCTCCTAAGGTGATATTTTCGCTTAATAAGGTGGAATTTATTCAAATTTTATTTTTCATGGGCCTTCTTACCCATTTATTCCTTTCCTAGATGAAAGTAGAAAAATCTAATATTCCAATTTGCTTATGTGCAAATTTTGGAATATTACAATTACTTTAGATTATTTCTAGTTCACAACTACAAACCTAGGTTTAAGGAGGGGATTCATGTCCAATGACATCTCCTATTTATTGGAAAGAAACTAAATGCATCTTGCTAAGATAACATGTCATTTATGAGTAAGCCACTATGTGGTCATTGTTATGCCAATGTGGTGGTGTGTTGAGAAGAGGAACACCCTTAGAAATGGAATTCCTCCTCTCCTTTGCCTCCATACATGCAAGTTTTCAATGTTAATTACGTGCTAAAATTATAGATATAGGGGGTTATTGAACAAATTATTCACTACAAAACCCATGGTCTCATATACCTATGTAATGGGTTATAGCCTTTCATTGTAGTTCTTCATGATTGGCTTATGAAAACATGGTGTGTAAATTTTAACCCTCTACGTTTTAAAGTTTATTTTCATTATGAATTTTCAGGGGCCCATGTCATATGTCCTTACAAGAGGGGCCATGGTTTATGGAAAAAGTGGGTGTTTTCATCACACCTAGGTTCTCATAACCTAATCCAACAACCATGGATATAACTATCGTTGTTGTGTGGGTGAATTTAACTAATTTACCCCTTAATTGGTAGTGTCCACATGTGCTTGGGCATTGAGTTTTATTTATGAGTTTTATAATTTATTTAAAGGATTCATGCTCAAAGATTCCCATATTTTGAGAGAAAAAGGGGAAATCTAGTAAACTACAACTTTGTAATAAAAGACAATTAACCCAACTACAACCATAAGGGAGCATGAAGTGATTGGAGTATCCTCCATGTTCTTCAAGGAAACCACAAACCAAAATGGGGAATGATGAAGAAATAAAGAATAATGAGGAAAGAGGTACTTACTGATATTAGCCCATATTGTAATGCTCCTTTAACAGAGATTGAAGAGTATTTGAAGAGAAAAATCATTGCAAGATGAGTTTTCAGCACTGATGTATGCACTGGTAGATGTTTTGTAAAGTAGGCCTACAATATGCAGTGGAAAACAAGTGCATGAAAAGCAAGTGTTTATCAAATATGAGTTGGTGGCAACCAAGTGCATGAAAAACAAGGGTTTATCAAATCTGAGGGTGGAAACCAAGTGCATTAAAAACAAGTTTTTATCAAATCTAAGTCGGTGGCGACCAAGTGCATAAAAAAAGGGTTTATCAAATCTGAGGCAGTGGCAACCATTTCTGATGTGTTGGTAGCCATTTCTAAGGCGGTAGAGTATGCAAGGGGAAAACGTTGAATTGGTCAATTCTTGGAACCTGCTAGTTGGACAGATGGGGACAAGTGGCCACCTCAAATGTTATGAGCGAGATGGATAAATGATCTTACAGGTGTATGACCGACACTTTTGCAATTTTCAGAGAAGCTGGCTGGGAGCCTATTTTTCAACTCTTCACTGGGTATGATCTTAAGCTCACCAAATATTTCATTGATTATTTTGATAGCAATAGCCCTATAGTTCAGGGGTTGCTATTTCAAGTAACAGAACAAAACATCGCTAAGGAAACTAAAACACCAGCACAGGGGCAAAGATGGTTCAAGAGACATATGGTGCAAGAAGTAAATATAAATTATTTTGTGAAGGATGATAGTTATGACCCTCGCTAGAGCTTTGGGGTGTAGATAAAAATTTTAAAGCTAGAATGGGTTGAGCATACAAGGAAGCTTCAACCTTATCTATCATGTGATGGTCATTTTTCCAAAATTTTCTTATACCATATGCGATTTCTTATACATTTGGCTAGTTTTAACAGGATGAACCTGCCTTTTTACCTTCATCAAAGCTTTCTTAAGACGGTGCCCTCTGCCAGAAAAAGGAGGGTTTGGTACCCATTGTTAGTCATCAATAATTTTTTCCTTTTTATAGATGACTAAATTCTTATCTTAGATTTCTAGAAACAAAATTCATGAATATTGCGAGTTCTAGAAATCTCATTGCCTTCAGTATCCTTAGGATAAATTTTTCACTATTTCATTACTGTATCAAGTCATGTTTAGCCTACCACTCCCAGAAGACCCATCATGGGTTCATGCCACTTATTTTCACTATTTTTTGCCACCCCTAACCTTAGCACTCTATTTTGACTTGGCTAATTCCTCCACTTGCCACCTAGGATCACCAACAAAATTACTCACCCTTGTGTTTCCCAGATACATCAAGCATTGATGGTCTCAAAATTATCTCTGTAGGCTCTTTAGATAAATCAAATACATTGTATTTTGGATCTTCAATACATCAAAATATCAAAAACTCTATATTTTATACTTGAAGACCCAAAGCCAAGTTTTAAGTCAAATACAAGCCCAAAGAGCCTCCCACTAGGTCACCTAGGGTTTCATAGTTTATAGGATTGTTTTGGTACCTTAAATATATATTTTTCATGTGCCAAGAGGCTGGAATCAAAGATAAAGAACATCAAGCAAATTTTTGTCCAAATCTGATAAAAAACCCTTCAAGGAAAGGCCCCCTTGGTCAAAGCACAAATTATGCAAAAGGACAGTTTCCCATCTTAAACATTTTTGCAGGAATGATTGAGATGGCTATCGAAATAAATTGCAGTAAGGTAAGAGGCCAGATCATCACTAGGGACAGCCACAACAAAGGAGAGGCAGTAGGCCTATTCTCAAAGAGAATCAGGGTTTTGGGACTGATTGGCTAAATAGTGTTGCCAAGCAAGAAGCCAATGCAAAATACCATAAGGACATAGGCATATCAACACAAACAAGCACAAATTGAAGATTTTTAGAAATTATAAATGAATAAGGGAAAAAGGTGAGGTGAACTGAACAAAAATGAATAAAATTGAAAGGGCTATAGAGAACTTAGAAGACAACACTAATTAATTTTCTCTAATAGCCCTAAAACCTAAAGCTTTGGAAATATAGGCAAAGTAGGTGAAATGAGGATGATGGGCCTCCATCATGATAGCAAAAGTTTAAAGAAGATATCAGAAGGTGATTCCTAGGGTTTTCCAAGGTTAAAAGTGCTTCACTGCATCAAAAGGAGGAAAATAAAAGAGTATCAGTGTGAGGGAGACTAAGCCTTCAAGCACAGTCAATTGCCCTCAAAATGTTCAAAAGAAGAAAAACATAAGGTTAAGTGTCAAAATGGAAAATCAAGCTGATCAAGAGTTTGCTGATTGACTAAGACTGTCAAACTCCAAGAATGACAAAGGGGACCAAAAAAAAATGTGTCATAGGCACCTGCAAAGATCAGAAGTGGCCAATGGAACACATAGCAGACATAATTTGTAGCTTTTGTCAAAGTGAGTGTATCACTGTTAAAAAAATAAGGAGATAAGAAGCGCATGTTTTTAGGTCACTAACACTCAGACATTTTAAAATGGGATCAAAACAGGTTTTTTCAGTTTCCTAGCGCAAACAAGGAGAGGTTTAACAATGCCAACACTCCCAAAGTTAAAAGAGACCTCTTCATCTCTTCAACACACCCTCACCAAAAGAAGAAAATTTTCCTTGAAAATTTTTCAAAACACTTGTAAAAAGGTCAAAAGGATATCTGTGAAAATCATAAAGTAACAAAAACAAACTTAGAAAAAGTGGGTTTTCTAAAAATTTGATTTATCTTTCAAAGGGTATAAAGGCACCTCATCTATCATTTCTAAATCACTTGTCACTTTGCAAAGAGAGAAAACCTTCAATAGAAATTTCAAGGTTTGTTTGACTCTTTTTGGGCAAAGTATCTTGGTGCTCCGCGAACAGGGCGACGTTGTGATCACAGGCCCTGGCACTGTGCTTATCGGGTTTTCCACTGTTCAAAATTCAATGGCGCTACGTGAATTAGGAGTGGCGCTATGTGAATTGGGTGGTGCTACGCACAGATGGGCCCGACACGCCCATCACTTGACACTCTATTCTGAATGCTCGGCGCTGCACACACACAGCACACGACCCGCCCTATGCTACACCCAGAGGCCCGGCAGGCCTGCACACGCCTGGCGTTGTGCTTACACTAGAGGCATGACTTGCTGGAGCTGCACTCATAGGTTGACCTGACTATTCGGGCAGGGCACTGCGCTAATGCAGAAGGTCCTCAAACAAAGGAAAAACTTGCCAAAAAGCTCAAGGTCATCCTCCAAATTGCCTCCAAAGGCCTGCAAGCAACCAAAACGGGTAGGTGCCCTATTTTCTCCTCCTTCCAAGTGTTTTTAGTCATTTGGTGGATAAGAAATTATTAAACCCTAGTTGTGCAAACCCTAGGTCTTAAATGCTTAATAAACATCTATTTTTTCCTCCTTGAACAAATTAATTGTCATGTGAAGGAGAGTGACTTGGGGTAGTTGCACTTCATATTCAAGTTAAGCCCCATTAAGCTCAAAAGAACTCATTCATACCCTTTCCTTCATATCATTCATATGAAAAGGTTGTCCTCGCCATTTTTCTCATTTTTATCCTCAAACCCTAGTTTGTCCACAAACAACTCCCATCACCATGTCAAGGGAAGAAGACAGTAGCAGTAGTGAAAGAGTCCAAGGTCCTATGAGGCCAAATCATAAAGAAGGGAAAGTGAACAGATTTGAACCCTAGAGCATAGTGGCTATCACTTCATCTCCCATGATCCTCTCTTGTTTTCAGAATGTAGGGTGTTTCCAATTTTGCGAGAGAGTCAAAAAAGTCCAAATCCACCCAAAGTTTACAAGGTTTTTTATCCTTAATCTGCACAACAAACAATCAAGCCTTGTAGCGGTGGATTTTGAACTATTAGTAGATTCCATCTCAAATGCTACAGGTATAACTGCTGTTAGTGAAAAGTGGTTTAAGAAAGCGAAATTGGACAAGAACTATTATGAGCCATTTGTCAAGACTAGGTATAGAATGGGCTGCAGGGATATCTTCCCTTTCTCACACCTAAAACAGAGATTTTTTCCCTTGATGATGGTTAACATGAATTACTTCACCTGTGAGGGGAGATACTCCAGGCTCTACTCCTACCATGTCAGACTCCTCATTAATTTCACAAGGGTCAAGATGCTCAACTTGCCCTATTACCTCTATAGAAGTATGTACAAAATTTCATATGTTGTCCGAAGAAGGAAACCTTCACAATAAATGCAGAGTTTATTTCACCATTCTTTGATCAAGATGGTGGTATTACATCAGTTGGAACAGAAGGCCATACCTTGGGATTTTTAATAGCCCATGAAGTCTTCACAAGTCCACAACCTCCTCATCAACCAAACTTTCCCTCCTCATCTACACAAGTGCCCTCACCTCAAGGAAACATCCCTTCTTACCCTTATCTTGATGCATCAAATGAAGAGGATAAGAGTGGCAATAGTGAACAAAGTGATGGCAATGAGGGTAAGAGTGACACTAAATTAGTCCAAAGTGAGGAAGAGGAAGATGATGAGGAAGAAGAGAAAAATGAAGAAGGGAATGATGAAAGTGAAGAAGGGGCAGAAACAGAGAATAAAGAGAAAAACAGTGAGCATGACAGTGAGAAAAATAGTGACAATATGGAAGAGGATGGTGAGGAAAATGAAGAGGTTGATAGTCAGAATGAAATGAGCATTGATGAAGAGGAGGTCAGCAACAAAACAAAGGACACAAAGACAGAGAATGAAGAAGAAGACAATGGAAAAGATGAAGACAGTGAGGGACAAGGCAGAAAAGAGGAAAATAGTCATGACAGTCATGACAACAGTCATGACGGCCATGACAACAATTAGCCCCTTAGTGATAATGAAAATTATGGCAGTGCAGAAGATAAAGAGGGTGATATTCGTAATAATGATAACAACACTGAAGAAGCAAGTAGCTCAAAAGAAGGGCAAAAAGACAATGCAGATTTTAGTGGAGAGGTTGAAAGTGATGATAATGTTGAGGACAAAGAGTGCAATGCTGAAATAGGGCACATGATGACTGATGATGCCAATAATGAAAATGAAAAGGGTGATGATAGCAACAAGGATCACAGTCATGACAAAGACACCAAAAAGACTGGCATCACACCTCTTGCATGAATATATCAAAGAGGGCTAAGGATTTTTTTGTTGCCTCAAAAAGGCAAGGGACCATGCCATCTACTTCAAGTCAACCACTAGACAAAGGTAAAAAAAAGGTGAAGCAAGAGGAAGAAGATCATGAGGTGGAAAGGGAGTTTGACATCATCCAGATAGAGAGTGGTGAAGAGAATGAAGAAAGAATCTCAAACTTGCTCGTTCGAAACAAAAATGCACTCATTGAAGACCTCCAAGACAATCTACATAATGCCAAAAGTGTAAATGATGCCCTTGACTTGGAGAACAGGCACCTAGGAGTACAGTTTACCATCTATGAAGCTAGAGCCATCAAGGCCCTGAAAGAAGCCCAAAAGGCAAAGGCGAAAATGAAAGAGTTCATGGGCATCTATGAGGAGAGTGAGGGTGAATAAGGATAACCTAGGAAAAGACCTAGAACCATGGGGTTGAGAAAGGCATTGGCAAAGCAAAGAGAACAAGAAGTAGCCCTAGAAGAGCAGTTATCTCTTGATGAGCTATTGGCCATGGAGGTAGCACATGATCGGGAGCCTTGGTTGGAGAGAGCCAACATTCATTTGGAGGCTAAATTGGAGAAGGCCAACAAGAATCTTGACATCCAAAGAAGGATGACTAAGTATTACGCCCGAATAAACCAAGTTGCAAGGGCCAAACTGAAGAAGGCCCAAGTTAAGATCCAAGCACTAAAAGAAGCAAAAGGCCAATCTATACTTGGAATTTTGGCTCAAGATTCTCTACAGGTCTCTCAAACTCCATGAAGGACACACACAACAATTTTGAAGGAATTTGGACAAGTTTTTGTTTTTTTGAGATTTTGAAGGCCTATAAGCGCAGCGCCACTGGTGCTATGCTTTTCCCTTAGGCATCCTCAGAGGGAAAAATCTACATTTTTGGATTTCTAATTACTAGCACACTACTCTTACCCAATTTCATAGCAATTAGAGCATTTTTTACCCCTCAAAATGTCAAAAAACACCTCATTTTTCACCATTCTGCCTCCTTTCTAGGCCTAGCGCTGCGCTTAGCTAAGTGTTGGGATTTTGACATTTTGTACATGTTATAGGAGTAGGATCATGACACAAAGAGTATTTTTGGAACGTAGACTCATCAGGCTTTCCAATGAGCCATCACAGAGAAAAATCCGGCATCGGGAAGGTCTCCAAAACTTGGTTGCGAAGGCACCTATTTTCTGCCTAAGGTGGCACTGCGCTTATGGACAACACTGTGTGTTTTGGACCAAAAGTCAACAAAACACACTCATTTATTGCAAAATCAAATTTTAGTGTTTTTTGAGGCAAATCACTCTATAATTAGGTGCTAGAAGTTATTTTGGCATTTATTTCGTGGGATATTTTGTGCCGTGGGCCTTGCATGGTCTCTTGGGCATTTATGACATTTATGAGTGATTTTGACTTTTTCCAACTCTATCTAGGGTTTTTTCCCTCTCTTGCTAAGATAAATATCGCATGAGGGTTTCATTGTAAATGTTGGCATTTGATGGGTTTTGAGAGAAATACATGGTTTTTATGAGCTTGGAGAAGAAATTGGTGTTGTGGAGTTTCTAAATGGCTTGCTTTGATTGATGATGAAGGAGCATAACTTGCAGGATCCCTGAGCATGGTTAATGGTGATGTACCTCTGTTAGTTCCTTTTTTCATGTTTATCATTATGTTCATCTTTATATGTTGCAGTAGAATAGAAAAGTATAGGCTAAGAAATGTTGTTTGAGGCACCTTAGTCCTTCCTGCTTTCTATTGCTTTTATGTTTTCCTCTGTTAGGACATTCTAGAGAATTCTTAATTTCTCTCTAGACCCCCTATGCTTGTTTATTCCATGAATGGTTCAATATAATTGTCTTCAAATATGTTTTATGGTTACCCCTGCTTACTTGATGCTATTTAAACTCTGTTTTGGAATCTCTCTTTGAAGTATTACTTGTGAGGTTTTTGCCAAAGCGGTCATGTTTTGATCACGCCCTTTGTCCATGCTTGAGAAGTTGCCTTAATTTATTTTTATCTTGATCACGGATGTTTAGGCGTTCCCTCTTCATTGATTAAAGTTATTTGTTATCTTGAATGTTTTCTAAGACTTTAAGGTGAAATCATTAGAAGTTAAATGAGTTTCTCGCCTTCTATATTTCATTGGAATTGTTCATCTTGAATGCTTATTTGCCTAAGTATAATCTAAAAGTTATTGGTTTGCCCTGTTTTATGATTATACCCTTATGTTGATTAGTATTTGAGATCATCTTGTTCAAAAGTATTTTTTTAAGGATTCTTCATTGACCTTACACACCTACTATGCTCACAAACTTAATGTCAATTTCATTCCACACATACCTTAAAGGATCCATTTGATTATGCTATATTTTCCCTCTTATACACCCTATTTCATTTTTGAGATATCCATGAATTTCTTTGACTCCATAGCCCAATGATTTGAAGACCTCTCACTCCACCTATTCTACCTGTTCATCTTACCCAACCAAAACAAACAATAAACCCTACACTTAACAACTAGCCTAACATCAGCCATCCAAAGCAAACAAGTTCACATCCTTTTCACACAATAGAGAGAGCCCTCTCTGAGTCTAGGAAGGCTAGGTCCTAGGACTCCAAAGACTAGTCTGATGTTACCCTGTGCATTTTGTCTACCAATCTGCTAAATCACAGGACACTAACATAATGGCGATCACGGTGGGACATCTAAATATATAGTTTCCAAAATACATCTTAAGACTCATTAGACCCTCAATTATACTTACAAAATCCATTGATTTATAGTCACCTCATCACTATCACTAACATAATGGTGATCATGATGGGACCTTTGAGTCAGTGACAGTCTTAGTACCCCTAAAGGAACTCAAAAAACCCCAAAAGAACATTCCTAGATTGGTTTTTTTTCAGTATTGGTGGTGGACCATACACACATATCCTCAAAACAATAAAAAACATCCACTTGGTGACTCCACTAGCCTCCAGTAGGCCTATTACTTCACTAGTTCTCATTAGACTTCCCCAGGATTGTGTCAAGTCAGCCCTGAGAAGTTTAAAAGCCTAGTCCCATACTGTGTGAGTTTACCAATCACTAAGAGAGGCCACCTTCTGAAAACAGTCCTAAACTTTTAGCCTCTCTACATTTTGAGTTTGAAATCTGGCTTCACAAAGGATTAGTACTAGATCTCATCTGCACCCAAACCCTCCCACCATAGTTGATGACCAAGAAAATATTTTGTGGAAAAATTCTAAAACTGGAAACTTAAATATTGTTAGGACCATTCATAGAACAAGCTTTGTACCTAAACATCTTACAGCTTTGCAATTTCCCCAGTTTGACTTGCACCATACAAAGAACCTTTTCAGAACCAAGTCACAGAGTTATATTGACCAGACTGACCTTCAGCCCATATATTTGCAGCAGAGTTCTAGTAGAGAAGCCTCTCCTTCCACCCCACCTGACTTTTAGCTTCTTCATCACTTTAGCTCTTTCCATACAAAATCTGCTCAGAATCAGTTTGCTGGTCTGAATACTTCCACCACACCCATCCATACCACCACTGTGCAAACCACTCCACTTCATCCTACACCTCCTTTCACAAGCCCTCCTCTTGTAAATACTCCATTATCTCCCATCATGGTAGCTTGGTATGCCCCCTTGGTTTTACCTCAACCTATAGTACCTTTGCCACATGATTACCAGTCCAAGATCCCTCATTTCACAGGAGCAGACTCTACCACTGCCCAAAAACATGTTGACAGAATGAATGATGCATTTGACTATATGGAGTTGGAAGAAGAGACCATAAAAATGAGGATATTTGCACAAAGCTTAGGAGGAGAAGCCAAAAAATGGTTCAAAATCTTGACTCCTAACATCATACATGATCTCCCTTCTCTTTACCAGACATTCCTTAACAAGTGGGAGATTAAGAAAAACCCTCTCCAAATCCTCTCAGAATATAGCAACCTTAAGAGAAATGCAGGGGAGAGTGTCCAAGACTATTGCACTAGGTTCAATAGTGTTTACAATGCACTCCCACCAAACATGAAACCTCCACTAGGCCTAGCCTTAGAAACATTTCCGGAAGGTTTTGACCCTGACATGGCCTATCAACTGAGAGAAAGAGACCGCCTAACTTTAAAAGACATGCAGAAGGGGGCTATAAGTGTACAGGCCAACCTGATTAAAAAGAGAGCTAGGCTAAGATCAGAAAAGAGAGTAACCTAAAAGGATTAAATCAAGCCCTCAACCTCCTCTTCTGATTCCAAGGTTGACAACCTAGTTAGAACCATGGAGAGAATGGAGAGGATAAGCCTAAATGAAAGGATGCCTCCAAGGGAAAACCAAGAAAACCCGCAAAACAAAAATAGGAATCCAAATTTCAGAAGAGACCCTCCCCAAAACAGACCAAGAGACAATGACCAACAAATTAGGCCTCCTTTCCAAGACAATTATGTAGATGAAGAGGGAAGAGAGAGTGAAGAACCTGAAGAAAGCCATGTAAACTTGATAGGTTTGACAATGAAAGTGATGTTTTTCTCACTAAAGAAGAACAAGGTCTCTTTTCCATTGATCAAACTGAAACAAAATATGAGGATTCTGAAGATTACCAATTGGGATTTGAAAATTCCATAATGGAAGTCCATAGGAAATATGAACTTAGGAGAAAAAAGAACCAAGAAACCTCCAAGAGAACCAAACAGACACTGTTGTTAGGAAAACCCCTGAAAATACTCCTAAGAGGAAAACAAACAATACCGACACCATGGCTCTAAAAAATGATCAAAACAAAGACAAAACTAGCCAGCCAAGTGGTGACACAAGCTACCCTCGTAATTCTACTAGTGGCCCTGAAAAAATTCTATTTTCTAAAGCCCCAAATCAGAATCAGCAAATTAAAAATATAGAAAAGTTTATGGCTGATAAAATTGATGTAAATATACCCAAAACAAAAGTACCCTTCAGCCTTGAGGGAGATATTTCCAAAATCAAGATAACCATACCTCTCACTAAACTGATAACTCAAGAAGTGTATAGGTCCCAAGTTTTGAAGGTCTTGAACATAGGAAATGATACTGACACTTTGCACTTAACTGATGACAAACCTGAGCTGTTGTTTGGTCCCAAAGTGGAAGGGAAGTACCAAGAAGGATCTATCCCTCCTTTCTATGTCAGCCTAAACATACATGACAAGATATTACACAATGCAATGCTAGGCTCCGGTGCCTCACACAACCTCATGCCTAAATTTGTGATGGAGAGATTAGGCCTAGAAATAAATTAAACTTAAAACGACTTATACTCATCCAATTCAAGTAGAGTCAAGTGTTTGGGCCTAATCAAGGATCTTTGTGTCAATCTGGCACAAATACCTACTAAGATACTTGTCATGGACATGGTAGTGGAAGATATTCCCCCTAAGTATGGCATGCTTTTATCTAGATCTTGGGGAGCCAAAATTCAGGGGAACCTTCAACTAGACATGTCCTATGCTACCATCCCTGTTTTTAACTAGACAAGGAGACTATACCGAGAGTCACACATGAAATACATGGTTAGCAGTCAAGAGAGGCCAAATAACACTCCTCTTTATTCCATTAATTCAGATCTTGATTCTTTCATCTTGTGTAATGAACAGGACATTAATGTATAGGTAAGTGAATTTGAGACAGATCTAGGCACGCTACAACAGTCAAACCAATCTCTGCATGATGAACTCAACATCCAAAACTATAGTAGCCCTGAACAACAACATAATGATGAAACTGAACTTAACTTTTTGCAAACTAAAAATGAAATTTCAAAATAAAAAATCAATTTAAAATCTGAATCAGATTGTTCAAATGAAGGACAAACCTTAAAAATAGAACTTTTCCCTTTTTCCAATCCAAAAGTGCTAAAATACTCTCACACAACAGAAATCTATAGGAATTTGGGTCTACAGAGTCTTAAGGTTTGGCCTTACATAAAAAACTCATCATCAAAGAGTTCTGTCCCTTCAGAAGAGTTGTTGAATCCCACAAATGTTGTTATGGACCCTAAACAAGCATCTATTAGAACTGATATAGAGGAGTATAATGTGGGAAGCCTAGAGAGACCCAAAATGATTAAGTTATCCAGAACTCTGTCATTGGACACAAAACTGAAATACATAAGGATATGCAAGGAGTTTGAATATGATTTTGCATATAGTGATGAGAATTTAAAGATTTTTGACACAGACATCGTTCAAAGCATGATCCCTTTCAAGAAGAACCAGAAGTCTTTAGAAAAAATTATGTCACTAAGAAGGAAAATAAGAGGGTGTAGGCTGTATATGGATTTCAGAGACCTAGATCAGAACCACCTGAAAAATAAATACCCTTTTCTCAAGACAAATCATATACTGCAAGAGGTAGAGAGTTCTAACAAAGTGTCATGGCTTGATAGTGATTTCAATCAGGAGAAGGTATCTCCAAATGATCAGCATGAGGCCACTTTCAAAGCACCTTGGGGTGTCTACTTATATGACCAAATGCATTTTGAATCATGGAGTGCTGAAGTTACCCTCCAAAGATCGATGGCTCCTGATTTGAGCTATTCTACCATGATATACATTGATGACATCATTGTCTGCTTTAAAACTCATAAAGACTACCTTGTTCATCTAAGGGAATTCTTCAACAAAGACAAAGTTTAGAAGCAAAGATCAATAAGAAGGTATAAAGGAAAAAATGACAAGTTTCAGATTTTTTGGGAAAATCATCACAACATGCATTCCAATAGAGGTAGAAATGTTTTTTGTTTACCAAAGTTGAATGGACAAGGGATGTTAGGAGATCTTGTTGATGATAGGATACTCAAGTATCATTTCTGTCAAAACCCCTAGTTTAAAATTTTCATTCATTGTACATAACATTGCATGAGAAAAATCACGAAAACACAAAAACATAGAAATAAAGAAAAACAGGGCAGATTTGAAAAGAGGTACAAACCCATGCCCAAAAAATAGTAGTACTGAAAGTGTGCAAGCCTAAATGCCACTGTTGGTTCAAAAAGAAAATCTTGTTTCAGTAATCTAGCCTAATCATGGCTGAAACATGTTTTTAATTTTGTGTTGGTAAGTTATTGAAAGAGAGCTTTTCAAAACATTCAAACTTGACTTGTCAAAAAGGGTAGATTAGGAGTGAAAGATACTAGTTCCACATGCTCAAAACTGAACCAAGGAGAAAGATGGGGATGCTTACCAAATGATGAATCACAACCCTTATTTTGCTAAGTTTCTTTGTACAAAAATAATTTTTGTGTGTAGCTTGTCCTATTGCCACAACCCATGGTAAATCAGATTGCCTAATCCTGATTTAAACCATGCTTTCAATTTCATGTCAATAGCTTAGAGAAGGAAGTCTGCCAAATAGATTAACCTTGGTAGTCAAATAGTCTAGGTAGAGAATAAAAGAGTTCAATAGCATAATCTGAACCCTTGGAAGCAATAAGGATAGAAGTAGATAGTTTGTTTTTATTTTCAAAATAAAAATGTCAAGGGTTTTCGAGTTCAAGTGCACCCAAGGAAGCAAAAATATTAGGCAAGTAGATTGGGTATGTAGAGATGAAGTTGAGCTAATCATGTTTTCCAGATTATTGAGATCACAACTTCAAAGAAGCATCAGCAAATGAAAAGAAGTAAAAATCTGCCCAAAGAATGAGGCACTGGTCTTCATAAAACCAAAGATCCGAAGTTCTGGACACCTCCTCAAAAGGAGTTACCCTCCCCAAGTGGAGCCATTGTTAGTCATTAGTAATTTTTTCCTTTTTATAGATGACTAAATGCTTATCTTAGATTTCTAGAAACAAAATTCATAAATATTGTGAGTTCTAGAAATCTCACTGCCTTCATTATACTTAGGATAATTTTTTCACTATTTCACTACTCTATGAAGTCATGGTCAGCCTACCACTCCCAGAAGACTCATCATGGGCTCATGCCACTCATTTTCACTATGTTTTTCCACCCCTGAACTTAGCACTATTTTTTGGCTTGCCTAATTCCTCCACTTGCCACCTAGGATCACCAACAAACCTACTCACTCTTGTGTTTCCTAGATACATCAAGCATTGATGGTCTCAAAACTATCTCTGTAGGCTCTTTAGATAAATCAAGTACATTGGATTTTGGATCTTCAAAACATCAAAATATCAAAAACTCTGTTTTTTATACTTGAGGACCCAAAGACAAGTTTTCAGTCAAATACAAGCCCAAAGAGCCTCCCACTAGGTCATCTAGGGTTTCATAGGTTATAGGATTGTTTTGTTATTTTAAATCTCTATTTTTCATGTGCCAAGAGGCTACAATCAAAGAGAAAGAAGGTCAAGCAACTGTTTGTCCAAATCTAATAAAAAACCCTTCAAGGAAAGGCCTTCTTGTTCAAAGCAAAAATTCTGCAAACGGACAGTTTCCCATCTTAAACATTTCTGGAGGAATGATTGAGATGACTATCAGCAGAAATTGAGGTAAGGTAAGAGGCTAGCTCATCACTAAGGACAGCCACAACAAAGAAGAGGTAGCAAGCCTATGATCAAATAGAATCAGGGTTTTGGGATTGATTGGCTAAATAGTGTAGCCAAGCAAGAAGCCAATGCAAAAGACCACAAGGACAGAGGCATATCAACACAACCAAGCACAAATTGAAGATTTTTAGAAATTATAAATGAATAAGGGAAAAAGGTGAGGTGAACTGAACAGAAATGAATAAACTTGAAAGGGCTATCGAGAACTTAGAATACAACACTAATTAATTTTCTCTAACAGCCCTAAAACCTAAAGTTTTGGAAAGATAGGCAAAGAAAGTGAAATGAGGATGATGGGCCTCCATCATGATAGAAAATGGTTAAAGAAGATATCAAAAGGTGATTCCTAGGGTTTTCCAAGGTTAACAGTGCTTTACTACATCAAAAGGAGGCGAATAAAAGAGTATCAGTGTGACGGAGACTAAGCCTTCAAGCAGAGTCAATTGCCCTCAAAATGTTCAAAAGAAGAAAAACATAAGGTTAGGT
This sequence comes from Pinus albicaulis, assembly GCA_034641835.2. Classification (NCBI taxonomy): domain Eukaryota; kingdom Viridiplantae; phylum Streptophyta; class Pinopsida; order Pinales; family Pinaceae; genus Pinus; species Pinus albicaulis. The sequence goes on along the minus strand of CM076579.1, from coordinate 1,594,100,159 downwards.
GTAAAAATTGAAAATCAAGATGATCAAGAGTTTTATGATTGAATAAGACTATCAAACTCCAAGAATGACAAAGGGGACCAAAAAAAAATGTGTCATAGGAACCTGCAAAGATCAGAAGTGGCCAATGGAAGACATAGCAGACATAATTTTTATTCTTTTTCAAAGTGAGTGTATCACTGTTAAAACAATAAGGAGATAAGAAGAGCATTTTTTAGGTCACTAACACTCAGAAATTTCAAAAGGGGATAAAAACAGGTTTTTTCAGTTTCCTAGTGCAAACAAGGAGAGGTTTAATAGTGCCAACACTCCCAAAGTTAAAAGAGACCTCTTCATATCTTCAGTGCACCCTCACCAAAAGGAGAAAAATTGCCTTCAAAAGTTTTCAAAACACCTGTAAAAAGGTCAAAAGGATATTAGTGAAAATCATAAAGTGACAAAAACAAACTTAGCAAAAGTGGGTTTTCTAAAAATTTGATTTATCTTTCAAAGGGTATTAAGGCACCTCAGCTATCATTTCGAACTCACTTGTCACTTGCAAAGAGAGAAAACCTTCAACATAAATTTCAAGGTTTGTTTGACTTCTTCTGGGAAAAGTACCTTGGCGCTTCGTGAATAGGGTGGCGTTGCGCTTATCAGGTTTTCCACCATTCAAAATTCAACGATGCTGCTAAATCAGGAGTGGCACTGCACGAATTGGGTGGCGCTACGCATAGATGGGCCCGACACGCCTAAGACCTGAAACCCTGTTCTGAATGCCCGGAGCTGTGCACACACAACACACAACCTACCCGGCACTGTGCCCAGTGGCCTGGCAGGCCTGCACGTGGCCAGCGCTGTGCTCACACCAAAGGCACGACTTCTCGATGCTGCGCTCACAGGCTGACCCGACTGTTCGAGTAGGGTGCTGCGCTAATGCAGAAGGTCCTCAAACAAAGGAAAAACTTGACCAAAAGCTCAAGTTCATCCTCCAAATTTCCTCCAAAGGCCTGCAAGAAGGTGAAACTGGTAGGTGCCCTATTTCCTCCTCCTTCAAGGTGTTTTTAGTCATTTGGTGGATAAGAAATGATTAAACCATAGTTGTGCAAACCCTAGGTCTTAAATTCTTAATAAAATTCTGTTTTGGCCTCCTTGAACAAATCAATTGTCATGTGAAGGAGAGTGACTTAGGGTAGTTGCACTTCATATTCAAGTTAAGCCGCATTAAACTCAAAATCACTCATTCATACCCTTGCCTTCATATCATTCATCTACAAAGGTTTTCCTCACTATTTTTCCCATTTTTCTCCTCAAACCCTAGTTTGTCCACAAACTAATGCCCGAAGTGTCCTTAGACACATAATTTTATTAATCAAGAAAACAATTACATTGGAATTATGCAAGAGTTTACACTTGAACAAAAAAAAACACTCTTGCAATGAGCTATTTATAAGCTCAATGTCGTAACTTCCACTAATTATGGATCACTTATTAAAACACAAGTGTCCAATTACATTAAATGAGCTTCTAACTATTCTACTAACTTTACTCCTAACTTAGAGCCTAGGAAAAGACTCTTTTCTAGAGTCCTACTTTTAATAACGAAATTCTATTTCTAAGTCTCTCAAAAATTTATTAAATATTCTAGAATAATAATTATTAATTTAATATCTTAAATTAATAATTATTTTATTAAAAATTTATAACCTATGATAATATTTATTTTTGGATCATCTAACATTCCCCCCTATTATCCAAAGACACATTACAACAGATACCAAGTTCATCCCTGAACTTAGTAAATTTTATTCTGCCAAGAGGTTTTGTGAAAATTTCAGAGGTCTGATCTTCTGAAGGAAAATACATTGGCTTGATGATGTCCCTTGCAATGAGTGATCTAATATGATGATACTTGGTGTCCACATGCTTTGTCTTTGAATGAAAAACTAGATTCTTGGCAAGCTTTATTGCTGACTGATTGTCGATGAATAACGAAGTAGCTTCTGCTGGAGGAATTCCCAAGTCCTGTAAAACTCGACGTAACCAAACAATCTCACATGCTACTTCCCATGATGAAATGTACTCTGCTTCTGCTGAAGAGGTGCCACTGTAGCTTGCTTGCAACTCTAGGAAACTGCAGCTGTCCCCATGTTCATTAAGTAACCTGAGGTTGATGCCCTGTCATCAATACTACCAGCAAAGTCGGCATCTGAAAATCCACCAAGTACAAAATTTTTAGTCTTTTTGTAAAGAAGACCAAAATCTTTTATTCCTTGGATATATCGAAGAACTCGTTTGGCTGCATTCCAGTGGTTGTCTAGTGGTTCCTGCATAAAATGTGAAATAATACTGACTGCATAAGATAGATTAGGATGAGTGGTTGTCAAATAAATCAAGCTGCCAATCAACTGTCTGTAAGTAGTGTTGTTCACTTCCCCCCCCTTCAAATTTTGAAAGTTTTAAGTTTTGTTCCATAGGGGTAAGGACAGGCTTACAATCCTGCATTCCAAATCGCTAAAGAATTTCTGCTGCATATTTACTATGGGAAATTAAGATTTGATGTGGACGTTGGAATACTTCAACTCCAAGATAGTAGTGAAGTAGTCCCAAATCTGTCATCTTAAAACCTGCATGTAACTCCTTTTTCACCTGTCTAATGTGATCATCATTGTTTCCTGTGATGATCAAATCATCGACATACATAATCAAAATCACCAGATTCTTACCTTGTTGATGTACATACAAGGTATCATCAGATTCACTGCGATGAAAACCAACTTTGCAAAGGTATTCATCCATTTTGGCATACCAAGCTCAGGGAGCTTGTTTTAACCCATATAAATCCTTTATCAGTTTGTAGACTTTATGTTCTTGTCCTTCAACTTCAAAACCTGGTGGTTGTGTCATGTACACTTCTTCCTGTAAATCTCCATTGAGAAAAGAACCTTTTACATCCATTTGATGAACTTTCCACCCTTGTTGAGCTACTAAGGCAAGTGTGAGGCAGATGGTGTTCCATTTAGCTGTGGGAGCAAAGGTTTCCTCATAATTGATCCCTTCTTGCTGCGTAAAACATTTAGCAACAAGTCGTGCTTTATACTTGTCAATGTCACCATTTTGCTTGTACTTAATTCGATAAACCCACTTGCATCCAATAGGTTTAACATGCTGAGGACAATCAAAAAGTTGTCAAGTGTTGTTGTCTTGAACTGCCTGATATTCATCAACCATTGCTTGCTGCCATGCTTTATGTTTTACTGCCTCTTGAAAAGAAGAAGGTTCGGTAAACTCATTTGCTATCAAAGCAAAATTGCCTTCATTCTGTTTTGATCCCCTTGTTCTTGTTTTGCTTTGTTCATTAGGCCTTACTTCTTTCGAAAGTTGAACCACCCATTTCAGCAATTGATGTTGACTGGTTCGGGCTTGAGAAACCGCAGGTTCTGGGGGAGGAGAGGCATTTCCAGAAGAACTACTGCTGCTAGGAGAGTTGGATGAACTACTAGAAGACTTGAATGGTGCTGATGAAGAAGACAGACTGGATGAATCATCGTCAGATGAAGGAAATTCAGGTTCATACCATCTTGGTGAATTTGGTTGACTTTGTAAATTTCCATGTTTTTTATCAGTTTTTGTTTCTAACTTTTGAAGAAGACTTTCAACTTCTTCAGCACTCTTACTCTCAGTTTCATCAAAAATCACATCTCTGCTTACAATAAATTTCCCATTTGAAAAAATTCGGTACCCTTTCTTCTCATCAGAATACCCGATCATTGTGCACTTTAAGCTTCGTGCATCAAGCTTAGTTCGCTTTTCCTTGGGAACTAAGGCATAACAGATGGATCCAAAAACTCGGAGATGCTTAACCCGTGGTTTGAATCCAAACCATGCTTCATAGGGTGTGATTCCATCTAAAGAAGTTGTGGGAGAACTGTTTCTCAAGTAGACAGTGGTATGAACTGCTTCAGCCCAATATGAAGGACTTAACTTTTTGAAAGTTAACATAGATCGCGCCATTCCTAACAATGTACGATTCATTCGTTCTACTACCCCATTTTGCTGCGGAGTGTAGACATTGGTAAGATGTCTTTTGATTCCATTTTCCATGCAATACTTTTTCAATTCATTTGAAGTGAATTCTCCGCTGTTGTCAGTTCGAAGAGTGCCATTCTTCTCCTTTACTTCATTTTCAATAAGCTTATGAAAAGTTTTGAACTTTTCAAAGGCTTCTCACTTTTGCTTCAAGAAATAGACCCATGTCATCCTACTAAAATCGTCAATAAAAAGTAAAAAATATCTGCAACTTCCAAGTGAAGTTGGGAAGGGTCCAAAAATATCACTGTGAACCAATTGCAAATGATTGTCTGCTCGCTAGGAACTGGTGGGAAAAGTCTCTCGATGTTGCTTTCCAAAAATGCAAGATTCACACTTTGCATTTTCCTTTTTGAAGGTTGGAAGTCCTTTAACCATGCCCTGTTTTTGTAACTGAGAGAGACTATGAAAGTTGAGATGGCCATATCTGACATGCCATAATTTGATTGGTGAAATATCTGTACTTGCTCCACCTGCAAAGTCAGAATGTCTTGGAATAATTGTCCCTTTCATCCTTAACAGTTTTCCATCTTCATTACCTGTCATTACTGTTTGCATGTTTTGTTTGACTGAGTTGATTTTAACTGAGCCATCTTGCATAATCATTGTGTGCCCTACTTGTCGAATTGTGACTAAGGACAACAAATTTTGCTTGAATGTTGGGACATACCATACATTAGAAATCATTCTTTCTCCGATGCCTGGTAAAAAAATTTTAACTACACCTTTGCCTGAAGGAGTGTGTTTGGTTTTGTCAACAAGATAGATTGAATTCAGATGACATTCTTTGAAACTCCAGAATAAGTCTCATCAAAATGTCATATGTTGAGTTGCGCCTGTATCAAGAATCCATGCATCTTCATAATCACTGTGGAGAAGGCTTGAAACCTGTAAAGTTGTTACTTCTGTGTTTGTGAAAACATATTCGGAACTATCAGGATCATATTCATAATTTGCAAACTGAGCTGAGTTTGGATGAAACTTAGAAATTTTCTCAATAGAAGTTATACAATCTGCTGCATAATGACCAACTCTGTTACATCGCCTACAAACAATTTGACTCAAATCGGTGCCTCTTCCTTGAGACTGTCCTCTGCCTTGAGACTATCCTCGACCTTTGCTTTTTCCTCTATTTTGAGATTGTCCTCTCCTTGGATTCTGTCCTGTGCCTTGCTGATATCCTTTGTTTTGATTGTTTCCTTTGCCTTGAGAATTGTTTCTACCTGAATTAGAACCTCTTTTGGAGTTTTTTCCTTTGTGTTGACTGCGACCACGACCTTGCTCTTCTTGATTTTGATTAAAATTGCCTTTTCCTTTGTTTTTGGAACTGTCAACTGAGGAGTTGTTGGAACTAGCTTCAGTGAGGAAGACATCTTCCCCAATCTACTTCTTCTTCCCAAAATTTTAATCATGCTGTGCTAACATGTCACTCATTTCATCAAATTTGATCTTTTCTAACTTGCCAGTGACTTGCAAAGTTTCCAAAAAATGAGTATATGATGATGGCAATCCAGCAATTAAAATTGTAGTCAAGAAGCTGTCATCAACAACTTGAAAACCGGAATTGATGATTTCTTGCTTAATGTTTTTAAGTCGTGAAATGTACTCAAGGACATGACCACCTTCAGTTAATTTTTGCTGAATCAATTTTAATTAGAGATAAACCTTCTTTGATCCAGGTTGTGTATCAAAGAGATCTTTGAATGTATGTAAAGCAGCCCATGCATCTGAATAATTCTCAATGTGTATGTACATTTCATTATTAACTAAAGCTTTTATAAGAGCTAATGCCTTGACATCTTTTATTTCCCATTTTGCAAGTGAATCTGGATCTGTTGGTTTATTTGGCTTAATGTTGGCATCACAAATGCCATGCCATAATTCATTAAAAATAAGAGTGCTTTCAATTAGACATCGCCATGTCTTATAGGATTTCACTCCTTCTAGTTTATCAGTTTCAGAGAAGAGATTAATTAATTTCGACATTGGAGTGTTGAAGCAGTGCTCCAAAAGAATCAAGCGCAAAAATTGAGCAACTCGTCATGCCATGACACACGCCACACAAAAAACGACACACGACGCAAAAAAACGATCTATCAGGGCTTGGCCTTGACCCTCGAATAGTTGTTGGAACAGGAGAAAAATGACTGAGCTTTGCACTTGGCTCTAGTCAATTTCTCAAATATTTACAAGGTAACTTTCAAAATTTGACTTTTACAATGATGCTATTCCACAATCTAGTAAAAAAAATTTACCCCCCCTCAAAGTAAAATTACTTTGAGTTACAATATCACCCCAGAAACAAATTACAAAGAAAAAATCTCCTTATTACTCCAAAAAAATTACAAATAACCTTATTACTCCATAAATATTTCAATACCCTTATTACTCCAATAAAAAACATTACAAAAAAAATATACTTTCTCACTCCAAGCATTAAAAAAAAATTTAATGCACCTTATCACTATTCCTTATCTCTCCAATAAAGTACTTCTTATGCCTTGTCTCTCTAAAATTTACAAAATTAAAAAATTATTCCTATAGTCTATGAATTGATATAGTGAATCCAAAATAACATATATTTTTTTGGAAAGTAACCCATAATACCATATATGCTATAAAGTCCGTTTGACCAATTCACACATGAACTTGTGTGATTTTTATATGTCGTGCTCTTCGTGCTTGTTGTTGCTTCTTTGATGATGTTGTCAATTGTTTGGCAGGAAGACCACGTTGAGCGGTAGGGAGCACGTGGAGATTCTCAATGATGCAAAAGGAGATACTGCATAAGAAACTTGAGTTGTTCTTCAGGCTAGTTCTCGACTAGCAAGTGTTGGCTGGCTGGCTCTCATGCTGGCTGGTTGTACTAGCTGGCTATGCTGGCATCGAGCTCATCTGCTGGCGGCCTTTCCAAACATAGCAATCATAGGCAGGTCCCTAAATAAGTTCTTACTACTATCAACCAGTCGTGGGTCTTTTCATTGTAAATAATCAGTTCCATCACGGCTTCCACTGTGCCATTTTTCTTGGCAGAAATGGCAAGAGTCGCAGAGCAGTCGTTCCTCACAGCTGCACTGTTTTTCTTGGTGGAAATGGCAAGAGCCACAGAGCGGCCATTCCTCACATCTGCACCGTTTTTCTTGGCGGAAATGGCAAGAGCCGCAGAGCGGCCGTTCCTCATAGCTGAGGATTAAATTCTGTTGGAGATTGCATAGAGCGGCCATCACAATAATGGCCGTCCCTCACAGTCACATAGATTTGAAATTTTTTAATAAAATTGACTAAGTTCTGTTGCAAACTCGGTTCAAAACCAAATAAAATGTTGAATGGAAAAACGTGACTGGACTCGGTTTGATTGCAAATTTGGGGCTGAAGAGATTTACTTTGAAGAACCAAAAGGAATTGGAAAAAATGAAAAGGGTGAACGTATTGGATTTAATATAGAGGTCTATTCTACTTCTAAGATTGATCGCATTGCTCGAGTTACCTTTGGAATTTCCAGAAAATGGCGTGGGAAACTTTGCTCAATTGAAACAACAAATAAAAAAAATTGTCTCCAAAAATGGCATTGAGGGGTATGCATGAGATCTCAATCGTGAAAAAAATTCACACAGATTTTGCCTTTGTTCTTGATAATAAAAATGATTTTAGAATTTACAACTCTAAAATCAATAAATAAAAATTTGTTCCTTTAAACAAAAAAAAACTTGACAAATTTCATACCAATCACTTGCTGATCAATTCAACGGAGTTGAGTTTTCCAAGAATTGGGAGAGCTGGAATCCTCCTCCTCATATCCACTGCAACATTACCGTAGCTCTGATACCACAATAATGGCCAAAGTTTCCTCAGACACGTAATTTTATTAATCAAGAAAACAATTACATTGGCATTATGCAAGAGTTTACACCTGAATAACAAAAAACACTCTTGCAATGAGCTATTTATAAGCTCAATGTCCTAACTTCCACTAATTATGGATCACTTATTAAATAACAAGTGTCCAATTACATTAAATGAGCTTCTAACTATTCTAATAACTTTACTCCTAACTTAGAGCCTAGGAAACGACTCTTTTCTAGAGTCCTATTTTTAATAACAAAATTCTATTTCCAAGTCTCTCAAAAATTTATTAAATATTCTAGAATAATAATTATTAATTTAATATCTTAAATTAATAATTATTTTATTCAAACTTTATAACCTATGATAATATTTATTTTTGGATCATCTAACACAAAAAACTCCCATCACCATGTCCGGGGCAGAAGATAGTAGCAAAAGTGAAAGATTCCAAGGGCCTATGAGGCCAAATCATAAAAGAGGGAAAGTGAACAAATTTGAACCCCAGAGCACAGTGGCTTTCACCTCATCTCCAATGATCCTCTCTTGTTTGTATAATGTATGGTGTTTCCAATTTTCTGAGAGAATTAAACAAGTCTGAAGCCACCCAGAGCTTACAAGGCTTTTTATCCTTAACCTGCACAACAAACAATCAAGCCTTGCAGGGGTGGATTTTGAACTATCAATAGATGCCATCTCAAATACTACAGGCATACCTTTTGTTGGTGAAAAGTTGTTTAAGAAATCCAAATTGGACAAGAACTATTATGAGCCATTTGTCAAGACTAGGTACAGAATGGGATACAGGGATATCTTCCCTTTATCACACCTAAAACAGAGATTTTCTCCCTTGATTATGGTTATCATGAAGTACTTCACCTGTGAGGGGAGATACTCCAGGATCTACTCCTACCATGTCAGACTTCTCATGCATTTCACAAGGGTCAATATGCTGTACTTGACCTATTACCTCTATAGAAGTAGGGACAAAATGTCTTCTGTTGTCTGGAGAAGGTATCCTTCACAACAAATGCAGAGTTTATTTCACCATTCCTTGATCAAGATGGTGGTATTACATCAGTTGTAATAGAAGGGCATACTTGGGATTTGTTCATAGCCCATGAAGTCTTGACAAGTCCACAGCCTCCTCATCAACCAAACTTGCCCTCCTCATCTACACAAGTGCCCTCACCTCAAGGAAACCTCCCTTATTCCCCTTCTCTTGATGCATCAAATGAAGAGGATGAGAGTGGCAATAGTGAACAAAGTGATGGAAGTGAGGGTAAGAGTGACACTAAATCAGTCCAAAGTGAGGAAGAGGAAGATGATGAGGAAGAAGAGGAAAATGAAGAAGAAGGGAATGATGAAAGTGAAGAATGGGTAGAAATAGAGAACAAATAGAAAAATAGTGAGCATGAAAATGAGAAAAACAGTGAAAATATGGAAGAGGATGGTGAGGAAGATGAAGAGGTTGATAGTCAGAATGAAATGAGCATTGATGAATTTAAGGTTAGCAAAAAAACAGAGGACACATAGATAGAGAATGAAGAAGAGGACAATGGAGAAGATGAATACAATGAGGGACAAGGCAACAAAGAGGAAAATATTCATGACAATCATGACAATAGTCATGATAGTCATGACAACAATCAGCCCCTCAGTGATAATGAAAATGATGGCAGTGCAGAAGATAAAGAGGGTGATAGTCATAATGATGATCACAACAGTGAAGAAGCAAGCATCTCAAAATAAGGGCAAAAGGACAATGCAAATTTCAGTGGAGAGGTTGTGATGATAGTGTGGAGGACAAAGAGTGCAATGCTGAAACAAGGAACATGATGATTGATGATGCCAATAATGAAAATGAAAAGGGTGATGACAACAGCAAGGGTCACAGTCATGACAAAGACACCAACAAGACCACCATCACACCTCTTGCATTAATCTATTAAAGAGGGCCAAGGCTTGTGTTTGCTTCCTCCAAAAAGCAAGGGACCATGCCATCTACTTCATCTTAGCCACCAGAAAAAGGTAAACAAAAGGTGAAGCAAGAGGAAGAAGATCGTGGCGTGGAAAGGGAGTTTGAGATCATCCAGATAGATAGTTATGAAGAGAATAAAGCAAGAATCTCAAACATGCTCATTAAAAAAAAATTGCACTCATTGAAGACCTCCAAGCCAATCTAAATAGGGCCAAAAGTGTAAATGATGCCCTTGAATTGGAGAACAGGCAGGTAGGAGCACAAGTTACCATCTATGAAGCTAGAGCCATCAAGGCATGGAAAGAAGCCCAAAAGGCATAGGTGAAACTGGAAGAGTTCATGGGCATCTATGAGGAGAGTGAGGGTGAAGAAGGATAGCCTAGGAAAAGACCTAGAACCATGGAGTTGAGAAAGGCATTGGCAAAGCAAAGAGAACATGAAGCGGCCCTAGCAGAGCAGATATCTCTTGAAGAGCTATTGGCCAAGGAGGTAGCACATGATTGAGAGCCTTGGTTGGAGAGAGCCAACATTCTCTTGGAGGCTAAATTGGAGAAGGCCAACAAGAATCTTGACCTCCAAAGAAGGATGACTAAGCATTATTCCCGAAGAAACCAAGTTGCAAGGGCCAAACTAAAGAAGGCCCAAGTCAAGATCCAAGCACTAAAAGAAGAAAAATGCCAAGCTAGACTTGGAATTTTGGCTGGAGCTTCTCTACAGGTCTCTCAAATCCCTTGAAGGAGACATACAACAATTTTGAAGGAATTTGGACAAGTTTTGGTTTTTTTGAGATTTTTAAGGCCTATAAGTGCAACGCCACTGGTGCTATGCTTTTCCCTCAGGCATCCTCAGAGGGGAAAATCTACATTTTTGGATTTCTCATGACTAGCACACTATGCTCACCAAATTTCAGAGCAATTGGAGCATTTTTGACCCCTCAAAAGGTCAAACAACACCTCATTTTCACCATTCTGCCTCCTTTTCAAGCCTGGCTATGTGCTCAGAGTAGTGTTGGGATTTTGAAATTTTGGATAGGTTACAAGAGTTGTATCAGGTAACCAAGAGTAGTTTTTGAATTTAGACTCATCAGGCTTTCCAACGAGCCATCACAGAGCAAACTCCAACATCGGGAAGGTCTCCAAAACTTGGTTGCAAAAGGACCTATTTTCTGCCTAAGGTGGCGCTGCGCTTATGGACAACATTGTGTGTTTTGGACCAAAAGTCAAAAAAACACACTCATTTATTGAAAAATCATATTTTAGTGTTTTTTGAGGCAAATCACTCTAGAATTAGGTGCTAGAAGTTATTTTGGGATTTATTTCATGGGATATTTTGTGCCTTGGGCCTTGCATGGTCTCTTGGGCATTTATGACATTTATGAGTGATTTTGACATTTTCCAACCCTATCTAGGGTTTTTTACCTCTCTTTCTAAGGTAAATAGAGCATGAGGATTTCATTGTAAATGTTGGCATTTTATGAGTTTTGAGAGCAATATATGGTTTTTATGAGCTTGGAGAAGAAATTCGTGTTGTGGAGTTTCTGAATGGCTTGCTTTGATTGATGATGAAGGAGGATAGCTTGCAGGAACCCTGAGCATGGTTAATGGTGATGTACCTCTATTAGTTTATTTTTTTCATGTTTATCATTATGTTCATCTTTCTATGTTGCAGTAGAACAGAAAATTATAGGCTGAGGAATGTTGTTTGAGGCACCTTAGTCCTTCCTGCTTTCTATTGCCTTGATGTTTTCCTCCGTTATAACATTCTATAGAATTCTTAATTGCTCTCTAGACCCCCTATGGTTGTTTATTCCATGAATGGTTCGATATAGTAGTCCTCAAATATGTTTTATGGTTAGCCCTGCTTACTTAATGCTATTTAAACTCTATTTTGGAATCTTTCTTTGAAGTATTACTTGTTAGGTTTTTGCCAAAGAGGTCATGTTTTGATCATGCCCTTTGTCCATGCTTGAGAAGTTTCCTTAAAGTTATTTGTAGCTTGATCACTAATGTTTAGGTGTTCCCTCTTCATTGATTAAATTTATTTGTTATCTTGAATGTTTTCTAAACCTTGTAGGTGAAATCACTAGAAGTTAAATGAGTTTCTCGCCTTCTATATTTCATTGGAATTATTCATCTTGAATTCTTATTTTCCTAAGTATAATCTAAAATTTATTGTTTTTCCCCGTTTTATGATTATACCCTTATGTTGATTAGTATTTGAGATCATCTCGTTTAAAAGTATTTGTTTAAGGATTCTTCATTTCCCTTACACACCTACTATGCTCACAAACTTAATGTCCAATTCATTCCACACATACCTTAAAGGATCCATTTGACTATGTTAGATTTGCCCTGTTATGCACCCTGTTTCATTGTTGAGATATACATGACTTTCTTTGACTCCATAGCCCAATGATTTGAAGATCTCTCACTCCACCTATTCTACCTGTTCATCTTACCCAACCAAAACAAAAAACAAACCCTACACTTAATTACTAGCCTAAAATCAACCATCCAAAGCAAGCAAGTTCACATCCTTTGCACACAATAGAGAGATCCCTCTTTGAGTCCAGGAAGGCTAGGTCCTAGGACTCCAAATACTGGTTTGATGTTACCCTGTGCATTTGGTCTACTAATTTGCTAAATCATAAGACACTAACACCCACATGATGTATACCACCACAGTTTTATCAAGATGCTATACACCTATGAAATGAACAAGAAAGCACAACAACCATGGAGGAAATTGGGACACCCCTTTTCCACAAGGAATAAGAAGAAGAAAATTGTTGCTATACAAGCCAAGAGCAGTCAACAAGCTGCTGGAAAAACAACAAAAAAACCTAATAGCAGAAAAAACCTTATGGTTTTAAGGCTTTATAGAAGAAGGAATAGATGACACCAGTTAGAATTCCATGAGTCTAAGGAATATGATACGATGGAGGAAGGTTAGAAGAAGGGTGAAAATCCTATAGAACCTAACCTTAGAAAAAATTATGCAAGGAGGCCAAGAACCAGACCCACGAAAAAACTAAGGTTGGGGTTTAAAGCTAAACTAAATCTCAAGATTAAGGAACCTATTGTCATTAAAGATGAAAAGAAAGACGAGCTTTATAGAGATAAGGAGGGGTTGTTAGCATAATCAGTGCCACAAGCTCTAGTAGCTGAGAAGACCGCACAAAATAAAATTAAAAGAGCAAGAGCCTCAAGGGAAATCTCAAAATAGGACAAGCTAAGACTCCTTGCATAGGCAACATAGGCCATTGCAAGTTAGAGTTTTTTGCTAACGGTTTTTTGTCAATAGGAATAGACTTTATTTAGTAAATTGTATCATGAAAATATTGTAATATTATATGGTTTCTTTCCCTGATATTATGGATCTTAAATTTTTGTACATTTTGATATATAATGTATGAAAAAAAAGGAGAAAAGCTTCAGAACTATTTAGGAAAAAACTTTTGTGTTGTGGGCTTTTCAAGATCAATATAGTTTTCTCTCTACAAAAGTTTGAAAGGTTTCGAGGATTCATGTGTTACTGGTTTTTTGTTTGTCCTTATACGTGCTTGTTCTCGTTTTTGCTAGTCATATGTTCATATCTTTAGTATTCGAATATACTTGTAATGAACTAGAATTCATTTTTTATTTCTCACTCTCATAATATTCAAATTCTCTAAGTGATTTTCCATTAGAGAAAATTTCAGCCTAAAAGTGCCCATGAAATTTTCATGTAATTTTCATGTCATAAACCAATCAATTTTTTTTTAAATTTAAAAAGAGGTACTTGTAAATATTTTGGAGAAAAAAGAACCAAAACTACTTTTTTTAATTGCATTTTTGACTTATCCCCTTATAGGTTTACTCAAATTTCACCTATATACACTGATTGGATGCAAAATTAAATTCTACATCCAATGCGTACCCATTATGCATAGTTTTGAGAACCCACTTTGATAAAAATTGCAAATACATTAAAAAGCGTGTTTCAACACATTTTTTAATGTATCTACAAATTTTATCAATGTGGGTCCTCTCAACAGTATGCATAATGAGTACTCGTTGGATGTGGAATTTAATTTCACATGTAATGAGTGTCTAAACGTGAAATTTGAGTAAACCTATAGGGAGATAAGTAAAAAATACAATTGAAAAAAGTAGTTTTCTTCTTTTCCCTCCAAAATTTATAACTCTTATTTTATTATTTTTACTATTATTTTATTAATTTTCCTTAGGAGACCACTTTTAGGCTGAAATGTCCTCTAACACATCTAGAGGTTACAAAAATCATTGTGTGGTGCTCTTTTTTTTTTAGATCAATATGCTAGTCTTCTATTACATCCTGATTATTACAATCTGAACAAATAAGCCAATACTTGTCTTTCCTTTGGTGGAGTTTTGAAGGATTTGCAACTTTTATTGGAATATACTTGTAACGAACTAGAATTCATGTTTGATTGTAATGAAATTAGGGAAGGATTTAGCAAGTGAACTAGAACTTACATTAATCATGTAATGTGTCATTTAAGGTAGTCAATACTAAGGATAAGGAATTAACTAGGGATGTATACATAGTACATGTGCATTTAGACTAGTGGAAGTGCCTTGTAGACATTAAATCTAAAGTTCCCAACTAAGGAACATCTACACTATTGGGAATAACCTGAGTTGTTACCAATGTGGAGCTTCAGCAAACCATGAGCATGGAAATGAAGAGCAGCTCAATAGATTTAAAATAACATCACACTAGTAGATGGAAGAACCTCAGCAAGATATTGGCCTCTATTCTCCTTCACTGCAGGGGAAATACAGCAATATAGGGACTCTTCAAATGAATAAAATGTATATTGGTCCTTTTATAATTAATAAGCTTAAAATACATATAAGAAATACATAGAAATAATTTTTAGCTATAGCAGCAACTTGCACTTTGTTTCATGATCCGGACAGTGGGGAAAAAGGGTATTTTATGCCCTAAAAAGTTTTTTTTTCAGAAATGAGCGTAAACATAAGCAGGGGAAATGGCTGGATATGATATCTTAGGTCATGAGGGACCTATGCTCCGAATTTCAGCTCAAAATAATGCTTCTAGCTATGTTAAACAACCCCTCCTTTCCCGACTAGGCTAGAAAACATTGATTTCCCATGACTTTGCTAAACAGGAATTTCTGAATACAGTGAGAGCATAATTCCCATGAGGTTTTCTACAGAAAATGATGAAATAAGTCTGATATGGATTCTATATTAATTAAATAGCAGAGAAATGGAGGTTTAACCTCATTTATACAAATAAAAAGACACTCAGCAAGGGTTTCCGACAATATACATGTACAAAATGTAGGACTGCAAAAAATAATGTAGTCTATAGCAACTCTGCATTAAAAATGGCTGAATATGACATATCAGAGCTGAATAATACAGTAAATGGAAAAATGCCTCTGTAATGGGACTCCCAGAGGGAAATAAGCACCTCCTCCTCAAAGACTAGCATACAAAGACAATATTTAACCCAGCAACAATGATCCTACAAGAAAGGACGCAGTTTCTGAAGTAAACTGCAATGTGGCTAAGTGTGGATGAATGGTCTCAAGCCAAATATAGAAATGAAGCTCAAATTACTCCTCTTTGATCCCTTAAGCAAGCTTATCCAAAGAGAGGATGGAATTCCCGCATAGAAATTCCTTGCACTAAGCAGTGCAGCAACTTCGGCTAAACAGTTGAAGCATGCAAGTGGTCTCAGAACAAAATAGCTGAATACATGAATGCCTTCCCTTTTATGCTATGTCTTTCTTTTATCTTCGGTGAGCCTCCTCACCCCAGATCCCACACAATGTTGAGGTGACTTCTTTGTGAAGCTTCCTCCTTCAAAATTGCGCTGCCCTAGCTTGCTTCCCTCCTCTTGTGGCTGTGTTGTTGACTTGGTCAACTAATCCACCTCCAATTCCTCTTTTCACACTAGGGATCTTCAATCTATTTTTCATATGTGTCTTAGGCTGATTCTTGTTCATATTGAACCGGTTTGCTTAGGTGATCTCTTCCTCCTCAATAATGCATGTTGACTTAGTCAAACTTGACTATGTCCTCATCTATTTTTCCCATGTTCACACTTGTAAGTGTAAATTTCAGCTCCTGAAGTGATCCCCTTCCTTATTAAGGTGGAAATTATACATATTTTTATTGTTCATGGGCTCCCTTACCCATTTATTCCTCTCCTAGGTGAAAGTAGCAAAATCTAATGTTCCAATTTGCTTGTTGCAAAATTGGGAACAATACAGTCCTCCCCTCCCAAATGTTGCTTGTCCTCAAGCAACTACAAGGATAGGACTAAAGAGAATCCTCTTCTCCCCTGTAGCACCCTCATAAGATGAAGTATCTCAAGGATCAAGGTGCTGCAACACCAATATATCTCCAAGTTGCTCCTCCCATGTGTGTAAGCTATATAAATAGCTGACATTTGTGACAATGAAACATCTATGGAAGCAACAATGGGATATTTGAAGGTCCTCTTGAGGCATGTGGGATGATATAAATTTGGATTCATCATCCCCCTTTGAGTTTCTCCCTCCCCAATCTATCAACCAAACATAATGAGTCACCCTCCAGTATGGCAACTCATGAAGGATCACCTCCACCTTGAGCTCCTGTAAAGAAGGTGGGCTGCATCGCTAAATGTGTGGAGTTAGAATGTGCATCTCTTGTTTCCTTTCTCTCCACTTATGATATATATGGGGCTGCTGCTGATATATGGCTGAGATATAATGGTCTTCAAGAAGGACCCAAGCCACCCCATCAAATCCAGCACCCATGAGGTGTCTCCTCAAAGAACTCAAACCTCCCAAACGAGTCCTCTCATTTGAAGGTAAGATTTATAGTATGGCAACCAAGGTTTTCCCATTTTTCTTTCTAAAATATGCAGCCTTTGTAATGTGAAGAATTATTTTTTCATTGGGCCTCTTCAACTCTTGTGCCTCTCCTCCAAAGGTGCTTCCTACAATCAATGTTTTAGCAGCATAATATGGAGGCATAAACATGTAAAAACAAGGAGGTAGAACATAGTCCCAATCATGGAACCAACGCAGGGTATCCTTTGCCTGCCTCAATACATAGTGCAAAAAGTGTGTTTTCAGGCACTTTTTTGCTTCCACATCCCTTTTACAAAAGAGAATCATGAAAGCATAATTTGGTGCCAATGATGCACACCGAAAACCATGTGGCATTCCCCCACAATCCATAAATAGAATGTCCATCATAAATGCTGCAAGTGGCCTCAAGTACATAACAATATAATATTCAAGAAGAAAAGACCCTTCTTGGTATGATATGCTGCTCATATAGACAAGGAAGTGTAAAATAAAAAACAAAATTTTACCTCCTCCGTCATGTACTCCGGTCATTGAGCTGAAATGGATCAAGTGCAAATTCTCCCTTGCTGCAAGTGAGTAGGGAAGTGGTTTTGCCAACCTTTTCTTCATATTATGGGTTTTGTATCTCTCCATATTCTGATATAAATTCAATTGAATTCCCTCCCAAGTGAACTCTTCCATTGAAGGATGGTATGCATAAAAATGCATGGAAGGGAAGTCCACAAATGTTGCATGTAGATCTTTCTCCTTGTGCTTGTGAATCCAAGCCAAGAAGGTCAAAACATAGTAAGGGATACTCTTGTCCATTAATTTCTCATGACCATCTTCTACATGCTCCCATGATGCATTACTTGTGAAATGGTCTTGGGAACACTTCAGCAAGTAATCCAAGCTCCTAAGTGACAGCGCTGCTAGCCCTTGGAGTAATGCTACTGTCATCTCAAAGCTCAATTATTTGACATATATTGTGCCAAAGACCCTTCCCAAAATTTTTTTGTACATGTAGAGATCCTCCCAAGATGGAAGGGCTGCTCTTTTCACTATGCTAATGCCATTCCTTACTCTTGCAGCATCATGCCAAGTATGAGAGCAATTATGCCCTTGCTCTCTCCCCATCCTCCGAAGCAACAAATGACTTTGCTGCCTCACCATTCCTCCATCATAAAACCTATGTCGTGAAAACATAATGATCTCATCACTATAATGCATCCACACTCCTTGCTTCCCCATGATGAAATTATCCAGCCAATCCTCCTTCCTCTCCTCACCCCATGGAAAAGGACATGTCATAGGTTGACCAAACTCTCTCAAGAGTAGCCAATGCAGCATTGCCTCTTGCTGCCCAGTGTCATAGACTTGCAAGAGGCTTATCAATCTCTTGCCTCCCATCCAAATCCACTCAACTCCATGTGGATGCCTCCTAGCTTTCTCCATCTTGGCATTCTTCCAATGAGGTCTACCATCCTCACATCTCTCCTTGCATTTCATAAGATGTTGAAATGCAACTCCTTGGAGACCTCCAAGAAAATATCCCTCATCAATGTTTATCTTGGACCCATAAGGATCCAAAGGGGCTGAAAGCAAAGTATCCTTGCTTCTACCTCTTGACAGCATTGTAACCCTCCTCCAGGGTAAAGTTGCTACCTCATACTCCATCTCAATGTTCATGACTCCCTCCAAAAGATCACACTTCAAACTCAAGGGTTTTGTGCAACTCATTAGGGGTCCATGAGAATGATGGTTCATCTTCTCCTTGAACAATCCAAGCTTGCACAGCGCAGTGCAATCTTGCTACTCTATCTCAGCAATACCATTTGATCCTGGGTCATATGCAAACAAATCTCCAACCCTTTCCATAAAATTTTCTCAAAATGTTAAGACATGGAAAATTATGCATACCTTTGTGATCCTTTGGGACATCTTCTATGGCTGCAAGAGGTCCTATCTTCAGTGTGTTGGCTGATCCAATTGCTGGTGTAGAAGGCTACTCTCTCAAGCCTATGGCAGCGTTGGTACTTGCCTCTTCCCATGGTGGTGTGGACCCTCTCTCCTCTGATCTCTCTCCATCAAAAGTTCTGATCAGCTCTTGAGTGAACTCAGAAAAAGAAGTCACTCTTCTATGGCTTGAGTGATTGAACCACCAAGCATTGGCTTCACCCTCCAGGTGCAGCGCTGCAACTTCTGCTGCCTCCCTCTCTTCCACTAGATGAAGTATGAAGAATGCCTCAAGCTTCCTTTCCCAAGCTCTTGCTGTAGTTGGCCCATCAAATTTAGACAATAGGAATCTATTGCCTTTGATATCTAATTTGCTACAATGTCTTCTCCCTTCTCTCAGTTGAATAAACTGAGGAAAATATAGGGTCTTGTTAGCCACTGATAAATGCTATTATACCAAGAAGTGGCTAATTTTTTTCTTCAAAACTTCAAGAGATAATTCCCCTTTTATAACCTATCATCTTTGAATTTTTTATGAAGATAACTTACCTTTAAGTTAATCTTCATTGCTGTTTCCTTTTTATCCTGAAAAATCTGCTATTTGGCAAGAGAAGATTGCTTGAAAAATCCCCTTTTTCCCATTTTTTACCCCTCCTTTCACTCATAAATAAACCCTTTCATTCACCCTTTTTCTCCATAAAAACCCCCCATAAGCGTCCATTCAACCTTCAAGATCACTCCATTCCCCCTTTAAAACCTTATATTCTCCCTTATTTGGTTGCAAATTTCCTTATTTCCTCTACCAGAAACCTCAAATTGCCTTAAAAACTCTGTTTTTAGGGAAAAAATGCCTTTCTGCACATAAAAGTCTTTTAAGCCCCCGAGGGCTTAATCCTGGTAGACCCTCTACTGCATAGGACCTATAGCCCCGTAATCGGGCACTTAAGGGGCCTAAAACCTCTCCGAACCCCCTGAAAAGCCATTTTTTCTTTTTGTTTCCCTCTCTCGACATGTAAATCTGAAAACGAATGCAGACCGTTGATATTTGTAGATCAACGGTCATTGGGCACTTATCTCCCACCAAAGCACAAACTCTTTCTCCCTTTTTTGGTATCATTTACCTCGACAAAGTGTATTTGAATCAATCTTGACCATCCGTTTATAAAATCCAATGATCAAGATTAAACCCGATCATCAAATCAATTCTTATTCCCATTTCATAACTCTGCCTTGAGATTAAATCCAAGACGTCAATTCAATAGATCCAACGGACACAATTTGATCTGATAACCCCAATACCATTGGGACCTACCTCTACCTCGTACAAACGCCCAACCACTCATAAGCCACCACCTGTACTCCACTAATTCCTCTACTGAGAAACTCTCCCTGTCGCGTGCGATCCGCACCGTTGGATCTCCAACCCTTCATCCGACGGCTCACAGGGCATGTCGGATTCATTCTGCATCCAGGGTTTAACGCCTAAAATCTACGCGATGAGGGAGGTATTGCAAAGACATGTGTCGGCAAGTGTGTGGAATCGCATTTTTTTGACGAAAACCACAAACCACTTCCAACGCCATGCGAATACCACCAGCTTTTTTCTGCCAAACTACCCTTCTCCACAGTGTAACTCTTCTTTTAATCGTGGTCTTCCATCATTTTGACTTGACAGTTGTGTTTTAACCCGACCCCCATCCACCTTTTTATTTTGATCTGCTCCCAAATAATTTATTCTTCGATCTTGACCGTTCATCTTGTTGATCAAACGTCCCTCATCCATTCTCATCCCTTTCCATCGCCCTTCCCCTTTGTTCTCCGAAAGGCCCCTTCGCAAGATCTTAACTGTCCATCATTTAAATCTGACATCTCCTATTACTCCTCAGCCCCAAACCTCTTCCCTCCATCTATCCCCTAAGGTTTTGATTGTGAGGTATCCACTGTTCATTTCTTACATCCAACGATCACGATTAAAACTTCCCTCCATTTTCATTTTCCCTCTGCATTACAAATTCTCGATCATTCTCAGCCGTTGATCAATCTAGATCAACGGCCTGGATTTAACCTAATCACCAATCAACCATCTGACCTCCCAATTGAACCCACCGTTTGTTCTAGACCGTTGGTTGTTCTCATGCAATAGCTGCGATTTAATCTCGCGCCCAAACCTTCAAAACAGTGCCTAACCCTTATTCTTCATGGATTTTCCTTAATTTTTGCTCGTTTTGTGGAGGTTTTAAAGTTTTCTCCACCGTTTCAAGAAGAAAAGAAGGCCAGGGATGATGATCCCCCAGGCTCCTATCCATCAAGAAAGCAAGATTGCAGGGTTTAAACCATGATCTCCCCGTGCCTCATGAGCATTGAAGATGTCAGAAAACCCTCTATGCGCCTGCAAAACACAGCAAAACTCAGGAAAACATCAGAAATGAAGAGTATCAGTGCCAAAGGATGAAATCAAACCAGAATGAAGAAATTAAAGGTTTTTAAGCAGAGTTCAAAGGGATTGAGGCCTAAACAATAAAAAATCAAGGCCTGATCCTGACACGAAGATAGTACGAGAACCAGAAGACATAAAATAAGCCTAATTAGGCCTAAAACACACATCTAAAGCAGATTAAGTTGTTTTAAGATTAAACAAAGGAAAATATCAGCGAAGGAGATCTTTACTGCCACATCAGGGGCTAATTGAACCCCTAGCTATCAGAAGAGCCACCTGCAGTGTCATAGAAATCAAAGAAGGCCTAGTTATTACCAGAAACAGAAGATATTTGCTTAAAAACAGTTGAATAGTTATTTTTAACAAAAGAAGATATTTCAAACTGTCAATGAGGTTATTTTAGAAGATAAATAGGCCTTGAAGTTCACCTTTTCTGCCCATTAAGCCTAAAATAGCAAAATAGAGTTAATGGAGCAGAGTTGTAAATGAGATGCATTCGTGCCTTAGGCCTTGCATGGTTTTCAAGGCTAGGAGTTGCATTTAATGTAGAATTCATTACACTCCAATCCTAAAACTCTTCCACCTCATCATTTCTTTTATAAATACTTTCAAATAAGATGAGGACTGGGTTGATTGTTCACTAGTTGTAATACTGAAACTCTCTGAAATAATACATAGTCTATTCGAAGTTGAAGAAGAAATTGAAGTCTTGGAACCTTGATGATGTTGTTATATGCTTGTTCTTGAGAAGGCTCTATCATTGGATTCATGAGCATGGCTATTGGTGAAGTATTCTGAATTGTTTGATGTTTTCTTCTATTTTCATTTTGTTCCACAATTGCTTACGACAGTAGGATGAAATTTTTAGGCCAAGAAATGACTCCTAGAAGCACCTTAGACTTGTTCTTCCTTCACTGTTTTATGTTTTCTTCTGCTGAGGTATTTTAGAGTCTTTAATCTCTCTCTTTAGTCCTCATGCTTGTTTATTTCTCTAATAAGTTCAAATAGTTGGTTTCAACATGATTTATGGTTTTCCCTGCTTGTCTGCTGCCACTTGAAAACTGTTATTGAAGTCTCCCTTTGAAATACCATTATTTGAAGTTAGTCGAGGAGGTCTTTTTTGATCATGCCCTTTGTCCTTACTTGAAAAATTGTTTTGAAGGTCTTTATAGTTGTGATCATAGATGTTTTTTAGGTGTTCCCTCTTTTATGACTGTAATTATCAATGAATCATTTATGTTTTCTAAGTCATTTGAAATAAAATCTTTGAGGAAATAGGATGTGCTCTCGAATCTTAGATTTCATTTTAAAAGTTGTCTTGAAGTCATCATTTTCTTAAAGTGTGACTTGTATAATTCATGGTTAGCACTGTCTATCAAATAGCTCTTTATTGTTCAAATTATGCTTTCAATTTCCCTTTGTTGAGAATTCAAACTCTCTTTCCAAATCATTAATGTCCATCTCATTCCAAAAAACCAAAGGATCCTATGGCCAAGTTATATTTTCCCTTTGATATCCCATACCCATTGATAAGTTTGTAACAACCCCTTCTTGACTCCATTACCCAATGAATCAAACATTTCCCATTTCTATCTATCTTTTCTAGACCTATCATGTTCTGCTATGTCATTCAACCAAAAAAACAAACAAACACTTGCACTTAATAACTATTCTAAAACCCATACTCAAAGAAAAAAAGATAAACCTTTGCAAACAAGTAAATTTGAGAGATCCCTCTCTGAGAACAGGAGGACTAGATCCTGGAACTCTAAATATTGGTTTAATGTTGCCTTGTCTTTTGATTTTCCAATCTATCAAAACACAGGACCACAACATAATGGCGATCACGGTGGGACCCTAAGTAAAATTCTTAAAAATAACACTCATTGTCTAGTACAAATTAAGTAGCCTTCTTCAAGCACTACCAGGACTAATGGTAATCATGATAGGACTTATTTGAATCAGTGACAAACTAATTATCCCTTAGGATTCTCATAGAGCCTTATTAAACCTTGAAAAAACCAGCTAGTAAGCCATAAGAGTGAACTTTCTTTGTTTTAAAACACCCTAGCTAAGTGTTGAATCAGATTAGGACACTCTCCTAACCCAAAAACTTAGAAAACCAAAAAATAATTTAGATTAGCTTCATAATAAACATGGTGGTGGAACCATCCAATATTTTACCTTCATAGAAGCTAAAACGTTTCCACCTGGCGACTCCACTAGCCCTAGTAGGCCTATTACTCATCTAGGTCTCCAAATCTCTTTAGGACTGTGTTAACCAGCCTTGAGGAAGTTTAGAAGCCTAGTCCCATATTAGATAATACATTTTGAGAGGCAAAACTTTCAAAAAATAGTCCCTAAAAACATAACCTCTCTCATTTTTGAAAAGTAGTCTGGCTTCACATAGGATCAACACTAGATCCCATCCAGACCCTAATCTTCCTACAATAGTTGACAATCCAGAGAGAATTATGTGGCAGACTCCTAAATTTAGAAAATCAACTACTGATAGGAACGTCTAAGAACAAAATCTATCCCTGAAAACCTTGTTGTCTTAGAGGATTTACACTTTGATTTACATCATACGAATAACATCTTTAGAACTAGATCTCAAGGTGATTTAAACCAAATTGATCTTGACATTGCAGATTTGCAACAAAGCTTTAGTAGAGAAGCCTCACCTTCCACTCCTCCTGATTCCCAGCTTCTTCATCACTTTAGTCTTTTTTCAGAACAAATCTACTCAAAACCAGTTTGTTGGCCCAAGTGTCTCTTCCACGATACGGTAGCGCTCAAATGCGTCTCGAGGCTAAAAAGGCAAAGCTTCGAGGCCACATCAAACCAAGCTCAGCCTCGTAGCTAGCCCTACGAGGACGGGAGAGAAACTCAATTCCAATCTGTCCATCGACTTGGGTGGAATTAACATGGCTTGAATCAATTTATTCGTAAAAAATAGAAAAGTTGAATTTCTTTTTGGTTTGTTGAAAAGATGGGAAAACAATTTTGGGTCCGGGGATAAGGCCAGATTTTTGCAGAATTCGAGTTGGGGCGAGGTAGGCAATAGTCTTGATGCTTTTGATCGGGTATATGGATGGATCAGAATGACAAGGAGCTGAAGAGGGCAAGGGAGAACATGGATCCTCTCCAAACAGGCGAAAACATGTAAAACTAAACAAATTTAAAGGCAGAGCACTGGAAACAATGGATTCAACCTCATTTACTCATTCATTTAGTTTTAGAAGCATAAGAAGGGAATGGCATACATTAAACATGAAATAACTTACAATAAACTGAGAGAAAACACCATCAAGAACTGAAAGCCACAAGAATCCCAACAGGTGCCGCAAAACCTCTGATCTTTCCTTAGCCAAAATATGAAAAATATGTACAATAGTGTGCCAAAAGTTTTCCCAAGAGTCCAACCTATCCAACCTCTGAAAATGATTGATAAATTACATCATATAGACCATCCTAACCCCTTCCCACACCTCTAGGGGTCGAATTCCTCCTTCTAGGAGCAGTTCCAACTAATTCTAAACAAGGAGCTAGAATATAGGCATCCAAACAACTTGCCTCTAAAAGGGAGGAAACTGATTCTTACACTTGATTTTTACTTTTTTAGGAGTGAATCATCTAGAATAGGTAAAAATGAGTCCAAGTTACATGCCAACCATAAAATTACATCAAGATAACTCAAAAATTACATCCACAAGCAAAACTGGTCCAACTGGCCGAAATTCTGAGCTGGAAGGTGAAAAATTGACCAAAAATCTATATGCATAGCGCGCCTTTCAGCCTACTTTTGGGGCACTTCCCGGAGTCCGAATTGAGCTCATGATAGCTCGTTGGAAAGCCCTGGATGTTGGATATCCAACCCAAGTGGAATTTTTAAATTTGGAGCTCATTTTCCCCTCCAAAACTTCATTCTCCTACAAGTACTTCCTGCTGGTGCAAAAGGTGGCAGAAAGGTGGTTTTCATGGTGTTTTTGGGCCTTTTGATCATCCAGAACTTGATGAAATGCTTCGGCCATACTGGAGCATGCATAAATTACCATGAAAAATCCAAAAATATAAATTTTTCCTCCAGCAAGTGTCCCAATCATAAGCGAGCGCGTCGACGCGCTACTCGTATGGCTGAAAAATCTGTTTTGAGACCAAAATATTTCAAAATGACAAAAATTTCTCCGAATTTGCTCAAATTCGGAGTGAAGACCCTCCATCATGTATCATGCCCATCCAACAAAGCCTTGGCCAAAATCAGGAGTGGATCAGGCCTCTTCCGCCATTTTAGTGCTCTCCTAGTGCATGCAGTTCCTGTGGTGAAAACACTGTCTCGGTTGTATGATGTATTGTTGTCAGTCATGGTGTTTCAATTTGTATGTTCAGCTTGTTGAAAATGAGAAATGAGACCTTGGTGTCTTTGTCTCCAATCGCCAAATGCGTGCCAAAGGGGAATGAGGGATTGAGAACCCCTATAAGTGAGATAGGAATGGGATATGGTGATGGGGGGTAGTTTTTAAGGACAAGAGTGAAATGAAATGGCAACATATCAGTGAGTCAACTGGAATCAAGGACAAAGAAATGGCCTTTGAATGTTATGGAGATTAGGCTTTTGTCAATGGAGGAATGTAGTAGTAAGTAATAGGGTTTGGGATTTCACATGGGAACCAAAAGTATAAAGGGATATGAGGATAATGAATATGGGGAAGGGACGACAATATGATCACATGGTAGTGACAGCAGTGATGGAATACAAAGAAAAGGTTGACAAATGGCAAGAATTTAGCACCAACACAATCTTCAAACTTTATGCATAACCCTAGGAGCAGATTTGGTATAAACGTAGGGTTTGATGTTCACCATATCAAACACTTGTTTTTTTCACATTCGAAACACCATAACAAATCCACGAATCACTGAGTAGGCATAAATAACTTACTTGTAGACAAATGAAGTGGTTTGATGAGAATTTGGGTGATGAACTGTTGTTTTCCAGCCTTGGGGCTATATGAGTAGCGCGCACTTTTATATGCGTAGCGCGCTACATAGTGCATTTTGAAGGAGGCTTTTGGAGGCCTTCCAGGTGTCCAAATTGGGCATGTGATAGCTCGTTGGAAAGATATTGGAGTATAATTTCCAACCCAAGTGGAATTTGGCAATTTGGAGTTCATTTACCCTGTCAAAAATCAAATCTCCCAACACTACTTCCTGCAGGTGCATCAATTCTCCTGAGGCAACGGTATTCTTGACATGTATCCAAAACCATTATACCTGTGTAAAAAGTGAAGGAGGGTTTTCTTCCTTGGCATTTTTGGGACAAAAAAATCTCTCAGGTTTCCAAAATTCATCTTTTATTGCTCTAAAAAATCATTTGAGTGAAACCTATCCCGATGTGTGAGACAAGGGATTTTGTCGAAATGAAGCGAAATGAAGGGGATAAGGGGCTTCTAAATTCTTGGGGAAATTTTTGGAAGTAGGGAGGGATGTTAGGAAGTAGGGGAAAGTGGAATATCAGAGATTGAGTGAGGGGAAGGGGTCCAAAAGGGCAAAACACAGGCCTAGCCTAGAAAATTGCCAAGTTGTGGCAAGAAACTAGGGTTTGTGGAAAAATGAGGAATTTGGGGGATCTCAGTGATGGGAAGTGTTTAATAAGGTACATTAGTGATAGGGGAAGGTGTATGAACATCAGGATACAAGTTTTTCTAATGATTTGACCATCCAAGAGAAATTACCTCCAAAACCCTAGGAGAGGGAAATGGACCTTACCTAGGCACAACTGAAGCATGAACAAGGTGTAAAATGACTCTTTGGAACCTGACATGATGATGACAACCCTCTGAATGATGGTACACTCAGCTGAATGGTGACATGGACCGACATTTGGACAACTTTGAAAAGAGTGAAAACAAACCCTAGACCTAATGCCTAGTGACCAAATTTTGCTTGAAGACTCATTGAAATGACAAAATTTGACCTCGACACCTTAAAATCACTTTGTAAGAGCATGTTTGATCACTGAAGGAAAGCTGCAAAGGCTGACACTAACATTGGCTCCAATGGGGATGGTAGCTCCTTGGAGGTGCTAAGAACGGCAGATCTTTGGGGGAGCAAACCAGTGCCTTATCCATTGGGCAATGGAATCAAAAACTCAAACTGAAATGCATGACTGAAAACTGATGACTTGACGACACAAATTGACTCTCACTCAACTAAAAACTGACTCGATACTTAAACACAACCGACAAACTGGAAAAGATGCTCAAAGTAGAGCTTATTCATCAAACCTACTCTAATTGTACTTTTCACCACCCGATCAAGTGAAATGGAACAGCCAATGCAACCATGTAAGCATGCTGGCTGCTGTTTGATTTCTTCCCACATGCTTACTGATGCACAGGAAAAGGAAAGAATCGAAAGGCAACTCCCATGGAAATTTGAACTCAAGCTGACTGCTGATAAACTTGCAAAGCATGAATTGACTAGAGGACTTCAAGAAAACTGCAAAAGGATCTTCATACACATAGCTACTGATTTCCATTAACACATCACTGCTCTGATCCAGATAATCTCCATACCTTAATCTTAAAATTTTTCTCACCTCTATGATGTCTTTCTTTGGTGATTGCAGCAAGCTGCCAAAAGGATCCTGAATTTCGTGAATAACCAAACACTGTTGCTGATTACAAACAGAACAAAAGTCTCCTTCATCAATCTCCTCATATGACTGCAAACCTTGATGAGGGCTTTGTGATGAAAAATATGTTAAACAAGAGAATGAAGGCAACCTTTGAATAAGATTATCATCAATATTCTTTTCCGGCACATGGTTAGCTAATGAAGGAAAACTTTTACAGCAAACATCATCCAACACACGAGCAATAGGATCATCAAAAACTTGAGAAGACTACTGCACTGTATCCCTTGAAACTGTATGACATCCTACTGGCTGTTCATCTTTTCCTTGAGATATATTACGAAGATTCTGCCTTATAAACTGAAATGCTTTGAAACAAAAGGGTATAGAATTTTCCTGCATCATCAAATCATGTATTTCATCTTCCACAACTTCATCTATAATCTGACCTTCAATTTCATTTGGTAGCTGCAAATCTGATGCTACAGGCTGCTCAAGAATTTCGTTATCCGTCTCATCCTCAACATGAACACTGAGAGATTGCTGATTTCTTACAGGCTGCTCATTTGAAGATTTACTATGCAATTTACCCTTCAAAAACTGAAATGATTCAAAACAAAATGGTACGGAGTCACCTTGTATCATTTGATCACATGTACCAGCTTCCATGTCCTCATCTGCAACTTGACAATCAATGGCTTTCGGGGGTTGCAAATCTGAATATGAGAAGTTTTGAACAAGGCTTTCATTGCCCTCAAGACGATCCAGATCAAGACTTTTTGACGTTTGATTTCTGATTGCATGGAAGTTATCTCTAATGAACTGAAACGAATCAAAACAAAAAGGCAAAGATCCTTCACTTACATCAAAATTTTCTACACTTTCCTCATCATTGCCATAGCTGATATGCATCGGTTGATCACTGTACTCGAGCTGCTGAAAGTGAACTTCCTCCTCGCACAAACTAGCTACTGATTTGTCTGCAAGATTAGCTTCTGTTTGGAGAACATAATCATCATCATACTGATCAAACTGAGGCAATTCATCGGTATAAAACACATCATCAAACATACATATCATATCAACAGCTCTCTCTTCTTCACAATGATCTATAAAACAATCACTATGACAACTGGGATAAGAAACAAAATGTTTTGGGTCAGCCGCTTGTTCTTGAATGTCATTTTCATTTTTTGCAGTCATTTTCCGCACCATCTCTTCTACTGCATTTACGAAAAGATCAAGATTTTCCTCTGAAAGTGTCGATTTCTCCGGATCTATGTTTTTCATCTCTTCTTCCTTCAACCTTGCCCTCAAGATGAGCAAATGAGCCTCTACATTCACTACCTTATTCTGCATTTCGTGAAGTGTTGGAATATTCTTTTCTCTTAGCTGAAACTCCATTTCCGGATCAAAGGCACCCGGGTAGTGCAAGAGAGCAGATCTAGGAGAAGGTCTTATATCAACTGGCATCGAATAATAAACTTGGTTAAATCTGGCAGAAAATTGTTGTACTGTCTCCCCTGGCAATCTTTTCAGCTGGTTATACTCCTCTATAATCAACAAAAAGTTCTGTCCGATCATCCACCTATCAAGGAAAACTTTGACAAACTGCTGGAAATCTGTGATGCTCGCATCAGGCAGGGCTTTGAACCAACTCTTCACTTGGCCTTGCAAAGAAAGAGAAAAAAGCCTAATACTAACATCCTCTTCATCAACTTCAAAAAGGTCTAGAAAAGTCTCAACATTCTGCACATGTTGCTCAGCGTTGACATTGTTACATTCACCATCAAATCTTGGTAGATATAGGTCATAATTTGTAGGGAAAGCATGAAGAACAGAAGGTAAAACAAGAGGTTTGTACCGATCTGGAATTTTACAAGGTGTATGGGCATGTACAAGAGCTGTGGGATCAGTTTTGTTTTCTTTAGGCTCATCACTCTGAAGAGAGTCATCATAAGATGTGGGAAAAGTAAGGAGGCCAGGATCAAAGGGAAACTCAGTATTCACACTTTTTGAATGGGTCGAGTGAAGATTTTGATCACCTTTCTCATACAACAAATTCTGAAAAACTTTCAGGACAGCTTCAAGAACATCAAAGAAATAGTTTACAAGAAAGCAGATTAGATCCTGAATACCATTCCACTTTAGATACCTGAACTTTGTGTAAGATCCTTCCATTTTATCAGAGAAAGAGTCAGTCCTCCAGACTTTGAATTGGAGTCACCAGGTGAATGATTTCAGCCTTCTTATGTCTGATCATTGTCCACCATCAACCATCAGATCTAAACTCGATACATGTACTGGGGCAATTTATAAGTTAAGTGTTACGATTACAAGCTAGACCGGAGATCGACTGAAGCAGCGTTTATCTACTATGCACTCGCAGAGCAAGAGCAGTTCGAAAGCTACCTGGCGTGACTTCAGGCTCCGTCTGTAGCTATAAATCAAACAACACTAACCAGCAAACCAATTTCTCCCCAGTATGGTCACCACTATGTTAGCGCTCAAATCTACCTTAGGCTGAAATAAGGTAAAACTCAAGGCTACATCAAACCACGCTCAGCCTCGTAGCTAGCCCTACGAGGACAGGAGAGGGCTCTCTCCGGGTCTATCTCGGCAAAGGATTTTCAAAGGGGATGAGATGACTTATAATGAACAATGAATACTTATTTTAGGCTAGTAAAGAGATAGGAATGTTTGATTTTGATTTTTTTGTGTTTTTGTTGGAGAAATGGGAAAAAACAATTTTGGGTCCGCGGATAAGGCCAGATCTTTGCAGAATTCGAGTTGGGGTGAGGTAGGCAGTAGTCTTGATGCTTTTTGATTAAGTGTATGGATATATCAGAACGAAAAGGAGCTGAAGAGGGCAAGGGAGAACATGGATCCTCTCCAAACAGGCGAAAACATGTAAAACTAAACAAATTCAAAGGCAGAGCACTGAAATCAATGGATTCAACCTCGTTTACTCATTCATTTAGTTTCAAAAGCATAAGAAGGGAATGGCATACATTAAACATGAAAGAACTTACAATAAACTGAGAGAAAACACCATCAAGAACTGAAAGCCACAAGAATCCCAACAGGTGCTGCAAAACCTCTAATCTTTCCTTAGCCAAAATATGAAAAATATGTACAATAGTGTGCCAAAATCTTCCCCAAGAGTCCAACCTGTAGAATGTCTCAGAAATTACATCATATAGACCTCCTAACCCCTTCCCACACCTCTAGGGGTCGAATTCCTCCTTCTAGGAGTAGTTCCAACTAATTCTAAACAAGGAGCTAGAATATAGGCATCCAAACAACTTGCCTCTAAAAGGGAGGAAACTGATTCTTACACTTGATTTTTACTTTTTTAGGAGTGAATCATCTAGAATAGGTAAAAATGAGTCCAAGTTACATGCCAACCATAAAATTACATCAAGATAACTCAAAAATTACATCCACAAGCAAAACTGGTCCAACTGGCCGAAATCCTGAGCTGGAAAATGAAAAATCAGCCAAAAATCTATATGCGTAGCGCGCCTTTCAGCCTACTTTTGGGGCACTTCCCGGCATCCAAATTGAGCTCATCATAGCTCGTTGGAAAGCCTTGGATGTTGGCTATCCAACACAAGTGGAATTTCCTAATTTGGAGCTCATTTTCCCCTCCAAAACTTAATTCTCCCAGAAATACTTCCTGCTGGTGCAAAAGGTGGCAGAAAGGTGGTTTTCATGGTGTTTTTGGGCCCTTTGATCATCCAGAACTTGATGAAATGCTTCGGAAATACTTGAGCATGCATAAATTACCATGAAAAACCCAAAAATATAAATTTTTCCTCCAGCAAGTGTCCCAATCAAAAGCGAGCGCGTCGACGCGCTACTCGTATAACTGAAAAATCTGTTTTGAAACCAAAATATTTCAAAATGACAAAAATTTCTCCGAATTTGCTAAAATTCGGAGCGAAGACCCTCCATCAAGTATCATGCCCAGCCAACGAAGCCTCGGCCAAAATCTGAAGTGGATCAGGCCTCTTTCGCCGTTTTAGTGCTCTCCTGGTGCATGCAGTTCCTGTGGTGAAAACACTGTCTTGGTTGTATGATGTGTTGTTGTCAGTCATGGTGTTGCAATGTGTATGTTCAACTTGTTGAAAATGAGAAATGAGACCTTGGTGTCGTTGTCTCCAATCGCCAAATGCGTGCCAAAGGGGAATGAGGGATTGAGAACCCCTATAAGTAAGATAGGAATGAGATATGGTGATGGGGGGTAGTTTTTAAGGAAAGGAGTGAAATGAAATGGCAACATATCAGTGAGTCAAGTGGAATCAAGGACAAAGAAACAACCTTTGAATGTTATGGAGATTAGGCTTTTGTCAATGGAGGAATGTAGTAGTAAGTAATAGGGTTTGGGATTTCACATGGGAACCAAAAGTATAAAGGGATATGAGGATAATGAATATGGGGAAGGGAGAACGATATGATCACATATTAGTGACAGAAGTGATGGAATACAAAGAAAAGGTTGACAAATGGCAAGAATTTAGCACCAACACAATCTTCAAACTTTATGCATAACCCTAGGAGCAGATTTGGTATAAACGTAGGGTTTGATGTTCACCATATCAAACACTTGTTTTCTTCACATTCGAAACACCATAACAAATCCACGAATCACTGAGCAGGCATAAATAACTTACTTGCAGACAAATTAAGTGGTTTGATGATAATTTGGGTGATGAACTGTTGTTTTCCAGCCTTGGGGCTATATGCGTAGTGCGCACTTTTATATGCGTAGCGCGCCACATAGTGCATTTTGCAGGGGGATTTTGGAGGCCTTCCCTGTGTCCAAATTAGGCATGTGATAGCTCGTTGGAAATCTCTTGGAGTCTAATTTTCAACCCAAGTGGAATTTTTCAATTTGGAGTTCATTTACCCTGTCAGATATCAAATCTCCCAACACTACTTCCAGCAGGTGCATCAATTCTCCTTAGGCAACGGTATTTTTGACATCTCTCTAAAACCATGAAACTTGTGTAAAAAGTGAAGGAGGTTTTTCTTCTTTGGCATGTTCTAGATAAAAACCTCTCTCAGTTTCCAAAAATGCATCTTTTATTGCTCTGAAACATTATTTGAATGAAACCTATCCCGATGTGTGAAACAAGGGATTTTGTCGAAATGAAGCGAAATGAAGGGGATAAGGGGCTTCTAAATTCTTGGGGAAATTTTTGGAAGTAGGGAGGGATGTTAGGAAGTAGGGGAAAGTGGAATCTCAGAGATTGAGTGAGGGGAAGGGGTCCAAAAGGGAAAAACACAAGCCTAGCCTAGAAAATTGCCAAGTTGTGGCAAGAAACTAGGGTTTGTGCAAAAATGAGGAATTTGGGGGATCTCAGTGATGGGAAGTGTTTAATAAGGTACATTAATGATAGGGGAAGGTGTATGAACATCAGGATACAGGTTTTTCTAATGATTTGACCATCCAAGAGAAATTACCTCCAAAACCCTAGGAGAGGGAAATGGACCTTACCTAGGCACAACTGAAGCATGAACAAGCTGTAAAATGACCCAATGGAACTTGACATGATGATGAAAACCCTATGAATGATGGTACACTCATCTGAATGGTGACATGAACCGACATTTGGACAACTTTGAAAAGAGTGAAAACAAACCCTAGACCTAATGCCTAGTGACCAAATTTTGCTTGAAGACTCTTTGAAATGAAAAAATTTGACCTTGACACCTTAAAATCACTTTGTAAGAGCATGTTTGATCACTGGAGGAAGGCTGCAAAGGCTGACACTAACATTGGCTCCAATGGGGATGGTAGCTCCTTGGAGGTGCCAAGAACAGCAGATCTTTGGGAGAGCAGACCAGTGCCTTATCCATTGGGCCATGGAATCAAAAACTCAAACTGAAATGCATGACTGAAAACTGATGACTTGATGACACAAATTGACTCTCACTCAACTAAAAACTGACTTGATACTTAAACACAACCGACAAACTGAAAAGATGCTCAAAGTAGAGCTTATTCATCAAACCTACTCTAATTGTACTTTTCACCACCCGATCAAGTGTAATGGAACAACCAATGCAACCATGTAAGCATGCTGGCTGCTGTTTGATTTCTTCCCACATGCTTGCTTATGAACAACGAGAAATAACTACTGAAAGGCAACTCCCATGGAAACTTTGAACCAAGTGGACTGCTGATAAACTTGCAAAGCATGAATTGACTAGAGGACTTCAAGAATACTGCAAAAGGATCTTCATACACATAGCTACTAATTTCCATTAACACATCACTGCTCTGATCCAGATAATCTCCATACCTTAATCTTAAAATTTTTCTCACCTCTATGTTGTCTTTCTTTGGTGATTCACCCATGGCAGCAACATGGTATGCCCCATTAGTGTTACCACAATCCCTACTTCCCTTACCAAATGAGTACCAATCCAAAATTCCCCATTTCATTGCAAAGGAATCTACAACAACTCAACATCATCTAGATAGAATGGAAGATGCATTTGATTACATGGAGATAGAAGAGGAGACCATTAAGATGAGAATTTTTGCCCAAATTTTAGGAGGGGATGTAAAGAAATGGTTTAAAAACTTACCTCCTAATAGAATCAATGATCTCCCTGCTTTGCATCAAACATTCATAAACAAATGGGAAACCAAAAAGAATCCTCTCCAAATATTAGCAGAATATAGCAGTCTCAAAAGAAATACAGGGGAGAGTGTTCATGACTACTCCACTAGGTTTAACAGTGTTTATAATGCTCTTCCACCTCACATGAAACCTCCCCAAGGCATGGACTTAGTTAGATACCCTAAAGGCTTTGATGCTAAAATGGCCTATCAATTAAGAGAGAGAGATTATATAACTCTAGAAGACATGCAGAAGGGGGTTGTGAGTGTAGAAGCAAACATAATCGAGAAAAGGAATAGGTTAAGATCAGAGAAGAGGGTAACTTACAAAGATGACATTACACCCTCAACCTCAACCTCTGACACCAAAATTGATAACCCGGTGAAGGTAATGGAAAGGATGCTTGAAAAGATCAACTTGAATGATAGAGTGCCACCAAGAGAACCTCAAAACAACCAAAACAGAAATAGAAATCAGAATTATAGGAGAGAAAACAATCAAGATAGGCCAAAGGAAAATGACCAACAGATTAGACCTCCCTTCCAACAAAACTATGTAGATCAATATGAGGAAGATAGGGAGATTGAAAGGTTGGGAGAAGGTCATGTAAACTTGATTGGATCAGACAGTGGGGATGATGTTTTTCTCACTGAAGAAGAAAAAGGTTTCTTTTCCTTTGATCAAAATACAAAAACCTATGAAGATTCTAATGATTATATATTAGGGTTTGAAAATGCAATCATGGAGGTGCACAAACAATATGACCTTAGGAGAAAAGGGAACGTAGACAATTCAAAAGATAAAAACACTAGTACTGCTATCAAGAAAAATGCAGAAATTCATCCTAAGAAGACAATAGAGAAAACCAACATTTTGGCTAAAAAACCAGATTTAAAAAAAGAAAAGAATAGCCAGTCCAATGTTGAGCAAAGCATCCCTAGCACCTCAGCTAGTGGACCTATTAGAACTGTCCCAAATAGTAGTTCAAACAAGGTTCAGCAAATAAAAATTGCTGAAAGGAATTCAATTGAAAAAACATATGTAAATATGACAAAATCAATAATTCCTTTCAGCCTTGAGGGAGAGATTGCAAAGATAAAAATTACTATCCCTCTAGCTGAACTAGTAACCCAAGAAGTGTACAAAAACCAAGTTTTGAAAGCTCTGAACCTCGAAAGTGATACTGATAAATTAAACTTGATAGATGACAAGCCTGAGTTGTTGTTTGGTCTAGAATTTGAAGGAAAATACCAAGAAGGAGTTGTCCCTCCCTTCTATGTTAGTTTGAATATACATGAGAAAATCCTGCACAATGCCATGCTAAACTCTGGAGCTTCACATAATCTTATGCCCAAAGTAGTAATGGAAAGCTTAGGCTTAGAAATTACTAAACCATACAAGGATTTGTATTCCTTTGACTCAAGCAGAGTCAAATGCTTGGGTTTAATCAAAGATTTATGTGTTAACTTGTCTCAAATCCCTGCTAAGAGTCTAGTTATGGACATAGTTGTAGCTGACATTCCCCCAAAGTATGGCATGCTTTTATCAAGATCATGGGGAGCCAAACTTCAGGGAAGCCTTCAAATGGACATGTCTTATGCCACTATCCCTATTTTTAACCAAAACATAAGGTTATACAAAGAATCCCACATGAAGTACATGGTGAGCAATATAGATAAACCAAACAACTCCCCAATCTACTCTATTCAATCAAGTCTAGATTCTTTTATCTTATACAATGAAGATGAAATCACTCCACAAGACAAGGAAAACATAGACCCAATCAATTTACTAGAACAATCAGAACTTCCTTCAAATCATATTCAAAACATTGAAAATCAACAGCAACAAGAAAATGAAAATGAGGCAAATATACTTTGGACAATAAACTTTGATGGGTCTTGTAATAAAACAAGTGCAGGGGCAGGTGTGTGGATTCAAAATACAAATCAGAGTTTTTCATATAAGCTAGATTTTCCATGCACCAATAACATTGTTGAATATGAAACACTTCTCCTTGGCTTGCAATTGCTTAAACAATTAGAAGCCCAAAGGATATCAATCCGAGGAGATTCTGAACTCATCATAAGACAAATTAAAGGAGAATATTCAACTAGAAACCCAAGACTTAGAGAATATCAAAATGCTGCCCTTGATTTACTAAAGACCTTTCAAAAATATGAACTCATTTTTATTCCTAGAGCACAAAATCATCTAGCAAATGAACTTGCTTTCAATGCCAGCAACTGCCAAACACCTGAGATAAATGAACAACTTAGTGTAAAGGTGAAACATAGGCCTGCAGTGCCTAATAATGAGGATCACTGGAAAGTGTTTGATTCTGAAAAACACATACATGATTTCTTAAAATCAAAAAATGATTTTACCATACCAATATCAGAAACCAACCATAAAGAAAATTGTTTGTATATTGAACAAATCCTAGAAGTTGAAATAACACACTCTGCTGATATAAATCACAGTGAAAATCCTTTTGAAGCAGAAATAATTGACAATGTAGACCAGAAAGATTTGGAAGTCTTACAATGAAAAAGTGATACAATTCCAAGAGGTCTCACACCTTTAGAACACCTTTTTGACTTCAATGATGTAGCCAGAGAACCAAGAATGGAGCTTGTGGAAACAAATGTAGAAGAACATAACATAGGCAGCCTAGCAGAACCCAAGATGATTAAACTATCCAGCACTCTCCTAGCTCACATAAAATTGCAATACATAGAGCTATTTAAAGAATTTAGAGATGTGTTTGGTTGGGGATACAAAGATCTGAAATCTTATGATACTGGCATCATTCAGCATAAGATTCCTTTGAAGGAAAATCAAAAACCTTTCAAACAAAAGCTAAGGAGAATAAACCCTATTTTATTACCCTTAGTTAAGGCAGAAATTGAAAATATGCATGATGTTGGGATTATAGTACCCATTAGATATTCATAGTGGGTTTCAAACTTAGTTTCTGTTAGGAAAAAGATAGGGGAAATCAGGCTCTGTATTGACTTCAGAAATCTAAATAGAGCCTCGCCAAAAGACAATTAACCCTTTCCCAAGATGGACCATATACTTCAAAGGGTAGTTGGGTGAAAAATGATATGACTGTTGGATGGGTTCTCAGGATACAACCAGGTGTTAGTGCTACCAGGTGATCAACTCAAAACTGCTTTTACCACACCTTAGGGCACCTTTATGTATGTCAAAATGCCATTCGATTTGATGAATGCAAGGGCCACCTTCCAAAGGGCCATGGACATATCCTTTTCTGAAGATATTTTATATTTCATAATCATTTACCTTGATGACATAAATATCTTCTCAAAAATTGATGAAGAACATTTGATTCACTTAAGGAAATTTTTTGAAAAGTGTAGGAAATTTGGCTTATTTTTGAATCCCAAGAAGACACTCTTTGGTCTCCAAGAAGATAAAATTATTGGTCATATAATTTCAAAAGAGGGAATCAAAATAGACCGTAAAAGGATAGATGGCATATTTCAAATAAGCCATCCAAGAAGCCTCAAAGAATTACAATATTTCATTGGAAAGATAAATTTTTTGAGGAGGTTTATCCCCAACCTTGCTGAGCTATTAAAAAGCATTACAAACATGCTTAAGAAAGATGTAGGTTTAAAATGGACTTTACCAGCTAAACAATCATTTGAATTGGTTAAAAAAACTCTTACTCAAACACCAGTCTTGATTAGTCCATATTTCACCAAAGACTTTTATATCTTTTCTTTTGCATCTGAGCATATAATAGCTGCAGTTTTACTTCAAAAGAATGACTTGGGGCAAGAAAAACCAATATCATTCTTTAGTAGGGCCTTAAGAGACGCTCCTCTCAAATATAACATCATGGAGAAGCAAGCCTTAGCATTAGTGAAAGCATTAAAAGACTTTAGAGTCTATATCTTACACTCTCACATAATTGCATTTGTTCCACATATTGTTGTCAAGGATATTCTAAGTCAAGACCCTGATGGTAAAAGGGGAAAATGGATTGCAATTATTCTTGAATATGACTTAGAAATTAGGCCCACCAAACTGATTAAAGGGCAGGGATTAGCAAAGCTGATGGCTGAATCAAACTTCTAAGCACTAGATATGAATATGGTAGATGTGTTTGAAGAAATAGAAGAATTCACTGCACTTTCATTGAAGAAAAATTTTTGAATTCTCCTTGGTATGCTAACATCATTTATGTGCTTTTATATTTGATTGCCCCTCCTTCTAGGTCTAAAACTAAAGCTATATTTTTGAAAAAAAAATCTTAGAGTTATTGCATCATAGATGGTGTATTGTATTGGAAAAATGCTATTGGAATTCTGATTAATTGTTTACTTGAAGATGATGCAGGAAAAATCATGCATGAGCTGCATGAAGGAGAATGTGGAGGACACCTCTACTGGAAGACCACAGCAAACAAAATCCTTAGATCCAATCACTATTGGCCCACCCTTTTCCCAGATACTCAGAAGTTAGTCATGTCTTGCCATAAGTGTCAAATTTTTTATGGCAAAAGAAAACTCCTTCCCTTACCTTTACAACCTATTAGTGTTGAGGGACCCTTTCAACAATGGGGCTTGGACTTGATTGGGGAAATTCACCCATCTTCCTTAGCCCAACATAAGTGGATCCTCACTGCCACAGACTACTTTACCAAATGGATAGAAGCTATACCTTCTAGGAATGCTACTGATTCTATCATTATCAAGTTCCTTGAAACAAATATCCTATCCAGATTTGGTTGTCCCAAAAAAATCATAAATGATAATGTTGCTACCTTTAAGTCCAAAATAATGGTTGATTTTTGTTACAAATACCACATTACCTTGGGCCATTCTACTGCCTACTATCCCCAAGGGAATGGATTAGCTGAATCCTCCAATAAAAGCCTCATCAATATTATCAAAAATATATTGGAGCAGAATCAGAAATCATGGCACAGTAAGCTGGTTCATACCTTATGGGCTGATAGATTAACTACAAAAATGTCAATAAATATGTCCCCTTATTAGCTGGTCTATGGCATGGATGCAGTCTTCCCAACCTCGTTAGGAGTCTCAGTCATGAAACTCCTCCAAGAGGTGTAGATTGAAGAGAATGATATGCAGAGAAGAATCAATCAAACTATTCATTTACAACAGACTAGAGAAGAAGTCTATGAAAGAACATAGTTAGTCCAAGAAAATATCAAGAAGCTATTTGACAAGAGGACTAAGGTAAACAATTTCCAAGTTTGAAATGTTGTTCTTAAATGGGATTCAAGAAGAGAAGAGAAGGGAAAACATGGCAAGTTTGATAACTTGTGGAAAGGGCCCTATATTATTCATGCTGAGAGGGGTCACAATGCATTTTTCCTCAAGGAATTGAATGGAGAAGATTTATATGGAGGTCCTGTCAATGGCAGGATGTTCAAGCATTATTTCTGCCAAGAATCATGAGTTTCAAAGCATTTTATTTTTTCATTGTAAATGTCATAGTTAAAACATTGCATTCAAATTTAGAAAAATAAAAATCCAAAAACAATAGAAAAGAAAAAAGAGGGCAGATTGTAAAACAAGAAAGGTACAACCCCATGCCAAAAAAGAGAAACAAAGTCTGAAAGTGTGCAAGCTCAAATGCCACTCTTAGAAAACACACTTCTAGTTAGTCATAAAGCCTAATCATGACTAATTAGATTTTCAATTTACTATTGATAGGTTAGTGAATTAAATTTGCCAAATAGATCAATCTTGGCTTATCAGTAAGTTAGATTAGGTAGAAGAAGCAAGGTTCAAACATGCTCAAATCCTGAACCTTTGATATTGATATAAAAGTGGTTCTAATAGGCTCAAAACTTGAACCAGAAAGAGAGAAAAGACAACTCAAATAAATTTAAAAATCAGAGCTAAAGAAAAGACAAAGGATGTTTCTAAAACTTTCAGATATTAAGCCTTCACATTTTGTTTTAAATTTTCTGCCAATTTTAGTCTATGTGCAGCTTGTTTTTATGCCATAGATAAGCAACAAGTTAGACTGTTCAATCTTGGCTTGTCTGCTTTTAAATTTTTGTTTTTTGAATTTAGAGAATAAAAGTCGGTCAGACAGTGTAATCCTGACAAACAGTAGTTAGGTAGAGAAGCTTATGAACTCAACTGTTTAAAATGAGTTCATGGAGGAATAAGATTAGAATTAGATTAGTTTTTTGTTGTTCAAAAGAATAAAATGTTGTTGAAGAGATTTTTCCAGTCTGAATGCACTCTGAAAAGAAGAAAAAATGTTAGGATCATTAGGAATGGGTAGGTAGACATGTTGTTTTGACGGAATTCCATTGTTTTAAATTGCTACAGACATCATCAAAAGAAGGATTACTGCCCAATGGACTAAGGCACTAGTTTAATGAAAGCCAAAGATTTGCAGCTGAGGTTATAGACACCTAAAGAACCAGCTGTCTTCACCAAGTGGAGCCACTGTTAGCCACTGATAAATGCTATTATACCAAGAAGTGGCTAATTTTGTTCTTCAAAACTTCAAGAGATAATCCCCCTTTGAAAAAATAACATCTTTGAAGTTTTTATGAAGATAACTTACCTTTAATTTAATCTTCACTGTTGTTTCCTTTTCATCCTGAAAAATCTGCTATTTGCCAAGAGAAGATTTCTTGAAAAATCCCCTCTTTCCCATTTTTTACCCCTCCTTTCAGTCATAAATAAACCCTTTCATTCACCCTTTTTCTCCATAAACCCCCCCCATAAGCCTCCATTCAACCTTCAAGATCACTCCATTCCCCCTTTAAAACCTTATATTCTCCCTTATCTGGTTTTAAATTGCCTTATTTCCTCTACCGGAAACCTCAAATTGCCTTAAAAACTCTGTTTTTAGGCCAAAAATTCCTTTCTGCACATAAAAGTCTTTTAAGCCCCCGAGGGCTTAACCCTGGTAGACCTTTTTGCTGCATAGGACCTATAGCCCTGCAACCGGGCGCTTAAGGGGCCTAAAACCTCTTCGAACCCTATGAAAAAACCTTTTTTCTTTTTGTTTCCCTCTCCCGACATGTAAATCTGAAAATGAATGCGGACCGTTATTCTTTGTAGATCAACAATGATTGGGCACTTATCTCCCACCAAAGCACAAACCCTTTCTCCCTTTGTTGGTATCATTTACCCCGAAAAAGTGTTTTTGAATCAATCTTGACCGTCCGTTTATAAAACCCAATGATCAAGATTAAATCTGATCATCAGATCATTTCTTCTTCCCATTTCATAACTCTACCCCGAGATTAAATCCAAGCCGTCAATTCAATAGATCCAACGGAAATGATTTTATCCTATAACCCCAATACCATCGGGACCTACCTCTACCTCATACAAATGCCTAGCCAC
Source organism: Pinus albicaulis (assembly GCA_034641835.2). Lineage (NCBI taxonomy): Eukaryota > Viridiplantae > Streptophyta > Pinopsida > Pinales > Pinaceae > Pinus > Pinus albicaulis. The sequence continues at coordinate 1,594,058,391 of CM076579.1, read as the reverse complement.
TCATAAGTAGCCACCTGTACTCCACTAATTCCTCTACTGAGCAACTCTCCCCGTTGCGTGCAATCTGCACCGTCGGATCTCTGACCCCTCATCCGACAGCTCACATCGCATGTCGCATTCATTCTGCATCCGGGGTTTAATGCCTAAAATTTATACGATGAGGGCAGTATTGCAAAGACAGATGTCGGCAAGTGTGTGGAATCGTGTTGTTTTGACGAAAACCACAAACCACTTCCAACGTCACGCGAATACCACCAGCTGTTTTCCGCCAAACTACCCTTCTCCACAGTGTAACTCTTCGTTTAATCGTGGCCATCCATCGTTTTGATCTGACGGTTGTGTTTTAACCCGACTCCCATCCACCTTTTTATTTTGATTTTCTCCAAAAGAATTTCTTCGTCGATCTTGACCGTTCATCCTGTTGATCGAACAACCCTCATCCATTCTCATCCCTTTCCATCGCCCTTCCCCTTTGTTCTCTGAAAGGCCCCTTCACAAGATATTAACTATCCATCATTTAAATCTAACGGCTCCTATTACTCCCCAGCCCCAAACCTCTCCCCTCCATCTATCCTCTAAGGTTTTGATCGTGAGGTATCCACCGTTCATTTCTTACATCCAACGGTCACGATTAAAACTTCCCTCCATTTGCATTTTCCCTCTGCATTACAAATTCTCGATCATTCTCAGCCGTTGATCAATCTAGATCAACTTCCTGGATTTAACCTAATCACCAATCGACCATCTCACCTCCCAATTTAACCCACCATTTGATCTAGACCGTTGGTTTTTCTCATCCAACGGCTGCGATTTAATCTCACGCCCAAACCTTCAAAACAGTGCCTAACCCTTATTCTTCATGGATTTTCCTTAATTTTTGCTCGTTTTGTGTAGGTTTTAAAGTTTTCTCCACCCTTTTAAGAAGAAAAGAAGGCCGGGGATGACAATCCCCCAGGCCCCTATCCATCAAGAAAGCAAGGTTGCAGGGTTTAAACCATGGTCTCCCCGTGCCTCATGAGCACTGAAGATGTCAGAAAACCCTCTAGGCGCCTACAAAACACAGCAAAACTCAGTAAAACATCAGAAATGAAGAGTATCAGTGCCAAAGGATGAAATCAAACCAGAATGAAGAAATTAAAGGTTTTTAAGCAGAGTTCAAAAGGATTGAGGCCTAAACAATAAAAAATCAAGGCCTGATCCTGACACGAAGATAGTACGAGAACTAGAAGACATAAAATAAGCCTAATTAGGCCTAAACCACACATCTAAAGCAGATTAAGTTGTTTTAAGATTAAACAAAGGAAAATATCAGCGAAGGAGATCTTTACTGCCACATCAGGGGCTAATTGAACCCCCAGCTATCAGAAGAGCCACCTGCAGTCTCACAGAAATCAAAGAAGGCCTAGTTATTACCAGAAACATAAGATATTTGCTTAATGAGGACTGGGTTGATTGTTCACTAGTTATAATACTGAAACTCTCTGAAATAATACATAGTCTGTTCGAATTTGAAGAAGAAATTGAAGTCTTGGAACCTTGATAATGTTGTTACATGCTTGTTCTTAAGAAGGCTCTATCATTGGATTCATGAGCCTGGCTATTAGTGAAGTATTCTGAATTGTTTGATATTTTCTTTTGTTTTCATTTTGTTCCACAATTGCTTACTATAGTAGGATGCAAGTTTTAGGCTAAGAAATGACTCCTAGAAGCACCTTAGACCTGTTCTTCCTTCACTGTTTTATGTTTTCTTCTGCTGAGGTATTTTAGAGTCTTTAATCTCTCTCTTTAGTCCTCATGCTTGTTTATTTATCTAATAAGTTCAAATATTTGGTTTCAGCATGATTTATGGCTTTTCCTGCTTGTCTGCTGCCACTTGAAAACTGTTATTGAAGTCTCCCTTTGAAATACCATTGTTTGAAGTTAGCCAAGGAGGTCTGTTTTGATCATGCCCTTTGTCCTTTCTTGAACAATTGTTTTGAAGGTCGTTATAGTTGTAATCATAGATGTTTTTTAGGTGTTCCCTCTTCTATGACTACAATTATCAGTGAATCATTTATGTTTTCTAAGTCATTTGAAATAAAATCTTTGAGGAAATATGATGTGCTCTCGAATCTTAGATTTCATTTTAAAAGTTGTCTTGTAGTCATCATTTGCTTAAAGTGTGATTTGTAGAATTCATGGTTAGCCCTGTCTATCAAATAACTCTTTATTTTTCAAATTATGCTTTCAATTTCCCTTTGTTGAGAATTCAAACTCTCTTTCCAAATCATTAATGTCCATCTCATTCCAAAAAACCAAAGAATCCTATGGCCAAGTTAGATTTTCCCTTTGATATCCCATATCCATTGATAAGTTTGTAACAACCCCTTATTGACTCCATTACCCAATGAATCAGACATTTCCCCTTTCTATCTATATTTCCTAGACCTATCATGTTCTACTATGTCATTCAACCAAACAAACAAACAAACACTTGCACTTAAGAACTAGTCTAAAACCCATACTCAAAGAAAACAAGATAAACCTTTGCAAACAAGTAAATTTGAGAGATTCCTCTCTGAGAACAGGAGGACCAGATCCTGGAACTCTAAATATTGGTTTGATTTTGCCTTGTCTTTTGATTTTCCAATCTATCAAAACACAGGACCACAAGAGGTCTCTTTGAAAGCCCTAGGTTGGCACTTGTATTCTGCCAAATACCACTCAGAATTTCATGCTCCAAGTGGTCTCCTTGCTCTTCACTTCCTCTACAAGAACAAGAAGTGCGTGCATCTGCTTTTGTTTCTTGAAACCTCCTAGATATCTCGCTGCAACTCTCTCCTCCTTGAAACCATTTTGGAGTTTCAATGCATTTCTCTTCTCCTCTCTTCTTGGATCTGAAAATGGATGAGAATAAGCTCATCCCCTCCATAATTTTGTTCTCCTCTTCTTCTTATCTTCTGATTGGATCTGAAATCCATAGGTTGAGCCAAGATGGCAACTTTGATACCACTCTAATGTTCCCAACTAAGGAACAACTACACTATTGGGAATAACCTAAGTTATTACCAATGTGGAGCTTCAGAAAACCATAGCATGGAAATGAAGATCATCTCACTAGATTTCAAATAACATCACACCAGCAGATGGAAGAACCTCAACAAGAAATTGGCCTCTATTCTCCTTCATTGCAGGGGAAATGCAACAATACAGGGACTCTGCAATGAATAAACTATATAACGGTCTTGTTATGATGAATAAGATTAAAATATATATATAAGAAACACATAGACATCATTTTTAGCTACAGCAACAACTTGCACTTTGTTTCATGATCCGGAAAGTGGGGAAAAAGGGTATTTTATGCCATAAAAAGGTTGTTTTCAGAAATGAGCATACAAATAAGTAGGTGAAACGGTTGGATATGATAGTTTAGGTCCTATGGGACCTATGATCCGAATTTAAGCTCAAAATAATGCTTCTAGCTATGTTAAACAGCTCATCCTTTCCCGACTAGGCTAGAAAACATTGATTTCCCATGACTTTGCTAAATAGGAATTTATGAATATAGTGAGAGAATAATTCCCATGATGGTTTCTATAGAAAATAATGAAATAAGTCTTATATGGAGTATATATTAATTAAATAGTAGAGAAATGGAGGTTTAACCCATTTATACAAATAAAAAGAGACCCGGCAAGGGTTTCCGACAATATACATGTACAAAAAGTAGGACTGCATAAAATAACACAGTCTACAGAAAATATGCATTAAATATGGCTGAATATGACATATCATAGCTGAATAATATATTAAATGGCCAAAGGCCTCTCTAATGGGACTCCCGGAAGGAAATAAGCACCTCCGCCTCAAAGTCTAGCATACAAAGACGATATTTAACCCAGCAACAATGCTACTGCAAGAAAGGACTCAGTTTTTGAAGTAAAATTCTATGTGGCTGAGTGTGGATGAATGGCCTCAAGCCAAATATAGAAATTAAGCTCAAATCACTCCTCTTTGATCCCTTAAGAAAGCTGATCCAAAGAGAGGATGGAATTCCCGCATAGGAATTCCTTGCACTAAGCAGTGCAACAACTCCGGCTAAACAACTAAAGCATGCAAGTGGTCTCAGACCAAAATAGCTGAATACATGAATGCTTTCCCTTTTATGCTATGCCTTCCTTTTATCTTCGGTGAGCCTCCTCACCCCAGACCCCACACAATGTTGAGGTGACTTCTTCATGAAGCTTCCTCTTTCAAAACTACATTGCCCTAGCTTGCTTCCCTCCTCTTGTGGTTGCGCTATTGAATTGGTCAACTAATCCACCTCCAATGCCTCTTTTCACACTAGGGATCTTCAATCTAGTTTGCATATGTGTCTTAGGCTGATTCTTGTTCATATTGAACCGGTTCTCTTAGGTGATCTCTTCCTCCTCAAGAATGCATGTTGACTTAGTCAAACTTGACTATGTCCTCATCTATTTTGCTCGTGTTCGCACTTGTAAGTGTAAATTTTAGCTCCTGAAGTGATCCCCTTCCTTATTAAGGTGGAAATTATACATATTTTTATTGTTCATGGGCTCCCACACCCATTTATTCCTCTCCTAGGTGAAAGTAGCAAAATCTAATGTTCCAATTTGCTTGTTGCAAAATTGGGAACATTACATTAAAGTATTGTAGATGGATGAATTTTAAGTTATTATTTTGTAGGAATTCCTAGGGAGAATGTATTTAGCTATGAAGTCATTTGCAAAATAGTTGGTGATACTTGGTGCACAAAATAATTGAGTTGTGCACAAAATAACAATGAGGCTAGAAAAAAGGTGTAGGTTGTATCTATAGTTATCATGACTAGGGTCTTGAGGCACCCAAAGTCTTAAATTTTTGTAGCAATTATTGGAGAAATAGATGAGGGTGGAGTCGAGATGCTTATTCCATTAGCACTTGCCAATGTTTTGGATGTGTTTGCAAATTTTTGAGCATGACTAGGGAAATGACACACCAATTTTTTTTATATTTTGTAGTAATTATTAGAGTATGAAGGTGGATTGGAGATGCATGTTTTACTATAACTCGCTAATCATGCATTAGATGGGTGTGTAGGTTAGATGCCTAGTTATTTGCATACATTGTATCCACTTAGGCTCATAGTTGACCATGATATTGATCTTGAAATGGGTATTTAGCCTACAACTAGAGATCCCTATTGACTTTCTAGATCCAATCTGGAAGAGTTGAGGTGGAAATTGATTGAGCTCACTCATGTTGACTTCGCCAAGCCTACTAATTCTCATAGGTTTAAAACAATATGGTCAACTAATTCTTTGCAAAAATCCTTTGGGTTGTTGACTATTAGTGAGTGAGCTTCTTTTTATATTTTGAAGCTCAAAATTTTTTCTTTTATCTTTTATTTTTGGATTTCTTTGTAGACCTCTGGAGTCTTCCTCCCTCATGGTTGTTTTCATGACTTCTTATCTACGTGAAAGAGAATATGCACCTATGAATAGATTTTGTTTTCCAGTAGAAACCCACTTGGATTCTTAATATATCCAACTTTTTTGGGTAGGAAATGGGTGGAGTTGAATAACATAGGTTCCTTTCTATTGTAGTGTAGTCCTATTAACCCTTTGAAGAAAAAAAAATCATCAATTTAGATGGTGCAAATATTAATGAGTCTTGTACTAAATAAGCAATTGTAGATGATTCTTATGGAACATTTATTTCTGAATATCCAACCAAAGGGTTTGGAAATACAAAGTCTGTAGAGACATATATTGAATTTCCAAAAAGTGTGAGCCTATGTTGAAACCTTTAGTGGGAGAAAGGGAAAAGACATCCTTAACATCGATGTCCATATTGGAGAAACTGGACCAAACAATTGATGGCTAAGATTTATTAGGATTTGTTAGATAGATTTACACTACACATTATAGAAATTACAAATTCAAAATAAACATCTAGCAACACTATCACATGATACAGGCACTTGTTGTTGGCTAGAAAAAATCATAAAAATTACACATGTTTTTTATCTCAACAATCATCATCATGAAATCCTGCCCCATGTTAGTTGCATTCTTTTTACTTGTCTCCAAAAAATGGAATGCCAGTCTCATTCAAAATGCCATGGTTGTAGCATAATCAACATATATATTAGTAGTCAAATCACAGTTGTTTCCAACAAGTAACTTGTTGACATTCCGACTGGCACAATGATCAATCTCATTCAACCTTTGCCTCACGTTATTGAAACTCTCCTAGTTGGTAACATCATACACCACCAATGTAGCACCTACGTAAACAATTCTTTCTAACCAAAAAATCAAACAACCACTAAGAGACCTGGTATAGTTTTTAGTTGCGGACTTGGTCTTCTTTAAGTTGGGTAGTGAGCACCTAAAGCCATTAAGTGACATGTCAAGTGACCTGATGATTGTGGATCGATGTTTCAGTTAAGGTAGTCAGTACTAAGGATAGGAAAACAACTAGGGTTTCATCCATAGTTCGTGTAAAATTAGAGTATGAAGGTGGAGTGGAGATGCATGTTTTACTAGCACTTGCTAATCACATATTAGACAAGTGTGCACGTTAAATTTCTAATTCTTTGCAATGATCACATCAAGACATGGTTACCAAGAAGCACTTTATTGACCCCTTAAATTCAATAATAATGTTTTTTCAAGGTAATAAAACTATAACTTCGCACTAACACTTCAATATGCTAGAAAATAATTTTCCAGCGCCTACAGAAACCATTTTCCAGAGTTGTTGGAGGAAATCTAGTTTAGCTATAAAATGTTGAAGAGTTCTATTGTAGCTTATAGTCCTTTTGTGTTGGAAAATGAGTAGTAATTTTTGTAACCCCTCATAGTTTTTTAAGGATACAATTTCATCAAACCATCAACCTTATGGTTCATGGAGGGATGGAAAGAAAAATTGGAGATGACTCACATTTAGTTGAAAAATGCAGTAGAAAGGATGAAATATTGGGTATATCATGGTAAAACGGAGGTAGAGTTTTTAGTTGGGGACTTGGTCTTCTTTGGGTTGGGTAGTGAGCAGCTCAAGACACTAAGTGACATGTCAAGTGACATGATGACTGTTTATTAATGTTTAAGTTAAGGTAGTCAATACTAAGGATAGGGAAACAACTAGGGTTCATCCATAGTTCATTTACAATTAGAGTGTGAAGGTGGAGTGGAGATGCGTGTTTTTTCTTACACTTGCTAATCATGTACACGGGGGCTTGACTCATTGAACCTTTGACATAGCACATGTGTTCATGGCATACTAAAAAATACCCTTAATTTGACTACATATTGGAAAATACCTCTAAAAATTAATTTATTTAACCCCCTACCAATACAAACCCAATACACCTTCACAATTTTAAAAACCCCTACTTTCACTAGATATTGTAGTTATACATTTTTTCATTAACATTTTTTATACCCCTTTATATTTATATCCCTAGTAGAGTGACATGATGCTCTCATAGGAACCCCACATGCATTTTACAATGCACATTTATTCTTTTGATATACATTGTAGTTGCATATTAGTTTTCCCACAATGTGATTACTCAACCCACACTCAAGCACACCTCACTATGATTTGTGGCATTTAATGGTCTAAGGAACACAAATATCAACCATGTTTTAGGAGATTGATTATGTGAATGTATATAAAATGACATAAAAATTGATCTATATGATGAAGAAAAATCAATTGATGAATCTTTATGAATATGTTTGCACCAAATAAGGTGTTCAAGCACAAGTCCAAAAACTCCAGATGAAAGACCACTATCTACAACCAACGTTGGTGCCCCAAATCTCAAATTCACATAAAGTGATGGGTTATATCCCGATTCCCCATCACTCAATTAATCATTCACTCACTATCTTCAAGCAAGGCAACGTATTATGACCTATTTAGGTCTTTGGAGAGGAATAAAGAGAGAAACCTCCTCGTGTGTTATTGCAATTCATATCTAAGAATATTTATACACTCATGCATTCATGGTGAATTATGACGGACATGAACAACCACCCTTACTTATAAGTAACAACCTTTATTTTTGTATTATTTACAAATTATAAGCAATAGAAAAGAACAATTTTGGCAAATGTTGTATATAAATACTATAGTATAGGAACACTAAACATGCACTAAATTAGATGAAAGATTGTTTAGTATCTACAATGATGTGATGTGATCCTTTGTAAATTTTTAATAACATAAATCTTTTCTCTTATTTACCAAAATAAAGTTTTAATGGGGTCCAAGTTGCTAATTCAAATAATTGTGTCGTATTCATATGCATGTGTGTTTGATTAAGTACTATATTTTATGTTGTGGTTTTCCTAGATTACTTATAAACTAATGCAAAAGATCAAGCACATTTGAATGTGCAGTGACACTCCAACAACATGTAACTAGCAATTGTCCCTAAAGGTGCAAAGATACACCAAAGGAATAGAAGATTTGGTAAGAATAAACTTGCCACAAGTTATTTGAAGCATAAACCTCTGGAAAAAATTGTAACAACATTGAATGTTAGAGTTGATCCTCACTCAATGTAGAATTAGAGAATATTTTCAAATTTAATTAACTAGAGTGGATCATTGAAACAATTTACCTTGCTTTGCTTGTATTTATCAGTAAAAACATTTTCAAAGCAACAGAAGAGGTAGTAGAGAATCTCAATTACATTTATTTCCTTCACTTTAATTGAAAATTCAATTGATCCAATTTTAACGCAAAGTTTCTTATTTGAACTTGAGGAAAAAATCTATCAAACAGCAAATTTTTTTGATGAAAAATTATTAAAAAATCTAAGCATAAAAGTCCACAAATTTATTGCAAAGTTTCTTTTTTGAATGTGAGGAAAATAATCTATGCATCAACAAATGTTGTTAATGAAAATTTATTAAAAAATAAAGCAGAAAAATCGACAAATTTATTTAGTGACTCAATTGTGAAATTACATACACTAAAATGTCAAATTATAGATGGTGTTATGTATGAATTGATGTGCTTTATAAATTTAAATATATAAAAAATTGGACGAAGTTTGGCTTAATTCAGGGAACGATCAATTTATACTTTACCAAGTTTTCCAAATCAATCCAAACCATACATTAGATGGAATAAACCATTTGAGAAAAAAAAAAAAGCCAAAAAATTGTCAAAACGGTAGATTTAAAAAGAACTTGAAGGCCGGGTACCAGACATTAAATTATCAAAAGGACGAGATAATAAGTTTATTAAGTTTTATTAGTTAATCGAAATCCTTATTCCCCAAATTATCAAGGAAAGTAGCTTGCAATAATAGGTTTTCTCTACAAAATTAATTTGTTGAAAGTAGCTTGCAATAATAGGTTTTCTCTACAAATTAAGGATGCCAAATTTATAGTAGTTTTTAAAACAATGTTTAAATTGAAATTTTGTTTTCATAAGTTCAAAATAAAAGACATTATGGTGGAAAGTGATTTTTATAAATATATTTATTTTATTTAAATATTATTTTATATCTTATTTCTATCCATTTTTTATGCAAGGACTTGTTTAAATTATGGTGGGAAGTAACTTATGGTAAATAAGTTATTTATATGATGAATTATTTTCAAGGATTTTATTTTTGGATTAAAATATCACTACACATATATCTAAAAATCATGCATGAATATTAGAACCATATCCATAAATTATGACACAAAATATGTGATTCATTTATCCACATGGCATTATATTATGCAAAGACTACAATAAGATCTTCAAGTTATGGTTCAATCAAATGCTTAAAAAATATTTGTTTAATAATATTGAAAATTAAATATTTATTTCTTAAAGTTATACATATAAGTTCCATTGGTCAAAGCTAAATATGAATAATGATTTCATAAGCATATTTGAATTTAATTAACCAATGTAGATCCATCTTAACTCCGGATCTATCAAGCACCGAGAGGGATCAAATCTCTCGAGGTGCAAACCTCTTTTTTTAGTGCAAAACTTGAGGAAAGTTTGCACCTCCAGAGGTTTGATCCCTCTCGGCGCTTGATAGATCCGAAGTTAAGATGGATCTAGGCTGGTTTTAGTCGTGTGCGACCAAGGGTTAATTTTATTAACAATATGTAAATATATCAAATATTAATATAATCATTTTAAATATGCTAAATATGTCTGAGATTAACTTGGCCATTTTAATTTTAAATTTTCTTAGTTACTTTGTTGAGATAATAAATATTGTTAAACTTTAATGATGAAATAATTTTTTTGAATGCAAAGTAACAATAATAGTGTTGAATGATAGAAAATGTGAATAATAAGAGCATACCCACGTTACAAATAGCCTTCATTCTGATCAATATAAAACTATTTTCTTCTACTATTCTTATTGTCACCCTTGTTCGTTTTGTCATCTTTTCGTATCGATTATATGAAGAAGACAATTTAAATCGTAAATCATTTAAATATTTAGCCCGAGTTGTTGTAGTAAACATGATACCTTGTCTCTCTTGTTCTCCAATATTAATAGGTTAAATTACTATAACACAAAAATCAATGTACATTGTCAATGACTTTTTGTGCTTACACCAAAATCAATGCACATTGTTAATCTAATCACTTTAAAATTTATGTACCATCATTTTTATTGCATCAAATTAGAAATCAACATCTACACTTAAATCAATGCATCTAATGAAAGCAATCAAATAATATTAGAAAATAACTTCTACACTGAAATCAATGCACCTAATGCAAGCAATCAAATAATACTAGAAACCAACATCTACACTAAAATTAGTGCATTTAGTGAAAGCAATAAAATAGGATTATAAATCACCATCTACGCTGAAATCAATGAATTTAGTGCAAACGATCAAATAGAATTAGAAATCATCTACATTGAAATCAATGCATCTAGTGGAAGCAATCAAATATAATTATAAATCAACATCTACATTGAAATCAATGCATCTAGTGCAAGCAATTAAATAGTATTAGAAATCACCATTTACACTAAAATCAATGCATTTAGTGCAAACAATCAAATAGGATTAGAAATAATCTACATTGAAATCAGTGCATCTAGTGCAAGTAATCAAATATCATTAGAAATAAATATCTACACTAAAATCGATGCATCTAGTGCAAATAATCAAATAGGATTAGAAATCACCACCTATACTGAAATCAATGCAACTAGTGCAAAACATATTCTTCCGCTCTCGCACTCCATATCTATCAATATCATTTTCACTCCTTCCCTCTCTCCATCTCTCTCTTCTTCCCTCTCTTCACCTTCCATCTATATCTCTATCTTCCCCTTCTCTCACTCTCCCCCTCTAATATCTCTCTTTCCTCCTTTTTTCCTCTCTCACTCTCTCTCCATCTTCCTTATCTCTCTCTCTCTCTCTCTCTCTCTCTCTCAACCTTTCTCTCTCTTTGTCTTTATTCTTACATCCCTCTCTCTCCCCCTCCAAGTCCATATCTCTTTCCCTCCATCTCTCCACTTTCTCACATCCTCTCTCTTCCTTCCTCTCTCCCCCTTTCTCTCCCACCTCTCTCTCTCTCTCTTCACCCACCAACTATGTTACTATATCCCTCCCTCTATCCTTATCTATCCTTCTCTCCACCCTTATCTCCATCTCTCCTTCTTTTCCTCTTTACCTCACCCCAAACATACACACTCTCTCTCTATCTCTCCCTTGTCACTCCTCTCTCTCTACTTCTCACTCTCTATATTTCTTATTTCCTACCTCTCTCCCCCTCCAACTCCATCTCTCTATCGATCCCTCTCTCCTCCTCTCTCTCAAGTCCTCTCTCTCCCTCTCTCTCTCTCTCTCTCACACACACATTTCCCCTCAATTATCTCTCTATTTCCGCCCCTCTCTCTCTCCATATACATTACTATATCCCTCACTCTCTCTCTCCAAATACATTAATATATCCCTCCCTCTCTCTCTCCAAATACATTAATATATCCCTCACTCTCTCCTTCTCTTTCCTTCTCTCCCCCCTTCTCTCCATCTATCCTTCTTTGCCTCTTTATCTCACCCCTAAAAATACACACTCTCTCTCCATCTCTCCCCTGTCACTCCCTCTCTCTCTCCACTTGTCACTTTCTCTGTATTTCTTCTCCTCCCCCCTCCCTCAATCTATCTCTCTATCCCTCCTTCTCTCTTCCTCTCTCTCAATTCCTCTATCTGGTCCTTCCTATCTCTCCCTTTCTCTCTTACCTCCCTCTCTCTCCTCCAATCCTATCACTATCTCCCTCCCTCTCTCTTCTGCCATCTCTCTCTCCTCCAATCCTATCACTATCTCCATCCCCCTCTCCTTCTCTCTCCCCCCTCCATATATCTGTCTCCCTCTCTCTCTCTCTTACCCTTCCCTACCTCTCTCACTCCTCTCCCTCTCTCTCTCCTCATTCCTCCTCTCTCCTTTTCTTTAGTTTATCTCCATCTCTCCCTTGTCAATCCTCCTATAACTCCACCTCTATCACTCTATATCTTTGTTCTTCCCTCCCATATATATCTAGACTTAATATATATCATGATATATTTATATATATATTATAATATAACAAATTTAATATTGTATTAATTCAAAGTTAGTAAATTTAATAATATTAATATTATAATATATTAATATGAATATTAGATTTAATAATAATCATAATAATAATAATAATAATATAATATTACACTGAATAATGTTTATTTTTTATAGTATTAATAATAATTTAGCCCATGGCATTTGGACCATAGACTTCACTTAAATAAAACCTGTTTTTTGAGTGGTTCGTAAATATAAAAAAGATTATGGAGTAAATATGAAAAGAGATTTTATTTACTTACCATACCTCTCGTACATTTATATTTTTATTTATTTACCATACCTCTTTTATTACGCTGTAAGGCGTCTTATTTGAAAACAACTTACCTCCCTGCCCTTCTGTCATCGTTCTTAGCCTTCGGATTATTTGTTAGACGATAGAAAGTTGATCAGCTGTTGGATGATCATAACAAGCGAAGGTGTTCAGTTTTATAACGATTACCGGGTTGCTTGACAAACAGATGATCGGTTTTATAACTGTAAGAGCATTTTCTTTCTACACTTGTCCATTATAATAGGAATGCATTTAAACAAGCTGCAGCATCCTTATAGTAACGCTCTGTTGAGTCAATGACCTTTGGTTGCGTTGTGCAAATACAAACTAGAGCCTATTCAGAGGCAAAGAAATTGTTCATTTAAGCCAGAAAATGTCATGTTTTCATGATCGTTAACCAGGATTTTATTACACATTTGTTCATTTGTTCTTTAAAGTAGACACTGTTATGTTTTATATGTTGCTTCTTTTCCACACCTGGATCTTGGTTCTTTTGCTTTTTTCTATTCTTGGTTCTTCACACTTCTTAGCATTAAAAAGTGTTAAAGAATTTTTGATTTGATTGTTTTTTTCATTAAATTTAAAAAAAAAGTGCTGACAAATGCCTTCTTGCAACAACTTGAATAAGGATGGATGCTTAACCCTACGTACATTTGTATATATCAATGGAGGTTTGTGCCATTTTCTATGCCAAAATAATATATGTCCATAGCACTATCCTCTTCAATCATATCATACTCGGAGAAGAACCGTATCAGAGGATGAACAAGTGCTTCCTCAGCGAATCAACGACTCGTCCAAGCTTTGTTTGGGGACTTCATTGGAATGGATTAAAATGTGCAATTCGTTTGGAAAATTAGTTTAAACCGCTCTGTCACTAGCCTTCATTGAAATGTGCAAATATGTTTGGGAAATTACTTAAAACTGTCAAATTTGACTGCCTGAATGGATTTCAATTTCCAACCCAGAATCATTTTCATTGACACTAATAGAAGCAACCATGCATCATTTTCAGTCACACTATCTTTTACTTAACAAGGACGGATGGTGTGTATAGCAGTTAATGTTTTTGTTTATTTCTTGAAGCAACCATGCATCATTTTCAGTCACACTATCTTTTACTTAACAAGGACGGATGGTGTGTATAGCAGTTAATGTTTTTGTTTATTTCTTTGTTTATGGTTAAGAGGAATTTTTAACGCGTTGGTATCATTACGATGAGATTTAAATATAAAATAAGTTATTATGTTACTATCACAATTACAACACTTACAATGCCCAAAAAAATTTTAAATTTCATTATTTCTTTTTTTTCCTAAAGTATTATTTATTTTTATTTTGTAACGATATCCCTTACCTGCATAGCCTCATTTTTCCAAAACTCACAGGCTCACTAATGTAGCCTCTCTGTTTGAAAAAAGTAATTTGATTGGATTAGTAATATCAGTTTAAATTTTTACTAAATCTTTATTTGTAAATTTAAATATTGGAAAAAAATGAAAAAAAATAATAGAAGTTTTAGATACATTTTCTACATAAATTTACAATATTTCAATTGAAAATAGTTTTATATAGATTTAATAGCTTACATAAATTTAGAATATTTCAATTGAAAAATTACAGTTTTCTATGGGTAGTAAATATACTAATTTACAAAATAATGGAAAAAATGAGAAAAAATAATAGAGGTAGTAAATACTTTTTTTTTCCTTACATCAATTTACATTATTTTGATTAAAAATTAATGGTCTTTTAATGAGTGGTTTATACTAACTAATTCCTCATATATAGCTAAAAACTCCAAAAATTTGGGAACCAATTAATTTTATTAGGTAAAAATATAAGAAAACCTATTATATGTTGGTGGAAAATCTTTATATATGTAAATATAAAAATATGCATAACTCTAATCATAAATTAGGTTGCAAGTTTTTCTTTAATAAAATTATGAAAATATTTAGCCTAAATTTCCTTAAAAATTTTAGTTTTACTCAAAAGCATGAAATTTCTATGAGTAGTAAATATAATAATTTACAAAATAATGGAAAAAGTGAGAAAAAATAATAGAGGTAGTAAATACTTTTTTCTTTTCTTACATAAATTTACATTATTTTAATTAAAAATAAATGGTCTTTTAATGAGTGGTTTATACTAACTAATTCCTCATATATAGCTAACAACTCCAAAAATTTGGGACCCAATTAATTTTATTAGGTAAAAATATAAGAAAACCTATTATATGTTGGTGGAAATTTAGTTTTACTCAAAAGAATGAAATTTCACTTGGAAAAAAATCATTAAATGCATTGGCTCAAAACTAAAGCAAAAGATTGTAACCAGTGAATTAGAGAAATTTTGGTGCCACATCTACATTGCACAACATCAAAATCTCATTGGATTAACTTTGAACCTTATTCTCTATTTTATTGATCTTTATCTTCGCTTGCTCCATTTTTGGCTTGGCACAACCAATTTTTGGCTTGGCACAACCAAAGTCTCGCCTTGGAAAAAAAAAAAAAGGTTTCCAAGAGCTTCAGGGTTTCAAAATTGGAGATCCACTAAAAACCTAACCTTTGTTAAAGTCATTGCTTCTATTAAAGAGTTAATTTCTTGATTCCATTCAAGAATTCCCTATAGCAGAGAACTTGAAGAAGAACCCTTTGGCCCCTAAGTAATATTCCCTTAGGTAATATTCTTGCAAAGGAGAAAGAGGATTTGTTGGAGAGTGGGTCAATCACACTCAATTAGAGCTTTTATGCCATAGTTGGTTATTGAGCTTTCATGCTATAGTTTATTTTTGTATCTTTTTTCAGCCATCAATGTTTGTTGTCCTATTCGTGTAACTGTATACCTATTAAGGTCTCTTTCAAAAAAAATTGCAACCACTTTGTATTTGTCCCTCTTCAAACCCTTTCCATCAGATTTAATCTTGGAATGATGCTTTATTATTTGTTGTCTACATTTTCTTATTTAGGCCCATTACGCACAGAATTTCATTGGGCTTGTTCCTTCACTTTTGACCATGTCTACCTTCTCATCTCTTGAAGAAATTGTCTCTTGGTAACTTTTATTATCATTCAATTAGGAAAACCACTCATTCTTTTCATGTCATGAATCTTTACTCTTTCTTTTTGTGTCATGAATCTCTCTTCTCTTCACCCTTTACATGAGAAAATTCATACTTCATTTCTACAATCCTTTTCATAAGGACTAAGTTTTTCACAATAATAACACTTCCATTTGATACCTCTCCTGAAGTTTCCTCTCCTTTATGCTTTGAAATTGGATTAGTAATATCAGTTTAGAATATTTCAATTGAATAATAGAGGTAGTAAATACCTTTTCTTTTCTTACATCAATTTACATTATTTTGATTAAAAATTAATGGTCTTTTAATGAGTGGTTTATATTAACTAATTCCTCATATATAGCTAACAACTCCAAAAATTTGGGACCCAATTAATTTTATTAGGTAAAAATATAAGAAAACCTATTATATGTTGGTGGAAAATCTTTATATATGTAAATATAAGAATATGCATATTTCTAATCATAAATTAGGTTGCAAGTTTTTCTTTAATAAAATTATGAAAATATTTAGCCTAAATTTCCTTAAAAATTTTAGTTTTACTCAAAAGCATGAAATTTCTATGAGTAGTAAATATAATAATTTACAAAATAATGGAAAAAGTGAGAAAAAATAATAGAGATAGTAAATACTCTTTTCTTTTCTTACATAAATTTATATTATTTTAATTAAAAATAAATGGTCTATTAATGAGTGGTTTATACTAACTAATTCCTCATATATAGCTAACAGCTCCAAAAATTTGGGACCCAATTAATTTTATTAGGTAAAAATATAAGAAAACCTATTATATGTTGGTGGAAATTTAGTTTTACTCAAAAGAATGAAATTTCACTTGGAAAAAAATCATTAAATGCATTGGCTCAAAACTAAAGCAAAAGATTGTAACCAGTGAATTAGAGAAATTTTGGTGCCACATCTACATTGCACAACATCAAAATCTCACTAGATTTCTTTATCAAATTGTTGAAGGTCACTTAACTTTGAACCTTGTTCTCTATTTTAATGATCTTTATCTTCCCGTGCTCCATTTTTGGCTTGGCACAACCAAAGTCTCGCCTTGGAAAAAAAAAAAAGGTTTCCAAGAGCTTCGGGGTTTCAAAATTGCAGATCCACTAAAAACCTAACCTTTATTAAAGTCATTTCTTCTATTAAAGAATTAACTTCTTGATTCCATTCAAGAATTCCCTATAGCAGAGAACCTGAAGAAGAACGCTTTGGCCCATAGGTTTTATTCCCTTAGGTAATATTCTTGCAAAGGAGAAAGAGGATTTGTTGGACAGTGGGTCAATCACACTCAATTAGAGCTTCCATGCCATAGTTGGTTATTGAGCTTTCATGCTATAGTTTATTTTTGTATATTTTTTCAGCCATAAGTGCTTATTGTCCTATTTGTGTAATCGTATACCTATCAAGGTCTCTTTCAAAAAAAAATGCAACCACTTTGTATTTGTCCCTCTTCAAACCCTTTCCATCAGATTTAATCTTGGAATGATGCTTTAGTATTTGTTGTCTACATTTTCTTATTTAGGCCCATTACGCACATACTTTCATTGGGTTTTTTCCGTCATTTTTTACCATGTCTACCTTCTCATCTCTTGAAGAAATTGTCTCTTGGTAACTTTTATTATCATTCAATTAGGAAAACCACTCATTCTTTTCATGTCATGAATCTTTACTCTTTCTTTTCTTGTCATGAATCTCTCTTCTCTTCACCCTTTACATGAGAAAATTCATACTTCATTTCTACAATCATTTTCATAAGGACTAAGTTTTTCACAATAATAACACTTGCATTTGATACCTCGGTTGAAGTTTCCTCTCCTTTATGCTTTGAAGTTGTGATCACTTTGGCTTCATCTCTTGTCTCTTTGGTGATGAAAAATTTGCATTCCTTTTCCCTTTTTCTTCAACACAAAGGCATGTTCACAAGTATCTTCTTCATCATATATCTTATTTTTTCCTCATTAAGTGAAAAAAATATTCTTAACCTATTAAATGTGAAGGACATGACACAAACACGAAAAATATAAAGGAAAATTAGTGGCAGTGATCAAGAAGAAATATGGAGGAACTGTATCGAAACGACCTCTAATTTCGAAGGTAGAAAATCATGAACTATTTCTTTATTTACAAGGCATTCATGTTGGAATAATTAGAAAATGTATTTAACTTGAACATAGGAATCATGATTTGTAAGGCTCAAGAAAGTAGGATTGTAATATTTCACCGTTTGTTGATAAGTTTATGTCTTTCAATAGTTGTCAAAAACCATAAGTTAGTGTTATATGCTATCAAGGTAGAAAATCATGATCTATTTCTTTATTTACTAGGCATTCATGTTGGAATAATTAGACAATGTATTTAAATTGAACATAGGAATCATGATTGTAAGGCTCAAGAAAGCAATATTGTGAGATTTCACCGTTTGTTGATAAGTTTATGTCTTTCAATAGTTGTCAAAAACCATAACTTAGTGTTATATGCTATCACCTTACGGCGTTTCTTTTGCAACATCTAGTGCAATTGCTAGTTTACCATGGTATTTTGCCCATAGGCTTGTTATATAATTAGATGTTTATTTCTAATCCTATTTGATATATTTTTATTTATTTACCTTACCTCTTTATACCTCTTTTATATTTGTTTATTTACCACTCTTCTTTTATAAATATGTTGTTTGGCCCATGGTATTTAGCCTGTGGTATCAATATTAATTTGTCCCATGGTGTTCGTCCCATAGGCTTCATCTAAATAAAACCTCTTTTTTGAGTTTTTTTAAATATAAAAAGTTTTACGGAGTAAATATAAAAAGAGGTTTTATTTATTTACCATACCTTTTTTTTGAGTGTTCGTAAATATAACTCCTGTTTAAGAGATTAATTATTACAAATATATTGATTACAATTGAGCCGACATTACACTCACACATCTACCCTATACTAGGTTGTAGAGGGCCTCTAGGTGCAATAAAACTGCATCAAATTAATATTTTGAAATATTAAAATTATGATGGTGAAATATTTATGTCTTTAAAGATTTTAATTTATCCATAGAATATGGGTTTTATTTTTAAAGATTCATTATACAAATACTTAATAAATATATATATTAAAAGATTTTGAATTTTGATTCTTTGTGTTGAATTAACACTTTTCCTTTGATTTAAGAAATGGGATTGACTTTAGTAAAGAGTAAAGATGTTTAAAATTTTACTTAATTTGGAAATTCAATGTGGTAATTTTTTTTGTTAAAGGTAAATTTATGATCCGTTCAAATTCACGTATATAATAAAGCAATTATTAAATGGGTGAGATAATTTACTATCCATTCAAATTATATAAATAATACATAGTTGTATTTTAATAATTAATCTCATCCCATTGATAAGTTAAAAAATTTATATATAATCTAAATATTCAAGTTATATATAATTTAAGATTAGGTTCATTCTTTGGCCGATATTAGCGAAAATAAAATTTATTGTTTTCTGGGGTCGTGACATACTTACACATTGGGGTCATACTGGGTTGCAGAATGCGCCTCTCGTAGCAATAAAAACATAAAAACTTCAAACTTAAAATATAACAAGATTCTTAATGGCGGATATTCACCCCCAATTTACCATGCATATTATTAACTTGTAAATAGGTTTTCTACAGTTTCATGGGTGGATATCATGGCTTATTAAGTTCGATGAGGTGTTCCATTTAGAGGAAGCTTCAGTTGCATTCATATGAGATGCTTTTGGATACAAAGGAAGAACCTCAAGATGTTGTGGAGCGGAAACAATTAGAGGAGAAGAGAGTGGAGACACCCACTCATGCAGAGACATTTAGAGAAGGAAGGAAGTGCACCATGGAAGTTGACATATTATTACATGATGCTAGAGAGAATGTGGGAGAAACCACATCATATCATAGGTAGAGGAGGCCACCGTATCGGTACATAAGCTACATGGCTCTGATGACTGAGCTAGTAGAGACAAAACCATCATGTTTCAAGGAAGTAGTGCAACAACTAGTGTGGGTTGATTCCATGGTAAGAAAAAAAATTTGGGAAGTGGTCCCAAGACTAGAGAACAAATCAATGGTAGGTTCGATATGGATCTACAAGGTGAAGAAAACAACAGATGGAAGCGTTGAAAAACACAAGGAAAGATTTGTGGCCAAGGGTTCTCTCGGGTGGAAGGAATTGACTATGAGGAGACCTTTGCTCTAATAGAAAGGTACTCTTATATTAGATCAATTCTATCACTTTTAGCATAGATGGGATGGAAGATCCAGAAGATGGATGTGAGGATAAAATTCCTCAATGGAGTGATTGAGGTGGAGTTGTACATTGAACAACTAGAAGGATTTGAGACCTTTGACAGAGAATCACATGTGTGCAAACTCAAGCGAGTTTTGTATGGATTGAAACAAGCACCCTGTGCTTGGTACATCGAGATTAACAACTATTTCACTAGGTTGGGCTTCACCAAAAGTGAAGCAGATGTGAACCTTTACCATATTTTTGTTGAAGGTAAATTTTTGATTATAGTATTATATGTCGATATTTTGATTTTAATCGGTGATGAGAATTTGATCAAATATTTCAAAGAGGATCTTGCAAGAGAATTTGAGATGAATTACATGGGACTCATGCATTATTCCCGTGGTTTGGAAGCATGGTAAGGGGATGGGGAACTATTTTTTTCTCAGGGAAAGTATTGAACGAGATATTGAAGAAGTTTCACATGGAGAGTAGCAAACCCATGGACACTACTATAGTAGGAAGTTGGAGGAAGGAGGATGCCACTTTAGGTGAGGAAATGGAGGCTACTATCTACAATAAGTTTGTGGGTTCACTTATTTATTTGGTGAACACACAACCAAACTTGTATAAATTCATTGTAGATTCAAACTGCCAATTGTAATTTACTAAAACAATAGACTTGAATCGAATCTACCAATTGCAGAAGAAATTAAACGGTCATGAAATTAGGAAACATACGAGAGAAAGAATTAAATCACACATTACACAATAATTTACTAGGGAAATATATAGCTAAAAACCCCTCCTATCTATATATTCCATTAGTAAAAAAATATGAGAAGATTGCAATGCTTTTCTCAAGCCCAAGAAACGTATGGAATATCTCTCTCTGTCTCACTACTTCCTAGACAAGCCTTGGCCAATACTTAACCAATTTTATTCTTTCCCAAGTACCTATTTCCTCATATTGTTTCCTTGGGAATTAGGCCCCTTTTAACAAAGAAATTCCTCAATTGGAATTTTGTGATAGATCATAGGCCTTCCTCTAACTGCATGCACCACTTGTACAATTTGGATGATTATACAACTGATAGTACACTAACCTTGAACTCCAATATCAAATAGGTAACTCATATATAACACATGCATGAGCTAATTATGGTTGAATTTATCAGTTAACCATTTGATCTCTGAGAGAGCACCTCACTACTATATCTCCCACTAGTTCCTCCAACAGTTGGAACTAGTTTAACTGATTTTAACTCAGTTTAATTGAATGTTTTTTTACAACTCAAATAACTCAACATAGGATCCTAAAATTTAGGAATCACTCCACGTGACTTAATTTAGGCCCTCAACTTAAATTTAACTGAGCCAACTAAGTCAAACTAAGTCAGTTAACTCATAAAAGTTGTCATGTGATGTGGAATTACAATTTTCCCATAATTTAATTCAGGGGAAAATTAAATTAGGAATTTCTTGTTGTTATTTTTAACACTCCCTCTCAACAAGAAATTGATTATCAGATACCCCAATCCTATCTCTATGGAACTTATAAAAGCCTTCATCAAAATATTTGCATAATGTTCCTCTGTAGGAATTTACTCCAACAACATAATCTTCCTATGTGCATAATCTCGTAGATGATGATACCAGATGTCAATATGCTTGGACCGATCATGAAAAAATAGATGTTCTAAGAGTTTGATACAAATTTGGTTGTCACAGTAAATCACAGTAGGCTCCATCATCTAACCAAATAATCTAACCAGAATCGTCCTCATCTAGATAGATTCACAAGTTGCTTGACTAGCAACCATGTACTTTTCTTCTGCTGAACTAAGTGCAATTGATATCTCCTTCCTGTTGTACCAAGAAACCGTTGCTAAACCAATACTAAAAACCCCTCTTGAAGTGCTCTTCTGATCTGATGTACTACCTAACCAATATGCATCTATGAGGCTTTGAAGCTTCACTCCCTTTGTACATCTATACCAAATACCATACTGAGTAGTGCCTCTGAGGTATCTCAACACATTTTTGGTCACCTTCCAATATAGTTTGGTTAGCTTAACCACTACTTGAATAATATGGTTAACTACATAACACATGTATGGTTGTGTGTTCACCATTTACATAAGTGAATCCACAAGGTTCCTGTAAATAATGGCCTCCACCTCCTCACCTGAAGTGGCATCCTCTTTCCTCCAACTTCCTGCTATATGAGTGTCCATGGGATTTTTTTTCTTTCCATGCATAACTTCTCAATATCTCGTTGGCATACTTGCCTTGAGAGACAAAAAATTCCCCATCTCTCTACCATACTTCCAAAACAAGGAAATAATGTGTTATAGTCCTGTAATTTACAGTATCACAAGGTGACTGATTATTTCTTATATTTTTTACTGAAAATAATATTCCATGGCTATCATTTATTTTTAGAGAAAGAAAGGGAACTCCTGACTGGAAAGAGCTTCAAAGGAATCAATCTGCCTCTCCATCCAGTAGAAGGAAGGAAGTGTTGCTGATAAGGTGTGATGGGGATCAAAATTCATTTTTTCCCTCATTCCATTTCATTTCATTCACCCTATTCTCCCCCCCCCCCATTTCCTCCATATTCTGAAATGCTTTGAATCCCATTCAAACCCCAAAACCCACATGTATAATCTTTGGGACTTATTGCTTTATAAACCCTTTTATGTTAAAGTACGCAATACTATTGTCATAACTCCACCCACCCACTAGCAGTGGTGTTTTAAACACAAAAAATTTACCTTTTCTGCTTTTTCACTTTATATTTCTACCTTACCTTTTTCCATCACATATCATTGGTTTCGTTCACCATCCGCTTCCTTATTCCCTGATTGCGATTAAAGTGGGACCGTCTCTCCACATTACCCTTTTCTTCCCCACCCTCCATCGTAGATCGCATATTATAGACCTTTCACATCACAACTAAAACTTAAAAAATGCAATTGCCGACTTGCAATGTATCACATCGAATTTGTTTCAACTTACCTTTGAAATTCCCGCAATCTATTTGGTTTAACTTATGACGTGATGGTTGGCCCAACACAACAGCACTGCCCCCCACTTCATAGCCATTTGAAACATGTTTATAAATTTGCTGATGCTGTGGGCCCCATCTTTCCACATCATCCTCCAATTGGCACACATCGCACTTCACATTCATTAAAGTTTACCTTCACTGTTAAAATGTTAAAACTTGCAATCTGCAGGGTGCGGTCAAGTCCCACCTTCCTCCACGTCACTCTGCCCTCCCCTCACTTTTCACTTCGCATCCCTTTGGGTTTACCTTCCCTATTAAATGTTAAAACTTGCGATATGTGCGTTGCGGTTGGGTCCCTCCTTCCTCCACATCACTCCGCCCTCCCCACACTTCACACTTCTCATCCCTTAGAGTTTACCTTCACTACTAAATGTTAAAACTTGCGATCTACATGTTGCGGTCCGATACCACCTGACCTTCCACGTCGATTCCGTAGTTCGCATCGCATCGCTGAAACAGTTTCTTATAACTTAAATTCTAAAATGTGTGAAATGTGATGCTGCTACGAATGCGATAAAGTTTAGGAGTAAAATTTGAAGGTTTTCATGTTCGACATTCTATGGTTTACATGTTGTTTTATGAAGGAAAAGGGCTAAAAATCCGTAAAGGACTTATAATAGATTGATCCCCGATAAAGGATAAAAATGTAAAGCGAGGCTAAATGCCACAAAGAAATAGACAGAACAGGTCAAGTTGGGCTTTGGGACAGAGATATAATAGCAGAAACCAAAGGGGCAGCAAAAAACACATCAACGCAGTCACTAAGAAATGAAAATAGCCAGCGCTATTAGTCCCCTAATTTGCTCTCTTTTTACCATTTTCCCCTTCCTAAATCATTACCATTTACCCCTGTTTCACCTCCTTTATGCACCCGCATCTTGCACCAGTCCAAGCATGGTAACATATTTCGTATCAACTGATGCAGGGTCAACCCTGCAAACCCAGAATCTCTAAATACCATGCATATAAACATCCATCTCAGCATTTTCCCAAATAAAAACCTCAATAGCTGGAAAATTCACACACTACCATTATCATGTGGAAGCCCTTCAACATATGTTTCAAAATCATTCACCATTGATTTCACACCTTAATTAAATGTCTTCGTCTATGGAATTATATCAATTCCAATCTACTCACCTTCTGGGCATTAATTCGAAATGCTACCATACATAAATACCAATCTTGAGAAAACCCAAATGTCCAATTCCAAATCTTTCATGTAAAATCTTTATTATTTTTAACTAATGATTATAGAACCAGTGAAATGAAATACTCCATATTATCAACTCAATATCAGCCTCTCTTACCTTATGAGAATTCGACCCCTTCCCATCTATTTTTTGTAATCAAAACTCAATAAATGAATGCGCCCATTTCATACCTGTTCATAGTTTTTTGCTCCAACGTTTGGCTCTGTTTTGATTTTAGATACCAACAATTTGTGAGCATTTGAGCTCATTCTTCAACACCAAGTTTTCATACGATTTAACATCGCCCTTTTCCTTGCGCCATTCATTATGATGTCACTGCTTTTGCTGATTCATCCTGTGTCAGGCTTAATTCGATCTCTTCATTTGATTGCACTCAACTTCATTCACACAGAGTCTAGAAACTCTGCATCCTTGCTCTTTGTATTTCAGGGCTCGAACCCTGTATCTTAATGTTCGATGACTCGTTGATTCTTCACCCAGGATGTAAACACGTTCAAACTCTGCATTCAATCATTCCAATGCTCACATCCTGGTTTTGTAATGATCTGCAAGATAATTCTGGAGCAAAAACATCCATGAGTTACTGCGCCTTTTCTTTAGTCAACTTTAAACATAAGTCTTCACTCAAATTCCCCAACGCTGCAATTTCTACTTTTCCAGATTGTAATTCTTCAGCGCTTACAATTCAATGACTTTGCCAGGCTCAAGAATAAGTTGACTTGTGTTCCTTCTCTACAATTTCAAATGTCAATTCACTGTTTAATGGCTCATATACATAAATCGAATTATTAAAACTTGTCACCTCCTTAAGGATCATTGTGAAATCACCCAACAGATTAATGTTTAACCAACCGTTTGATGTCACCTAGTGTTTCCTCATCGAATTTATTAAATGCATATTGAACTCTTTTGCACATGGTACTAGTGCCTTCAGCATTCAACGATTCAGGATTTAGATTTGTATTAATAGAAAATGGGATTCCAAAAGATTAAAACCTCATTCACTCAGCAATCATTTCCGCTATACGCATTCAATCAAGGCAGTGTATATATAATCTAATTCTTTGTCAAAACATAAATTGATTCAATCGATTTTTCCTTCAAGAATAGGCTCGAGGCGCACTTATGTGTTGCTGCCATCCTTCACACAGTTACGAATCCCATATACCATTCGATACCGACTTACAAAATCGATACCATTCCATAGATCAATACATACAATTCATCACAAACCCGTGGATCAAATTGTCTCACTTAACCAGCGGATATAAACCAATCGAGACAAATAAGGTGAGAACACCCTCGTAATTAACAATCAAAGATTATTCCAATCGATTCAATCGACTTTATCGAACAATCCTAAATGGGCTTCTGCAAAAATTGCACTTCTTTCACAAGGACTAAAACACCATTCCCTTACAACATAATAATTCCAGAATTCAAACAGGAACGAATTCCCCTTCATTCATTGAATACACAAATTCAGTAATGGACATTCACTTCAAAAAAATCAAATGCTATATTAACACACACAATACTTACAATACAATTTCCTTCCTTGGCCTGATTTCCAATCATTGGCCCTTTACAATTTCCCGAAGGCTTCCAATTAGAAAACCCCTCTCTACTCACACTCTCACACTTCTCTATGATCTCAATGCCTTTGAGGCTTGATAATTTATACAAATTTAATAGAACCAATTTTGGTTCTCATCCCTTTAATCACTCAACAAACCCCCAAATATCTCAACAAATCCTAAAATCACTCTTGAATCCCTAAGGATCCTCTCTCACCCAAAATTTATGAAACTAATTTCTAAATTAATATTTAGAAAAATCTCTCATCCCTTTACATCCTCAACTGACTAAATTCTCTCATATTCTCAATTATTTACAATATTTAATTAAAAATACATAAAACCCACTCAAATCATCCATAAAACCTAACCCCTCTAGAAACTTAAAAATCCCTAAGTTTAAAATACAAAGTATTGTCCTCTTCATCTAATGCTCCTGCATCAGACTACCAAGGTTGAAAATGATCATGATCTCCTGATCATGCATTTTAAGTCTTTGTCCTTGTATTCCCTCGATCCCATACTTTGTTCTGCAAGTCATCATCTGCTGTCGCTCGCTGCTTTTCTCCAGGTTTCCATATCTTGTTTTGCATCCTGCCTCCAACTATGCTTTCATACTCTGCTTTTGTCTTTCCCTTGCTTAAATTCTTCTGCTTTCTTGCTGTTGTTTGTTGTCTCTGAGACGCCTTCATCATCAGTCTTCTGATGCTTTCAATCTCTATGTCCAGCCTACTGCTGCTGCTTTCACTTCCAGTTGCTGCCGCTAATGTTGTCTCAGCTGTCATCTCCTCGATTGTTGATAACAATGGTTTTACTCCTACAGATGTCACCCCACATGTTGCTTCAGCTGCCACCATAGATGTTGCTGCCTCCCAAACTTCCTGTCCCTCTGAAACATTCTTTTGTTCATCACCTACAATTTCATCTGCAACTTCTTTCTCTGGTTCAAATGTCTCCAGCAAACATTTCAGCCCTTTCTCCTCAAGAATTTCATCAACATGCTACAAATTAGTTCCATCATAACCTTCGTTTTCCCCTTCGACAATCTTCAGTAATTGTCCATCATCATCTTGATTGATTTTGGTAATCAAATCAAGTTCTTCGAACACTGTAGCCTCATCCTCTATCACTGTAGTAGTTCCAAAATTCTGCCTCACAGTCTTCTCTTGGCTATACAGACAAGCCAACTCTCTCTTGTCACCCATGGTAACAAGCCTCTGCTTATGAGACATGATTGTCTCATCTTCTTCCTGCAACAGTTCTTCTTCTTCCAAGACAATTCCAAGTGATGGACTGTCTCCTATATCACCTGTAAACACAATCAAATTGTCAGCTTCAAAATCACAAGACCCAATGGTCTCATTTGTTGATTCAGTCACCAAGTTTTCTTTCTGCAGTTCCAAGTCTTCTTCAGGACTCAGAAAATCTTCACTGGCTTTCTCCTCAGCTTTCTCTGGCAACACTTCAGTATGTTGTTCTGAGTTCCTTTCCAACTCCTCTGTCAGCACATCAGTATGCTGATTTTCATCCTCCATGAGACTGTCAGCTAGTCTCTCCTTCTTTCCATCCTCTGCTCTAGGACTGTCATTCATGAAAACTTTCATGCCTTGCTTCCTCAGCAAATTATCTTGTACATAAGTCCTCTGTCTCTCCAATTCTCTTCTCTGAAGATCTAGTTTCCTATACAATTCAACAATTTCATTAGGAGAAGAACTTGGAAACTTCACACAATTTTCCATACCTTCACTAGCTCTTGACCAATCATTAGTTGGTCCTTCTCTCTCTGCACCAACATTCTGATTAGACTTCTTTGTCTTCATTTCCTCCTGAGATCTTGCTATCTCAGTATTGATCTGAACAGACTTCAGATTCAACTCTTCTTGAACAAACTCTAAAGCTTGCTCATCTCCCTGTGTTGTACCTGCAAACATACACAACTTATTAGTTTTAAAACACAATAATTTTTAGTCTCGACTGCTTCCTCCAGCACTTCCCTTTGAACAGATCTGTGTGTGGAATCTTCAAATTCCATCTATGGCTCAAGAACTCTAAGTTCCTCCTTTAATAATGCAATCACACTTTGCCTCAACTTCATCTACAATGGTTTCCAAATCACTCTCTTTCCCTTCAGTGGAAAGATCCATCCTCTATTCTGGTTTGCTTGCTCTTGCAGCCATTCCTGTAGTACCTGCAATTATACCTTCATTACTGTAATCTCTCTTTCTCTGACTTTATCAGTCATCTCACCTCTGTGGCATTCCTCTGAACCTCTTCTCTGATCCTCCATGATCATCTTCTCCATGAGTTTCTCACTCACCATGAGTTGCACTAGCCTCTGCAATAGCAAGCTCTCCTGTTGCCCCTTACCTCACCAATCCGCTTCACTGGACCCGGTCTTTTGGTAAGTACTGGTTCACTGCCTCTGGAACCTCTTGAGCACTCTCTCTGCTCTCTCTAGGCTATCTCTTCAACTCAAATTCTTCTTCAGGACACTGCAATTGTCCTCCTTATCTAGCCTTTAGCTGAATGTCAAGTTCACTGCCATCATCTTGTCTGCAACCATAAACTTTAATCACAAATTTCAAATCATAAAACTATCTCACCTTTAAGATCCTGCATGATCTTATCCTCCTGTTCACTTGCAATTGTGTAGCTTGCATATCAGATTTAGAATCTGATCTTCCTTTCAGTCTCCCTCACACATTCAAACACACTTCAGCTCTCAACAGAACCCTTCTGTCCTCATTCAGAAAAACAAACATCTTCAATTTCAATAGAGCCAAACTCGGATACCAAAATGATGCAGGGTCAACCCTGCAAACCCAGAATCTCTAAATACCATGCATATAAACATGCATCTCAGCATTTTCCCAAATAAAAACCTCAATAGCTAGCAAATTCACACACTACCATTATCATGCGGAAGCCCTTCAACATGTGGTTCAAAATCATTCACCATTGATTTCACACCTTAATTAAATGTCTTCGTCTATGGAATTATATCAATTCCCATCTACTCACCTTCTGGGCATTAATTTGAAATGCCACCATACATAAATACCAATCTTGAGAAAACCCAAATGTCCAATTCCAAATATTTCATGTAAAAGCTTTGTTATTTTTAACCAATGATTATAGAACCAGTGAAATGAAATACTCCATATTATCAACTCAATATCAGCCTCTCTTACCTTATGAGAATTTGACCCCTTTCAATCTAGTTTTTGTAATAAAAAATCAATAAATGAATGCGCCCATTTCATACCTATTCACGGTTTGTTGCTCCAACGTTTGACTCTGTTTTGATTTTAGATACCAGCAATTTGTGAGCGTTTGAGCTCATTCTTCAACACCAAGTTTTCATACAATTTAACATCGCCCTTTTCCTTGCGCCATTCATTATGATGTCACTGCTTTTGCTGATTCATCCTGCGTCAAGCTTAATTCGATCTCTTCATTTGATTGCACTCAAATTCGTTCACACAGAGTATAGAAACTCTGCATCCTTGCTCTTTGTATTTCAGGGCTCGAACCCTGTATCTTAATGTTTGATGACTCATTGATTCTTCACCCAGGACGTAAACACGTTCAAAATCTGCATTCAATCATTCCAATGCTCACATCCTGGTTCTGTAATGATCTGCAAGATAATTCTGGAGTGAAAACATCCATGAGTTACTGTGCCTTTTCTTTAGTCGACTTTAAACATAAGTCTTCACTCAAATTCCCCAACGCTGCAATTGCTGCTTTGCCAGATTGTAATTCTTCAGCGCTTACAATTCAATGACTTTGCCAGGCTCAAGAATAAGTTGACTTGTGTTCCTTCTCTGCAATTTCAAATGTCAATTCACTGTTTAATGGCTCATATACAGAAATAAAATTATTAAAACTTGTCACCTCCTTAAGGATCATTGTGAAATCACCCAACAGATTAATGTTTAACCAACCGTTTGATGTCACCTAGCGTTTCCTCATCGAATTTCTTAAATGCATATTGAACTCTTTTGCACATGGTACTAGTGCCTTCAGCATTCAATGATTCAGGATTTAGATTTTTATTAATAGAAAATGGGATTCCAAAAGATTAAAACCTCATTCACTCAGAAATCATTTCCGCTATACGCATTCAATCAAGGCAGTGTATATATAATCTAATTCTTTGTCAAAACATAAATCAATTCAATAGATTTTTCCTTAAAGAACAGGCTCAAGGCGCACTTATGTGTTGCTGCCGTCCTTCACACAGTTACGAATCCCATATACCATTCGATACCGACTTACAAAATCGATACCATTCCACAGATCAATACATACAATTCATCACAAACCCGTGGATCAAATTGTCTCACTTAACCAGCAGATATAAACCAATCGAGACAAATAAGGTGAGAACACCCTCGTAATTAAAAATCAAAGATTAGTCCAATCGATTCAATCGACTTTATTGAACAATCCTAAATGGGATTTTGCAAAAATTGAACTTCTTTCACAAGGACTAAAACACCATTCCCTTACAACATAATAATTCCAGAATTCAAATAGGAACGAATTCCCCTTCATTCATTGAATACACAAATTCACTAATGGACATTCACTTCAAAAAAATCAAATGTCGTATTAACACACACAATACTTACAATACAATTTCCTTCCTTGGCCTGATTTCCAATCATTGGTCCTTTACAATTTCCCGAAGGCTTCCAATTAGAAAACCCCTCTCTACTCACACTCTCACACTTCTCTCTGATCTCAATGCCTTTGAGGCTTGATAATTTATACAAATTTAATAGATCAATTTTGGTTCTCATCACTTTAATCACTCAACAAACCCCCAAATATCTCAACAAATCCTAAAATCACTCTTGAATCCCTAAGGATCCTCTCTCACCCAAAACTTATGAAACTAATTTCTAAATTAATATTTAGAAAAATCTCTCATCCCTTTACATCCTCAACTGACTAAATTCTCTCATATTCTCAATTATTTACAATATTTAATTAAAAATACATAAAACCACTCAAATCATCCATAAAACCTAACCCCTCTAGAAACTTAAAAATCCCTAAGTTTTAAATACAAAGTATTTTCCTCTTCGTCTAATGCTTCTTCATCATCAACCTTTATTCTTCATGTTTTAATTTAATTTATAATTAATTAAATATTTATTACATGATTTCTTACTTCTAAATCACTTTTGTAACTTATCGATATCTCCAATGGTTATTTGATAGTTAGAGTGCTTACCGTGACTGCTGATCTTAGTGCAGGATCGGATCTTGCACCATTTCTAGCACAACAGATCTTCACGGCAGATCTGACCTCCTTGATCACTCCCTCCTCTTGAGCCGCCCCAACCACGACAGCGAATGATTCAAAGGCAACCGAGATTAATCTGTGAAAGGCGAGAAGACTAGAGATTAGCTACGGCCGGTTCTGTTAGCTGCCTAATTTTGAAGGACCAAATGCTAAATTCTGCATTTTGTTATGAAAAATTTGAACGATTTGTTTCGGCCTTCGGCCAAAAGATCTATCTAATGTAAAGTGTAAATAGGACTTGGAGAAGAATTTTGGAACAGAGTTTTTAGAGCGAAGTTGATAGGCGGTAACCGGTCATTTTGTTATCTTCCGAATCTGGGCTGGACATTGTATCAACGCATGTATTCGCCTCAATGAATTAATAAAAGGTTTTTCCGCCTCATGTTTCAGAAATTATTTTTGTCTTTAAGCTGATGAATTGACTAGTTTATTGAGTAGTGTTTTAACTTAAAAGGGAAACGCGCTGGTTGGCTAGGGCCCAACCAACCCAGCATGTTTACCCTATTTTTTGTTTCCTGTAATGTGTGTTTATATTATTAAAGCGTGATTTAACTTTCAACACATATATTCCTATAATTTGTGTTTATATTATTAAAGCGTGATTTAACTTTCAACACATATATCCCTGTAATTTGTTTTTATATTATTAAAGTGTGATTTAACTTTCAGCACATATATTCCTATCTGCATGGAAACGGATTTGTCGTGTGAAGTAGATACATTTTCTTTCCCTGCAATTTACTTTCCTGCACCTGATTTCAGATTGGTTTTCATCTTCCTGGTACAAGCAAGAGAAACAAACCTGCACCAGTGCACAATGGTGTGACATTTCCTTTTTCTGCAATTCTGTTTAATTGGTTTTTTCGCCTGGTCTAAGTAGGAGAAATGAACCTGCACCTACGCACATTGGTGTGATGCAGCAAGTTTTCTTAATCTACTTTCTGCAACCTTATTTCCTTCTTTTAGATGCTTGTGATGGGATAAATGATTGTTTCTTTACTTCTGCGTTTTGTTAATATCAGAAACATTCACTTTTATGTGTGCGATTTGATTTGATAATAAACTAGCACTTGCAATAATTGAACACTTGTTTTAAGGATTAAAAACTAAGTGAAGGAAGCTCTCATCTGGTGCAAGAACTAGTTCCTTGCCCCAAGATCTGAGTGCTCTGAACCTTGAAAAGTTTGAGCCCTTGCATGAAGTAAAAAGACTTTAGTAAAAGACACTATTTATACTTTCTACATAAATCTCTGATCCTGCACTAGTGCAGGATAGATTAATGCAAGAAGGGAATCTCTAAGGGAGCAGGTTTAAGGGCCCATCTAATGAGACTGCTAAAGCGTCTCTGCTAAGGGAAAACACACACTCAGTAGATGAAAAAAACATTAGTGGGAGTGATTGCTTTTTATCTTTAATTCTCTCTTTCAAACGCATACTTCCTTGTTCCAGTATTAGATTATTTTTTATGGTTCAAGTTGCCTTCTTCTCTTTTGATTTGATTCTGCAATCTTTCCTTTAAAGAAAGTATGGATTTACATTAGAAAGATTCATACCATCTCTGGCATTGCCTGTGCTTCTTCTCTAAGTTTATGAATCCTTCGGGTTGAAAAATTAAGTGTTGAGGAGTTTGCTTAAGTGTAATTCCTGCACCCAACATTTTGGCGTCGTTGCCGGTGTTTCGGGGAAAATCACCCTAGAGGTTCGTTGGGTTACAACCTCCACAGAGGAGGGCATGCTACTTAAAAAGGACTCACACAACCATACATGTTCATGAAAAACTAAATAGAGCAGATCGAGGAACTTACCCGTAGGTCCTACGGTTGAAGCAGATCCCGCGGGGTCCAAACCCCCAGCAACCGTCCTTCCTTCTTAACCTGAAAGACAAGAAGAAACAAGCACGAAGAACTGGTTGTACAGCATATATCTACTCTAAATGTTAGTGAAATCCATATGAAACATTAGATAAACCATAATAAATGTTTAAAAAACAATATTCTCATATATGCAAGCAGACACTAACACGTATATTTTGGGAACAAGATGGTTCTTCTGTATTATAAATAGCATGTACAGAAATAACAAGTGGAGAGATCACCTGAATCCTTCCACGATCTTCGAGCAGACCGTCGTCCGGATCCATCCCACCCTTGCCTCACTAAGATTCCTTCCGAACTGGTGCATACGAGATGACATATAGGGAGATGAGCATCTCAAGGAAACAAGGGTTTCCTGTAATGAACTGGGAAAGTGCAGGAGGCACGGGGAATCAGACTTGGATAGGGAATACCAACAGAGTATAATATCAATAATTTTCTCTCTCCCTTAGGCCATACACATGAGGGGTTTTTATACTCCCTCCAAGTAGTTTCAACAGTTGGAAACAGTTGGCCACGTGCTGGGGTGGTTGAACTACCTGAGTAACCATCAACCCAGCCCGAAAATAGGGAATTTTTATATATTTTTTCATGATTTTAATGGCATACGCGGAAAAGTGCATGTGAACTCGCGTATACACGCGGAAAAAGCTGGGCATAACCGCGTATGGGGATTTTTACACTGTTTTTTAGT
Source organism: Pinus albicaulis (assembly GCA_034641835.2). Taxonomy (NCBI): domain Eukaryota; kingdom Viridiplantae; phylum Streptophyta; class Pinopsida; order Pinales; family Pinaceae; genus Pinus; species Pinus albicaulis. Next base: position 1,594,024,423 of record CM076579.1, on the reverse strand, counting down.
GAATTTGTCCAAGTCTGTAGGAATGGGTGCCCAAAGCCATAAAAACAATCATGAATCATATGAAGGTGAGAAATGATGCTATAACAGATGCCCCCTAATATATGAGGTCAGAAGGGGTACATGATGGCCGAAATGTATTATGCATATAGAAAGAACTTCGCAAGGACAAGAGAGGACTTCACCAGATTTCAACCTGCCAAAAACCAATGAAAGAAAACAGAGAGTCAACTCATGCTGAGGCGGGCATACCCATGCTCAGTCAAAAATACATCATATAGAAAGTACTGAATAGATCCAACATGTATACAAGTATAGCTAAACTGAAAGTACACAATGAATCATCTGAGCATGGCCCGGAAGTATAAGTCTGAATCAATGTCCAAGTATCACATATAGAAAGTTGATCAATGATGCTGCAACTGGATGTCTGATCATATAAGTAACTGAATCTCCAAGTACCAAATCATAAGAGGTGGAATAAACGGTACAATCACGCAACTCGGGAGCCAACATATAAGATGCTGTTGTACTGACACTGCAACATATAAGGGTGAACGGCATCACTGGCAGAAACTGAATGGACTATCAAAAGTGAACCGAGAAATGCTGATGCAACCCGAGGTCTTCACCGATCACTATGGCACAATTCTACACAAGGGGAATAAATGAGCTGAAGTCGACCATGTGAGAAATCGTTGGATTACCGGTCAATGATGTATACCGTTAACCAACGCGAGACAACCCACCAATAATGAAAATGAGTGTCAAGGTGCCCCAATACAATCTAACAAGTGCGAATGAATGAGTTGAAGTCGAACACTTGAAAGAATCTACCAATCAGGAGGCAATGATGAATCCCCACTGTCGATAGCGAAGAGTCTGCCACTGATGACCGCAAACCCTAAGGTACTGACAAAAAGACTCTAGATCTTGTTCCCAGAGCAATGAGTCGGAGTCGATGGGAAAAGATCTGCTGGAAGGAAGGCATTAAGGCATCCCACATCAGTCCAGCGCGAGTGTAACCCGCATGCCAAGATTTGGAAGGAATCGGACGAAGTAGAGTGATGGAACCAAAACCGAAGTACGTTTCCGACGTGCACAAGATGAAGCTAGCGCACGGAAGAAACCCTTTGAACCAACCAATAATGAAAGCTGACACAGAGGCGAGAAATCCACCGATAGGGTCAAATGGAAATCAAGGTACTGCACGAATCCCAAGTGTGATAATGTATGCTGACATCGAACACAAGGGAAACCACTCAGTCAAAGACCCATAATGATGATCAAATGCTGAGCACAAGGTCACTTATCAATGATGGAAATAGGGCCAGGGTGCGGCTCTAGGTTTGCTCTCAGAGCAATGTGTCGTAGTTGATAAGAGACAAACCCGCCGGCAAGAAGTCAATGGGGACCTTCTCAAACCAGCACGAGCAGAAGACCAAAACATCTGATGTGATAGAACAAGATACTGAAAAAACCAGGAAGGCCGACTGAATAATGAGTCAAGAGACACCGCAGAATGGCCGACTCTGGTTAGACTTCCCTTGAACGAAAGCACGACTCGTGATGACCATGGAAGTAAAAAGTGACACTGTATAAGTCTGTAATGCAAGAGGCAGAACAAACTCTCCATATGATTGGAAGAGATAACCAACCAGGGGAGGACTGATAAGTGAAACAAGGTAAAGGCTGAACCTAAGTCAAAAACTAAAACCATCCCAATTGTAGGAAATATATATAAGTATATGTGCTTTGTTCAAGGGCGACAAACTGACTCTGTACTGCCATCAAAACAACGAAGATACATCCCGTTCCCGCTCTTTTTGTTATATTTGATTTTTTTGTCTTTTTCATATAATAAGCTTGAAAAAGAATAAAAGAATGCTATGGTACAATGGATAGAACGAGTATCAAAAAATCAGATGCACTAGTTCCTGGGATTGGAACAATCCTATGCTCAATGCAAGGTGGCGAAAACTGGTAAGCGATACTCAGAGGAACGTTCCATCCATGGGTAAAAAGGTGTCAAGTCGTGATAGCCAAGTGCATGCAATGGTTAACTTGTACAGAAAGTCAAGGTCAAAAGTTGGCTTAAACATCGAGTCCAAATGAAGCCGGCTAAAGGCCAGGATAAACAAGTAGCCAATATGCAATGTAGTAATACAACTTAACGACACCAGGGAGCCTCTAGGGTAATAGCCAGAAAAAATGATAGTGAGGAAGAAGAAGAATGAAGCTTCAACACATAAGTCATGGCGGGACTAAAGAGGACTCCTGAGCCTGCATAAAACGCAGCATGGGCAATAAGTGATAGCGAGGAACTAACTAGGAAGCCCATGTAAAGGAAGGCTCTACCACCAAATCATGATTAAATAATCGGCGAGTGAAATGGGTGTAATAGTCATGACCTAATGGGATCGACCCTATGGCAAGTGATCAGAATGGAGGCTAGTATGCAAAATGCAACGGAAAGTGGATTTCCTAACCTATATGCCAGTTTTAGTTTATAAAGAAGAGATTTCAAGAAGACCAATTTAACTATCCGGTAACTAAGTCAAACAAATTCTGAATTTCAAGTATAACTTCAACAAAATGCTCAAATCCAACCATGCCACTCTCGCAACGGGGCTTTATACAAGCAAAAAGGAAGACAAGAAACTCAAAAAATCAACTCAGTACAATAGTATAAACTTGCAATAAAAACTTCAAAGAATAAAAAAGAGACTCTTTGAAAATTGCAACAAAATTAGTCTACTGAACATCAAGGAAACCAAACGCACCAAATAGGTAAAAAATCAAAATGCGTAGCAACATGCAAGGAAATATTAAATGAGCAGGAGCTCTCTATTCTGATTAAGCAGAACAGCCAAGAATCTTCAAGAAAAGACCTTGGTACTCAAACCAAAATTGCAAACATAACAACCAAAAATTTCACCAACCAAGAGAGTCTTCACACAAAGGAGAGAGAAATAGAAAAATAAACACTTTAAACACAGTCCAGAGATTAAAAAACACTGTAGAAATAGGTCACCATAGGCAGACAAGACCAGAAAAGCTAAAAACCAAAATTTCAAAATTTTCCCCTAGGCATACGCGCTTTAACAATTTGCAACAGGCGTGCATACGCGACTGTGGCAAAGGAAACCCGCGTATACACGACCACCTTTGACAGCAACAGTGTGTATACGTGACTGTGCATAGACAAAACCGCGTATGCAAAAGAAAATAATGAAAAATAAAAAAGATTTAGCCTGGATAAGGAACCAGAGCTTCAGTCTGACTGAGAAAGAGTTAACTGGACTGGAAATAAAAGTTAAAATTGTTGGAAACCTATCAAACAGCTGAAACCACCCAACAGGGGAATCACAAAAATGCGATCCCCAGCGGAGTCGCCAGTTCTGTTTTGGGGAAAATAACCCTAGAGGTTCATTGGGTTACAACCTCCACAGAGCAGGGCATGCTACTTAAGAAGGACTCACACAACCATACATGTTCATGAAAAACTAAATAGAGCAGATCGAGGAACTTACCCGTAGGTCCTACGGTTGAAGCAGATCCCGCGGGGTTCAAACCCCCAGCAACCTTCCTTCCTTCTTAACCTAAAAGACAAGAAGAAACAAGCACGAAGAACTGGTTGTACAGCATATATCTACTCTAAATGTTAGTGAAATCCATATGAAACATTAGATAAACCATAATAAATGCTTAAATAACAACATTCTCATATATGCAAGCGGACACTAACACGTATATTTCGGAAACAAGATGGTTCTTCTGTATTATAAATAGCATGTACAGAAATAAAAAGTGGATAGATCACCTGAATCCTTCCACGATCTTCGAGCAGATCGTCGTCCGGATCCGTCCCACCCTTGCCTCACTAAGATTCATTCCGAACTGGTGCATACGAGATGACATATAGGGAGATGAGCATCTCCAGGAAACAAGGGTTTCCTGTAATGAACTGGGAAGTGCAGGAGGCACGGGAATTCAGACTTGGATAGGGAATACCAACAGAGTATAATATCAATAATTTCTCTCTCTCCCTTAGGCCATACACATGAGGGGCTTTTACACTCCCTCAAAGTAGTTTTAACAGTTGGAAACAGTTGGCCACGTGCTAGGGTGGTTGAACTACCAGAGTAACCATCAACCCAGCCCGAAAATAGGGAATTTTTATATATTTTTTAATGATTTTAATGGCATACGCGGAAAAGTGCATGTGGAATCGCATATACACGCGGAAAAGTCTGGGCATAACCGCGTATGGGGATTTTTACACTTTTTTTTAGTGAATTTTGTCCAAGTCTGTAGGAATGGGTGCCCAAAGCCATAAAAGCAATCATGAATCATATGAAGGTGAGAAATGATGCTATAATAGTCGGGGAGGCAATTTGATTTGGTAAGAATTTTTTGATTATACAATAGAGGTAATTTTTCTTCTTCTTTTTTGTAGTACTGTTTCTTTGAAGGATTTCACTGGTGTTAATTGATTTCTAACAACATTTTTTTATAAGTTCTTTGTTATCTTTATTTTTTCTTTCCTTTTGAAAGGAATGCCTAGGAAAGGTAAGGGTTCGAAGCCCACTAAGGGCCAAAAGAATTCTGAAAAAAAATTCATATTGGGTCTCCTTCTGTAAGTAGGAAGCCCAATCCAATTCAAACCCATCACGCAAGAACAATCTACCTAGATTCTGGTGTCAACAGCTCAGGTGTGGAATAGCCTGTTGAGAGAGGTACAAGTAAAAGGGAAAAAATGGTGGACCAAGAAGATCATTTGGAAGGGACTGGTGAGAACCAGGTAAGTAGAGAACAATCGAATTTTGTGTTTCCAATTGTGGATCCTGATACTGTGGCGCAAATGAAGAATATTCCACCATCATCTCTCCCTCATTTTCATGGTAAAGTTCATGAAAATCCTGACTCTTTTCTATTTGAGTTTGATATTTTGTGTAGAATTTATGATTATACAATTGATGCTCAGAAGTTAAGGTTATTTCCTATTACCCTCAAGGACTCAGCTCTACGCCAGTTTATGGGGTTAGGAGGAAAAACTATGAACTCTTGGGATCAGATGAAGAGAGTGGTTTTTTCTAAATATCAAGAATATTGCAAAACTAGGGACATGCAGGATGAAATTTTTACAATCATACAGGATGATGTTGAAACTCTTGAAGATTACTTGGAAAGATTTCTATATATTTTACAAAGGTCAAAACTTAAGTTTGATCCTAGTACTATTAGAACCTTGTTATTAAGAGGACTACCTGATAATGTTAGAAAAAATTTAAATATGTTAGGACAAGGTGATATTTATCAGCAAACTTTTGAACATATTTGTGAATTATGCAAGAAATTTTCAAGAAATCAATATAGATCTGGTAGAGGAACTTGAAACAGAAATAGAAAAACTGAATCTACTGATGCTATGATTATTGGACTAAAAAATAAAATGGAAAACATGAAAATCAATATAATGAACACTGTTACCAAACAGTTACTTAAAATTTCAGCAGAAACTCATGAAGGAACAAGAGTCATTATGTATTTTCTGTCCTAAATGTAGAGATAAGCATCCTCCTAAAGAGTGTCCTCTTAATCTGAAAGAAACTAATAAGTGTGCTATTTGTGTAGAAGACCATATCATAGAAAAAAGTCCCTCTATACCAGGACTTAAAGCTGTATTTACCGGGGGATAGCCTGATGCTGAATACTTGTATGCTCTGGGAGCAAGAAGGAATTGGCCTTAGGTAGGTGCAGGTATGGCTCCTGAATTTTCTCCACACTATTTTGGTTATAATTCACATGCATATTCTTATCCTAACTCTCATCAGCAGTGGCACTATGGGAACCAATATCAGCATGGGCAACCTTCTCAACCATGGCAACAAGGTTGGAAAGGGCCAACTCATTTTCCATATTCCCACCAGCCACCCATGCAGTCATATCCATCTACACATGTACCTTATTCAATGCCTCAACTTCCGAGTTAGTCCACTCCACCATTGCCTTTACCTCCATCCTTTCGACCTCCTCAGTTGCCTACTCAACATATGCCCAATCCTAATAATAATAAAGTAGTGCAAATGATCTATGTAACAAATCCACCTTTATCATTCGAATACCAGTCTATTCTAGTTGGGGTTCATGATATTCAATTAAGATCGGGAAGGACTGTAACATCAGAAAATCAAAAGCGACCTATGGTGATTGTTGAAGAGAAAGGAGAAGAGGAAACTCCTAACCATTCTCCGAAAGCTGTCACTAAGCAGTCGTTACCCTCTGAATCCTTGCCATCTTCTTCCAACCAGCCTCCCTTCCCAGAGAGGCTAGTAATGGAAAGAAGTGAGCCTATTTCTTATACTAGTTTGGCATCTGAGCTTAGGAATCTTTTCATTAAGATACCTTTGCTTCAAGCCATCAAAGAGATCCCCATTTGTACCAAGATTATTAAGGAACTATGTCTCAAGAAACCCGGGACGAAGAGATTGGAACCCCAAACCATTCAATTTGTTGGTAGGGCAGCAGGGTTGATGATGGGATGTGTGTCTATGGAAAAACATATTGATCCCGAAAACCTTGTTGTCATAGTTCAGATTGGTAATGTCCTTGTCTCTAATTTTCTTATAGACATAGGGGTAGCCATTAATGTCATGACTAAGAAAACCATGGATCAACTTCGGTTATCTCATCTTCACCCTACTCCCATTGTGCTTGAATTAGTAGATAGATCTAAAATTAAGCCAGAAGGAGTATTGGACGATGTGATTATCTCATTAGATTCTTGGGAATATCCTATTTTTTTCATCGTTCTTGAGCCAAAGAACCCAATAATAGGACATCCCTTGATCTTGGGTCAACCATGGCCTGCTACGGCCGATGCATATATTGGATGTCATTCCGGTGATATGTATATTTCACATGGAGATTCTAGGAAGAAAGTTACCTTATACCCCCCTTCCAGATCCATTCAGGACCTTCAAGATACTTTATGGTTATATCAAAGCAGTGATGAGGAGACTCAGTCTATTTATCTTATCCATCATTATACTGGGTCTTTACAAGAAGACGAGATTCAATATTTTCCGAATAATCTAGACACTATGCCTAATTATGAGCCTTTGAGACAAATTTTCAGCCTCGATTTTCAAGATAATCATAATTCTCATTCTTCTGTACCGCTGCATTTTACCACTCCATTAAGTACTCTTGAGCCTGATACCACTCTTGTTGAGATTAGCCCTAGTAAATCCTTGCATATTAGTTCAGATTTGGACTCATCTCAACAGGAGCAACTTGTGAAGTTGTTGCAAAACCATCTTAGTTCCTTTGCTTGGGGCTATGAAGATATGAAGGGTATCCCTCCTGAAACTTGTACACACCATATTTATATTCAGGAAGGAACCCGACCTATACGACAACCCTATAGGTGAATGAACCTAGCTCTAAGAGATATTGTGAAGGAAGAAGTACAGAAACTCTTGGATGCTGGTTTTATCTATCCTATTTCCGACAGTCAGTGGGTCTCTCCATTAGTGCTTGTACCTAAGAAAGATGGAAGATAGCGTATTTGTATTGATTATCGAGAATTAAATAAAGCCACTCTTAAAGATTACTCCCCTCTCCCTTTCATTGACCAGGTGCTTGATACCCTTGCAGGAAAGAAATATTTCTCCTTTTTGGATGGCTTCAGTGGTTATAACCAGATACATATTGCACCTGAAGATCAGGATAAAACTACTTTTACATGTCCATGGGGTATGTTGGGGTTCCCATGTTTTGGCCAGATTGGCAAGACCAAAAGATGAGACAACATCAGAACCACTTTGGGGCCCTAGGATCTAGCCCTCCTAGACCCGGACATGGATCTCTCCAATAAAACAAAGAATGATATATCTTTGGAGCTCAAAGTGATATGTTAGGCTAGGTATGAAGCACAGAGGTAGGTTTAAAATGGTTGGGTCGGTTATCGGGTTGGTCATAAGGTCATGGACTGAGAAGGTAATGGGAAGAAAGGAGCAGAGCAGTAGGACATTTCGGCAAAAGAGGATGGGTTAAGGCTATGCCATCCATTGGGCTATGGAGTCATGAAAGGAGATTACTCGCAAAAAACTAGCCAAGGCTTTCATAGGGCATGTCATCTATACTAAAGGATCTTTGAGATAGATGGTGGAATGGAACATTAAGGAGAGAAAGGTGATACACAAAGGGCATCTTGAGATGAGACCAGAGGTCATCTAACTCCAGATCTACTTTGGCATACTCTCGAAGGAAAAACAATAAGATTTAAACACAGAACCAGGCTTGAGATCATAGAAGGATTTTCAACCTTCAATGCTTCAACACTGGTTCACGGGATCTTGGAAAGGTCAATCTGTCGAACAAGGACCCCAGTGGATAGGGCTTACACTAAATCCCCAGTATCCCAAATTCTCTAGCTTGAACCCAAACAAGAACCAACCAAGCTGCAAACTCTGATTTCACACATCAGCTAGTAGTGAATAACAACTGCTACACTGGTTAAACCACATGAATTTTCCCTCAGATTTAATTATCAGCAGAAAAAATTAAAGGTAGGGAGAGCAGAAACATAGGGTACCATGCATGGGCAAATCCTATGTTATATTTCTGATGTGTACTAGAAGACCAATGAACAACATGAAAAAATGTAATAAAACAATGTAAAGAGAAAACATCACCCATAGTAATAGACAAGGATCCTATGAAATTTGCTCGATTAATTTATGCAAAACCAGTCACATACACTGAGCTCAATAGCTGATTACAATCCCAACTTTCTCCTCCCAGCCTATTACATTACAGACTACTCTGCTACCCTCTCTCAAAACTGTTTCTAATAGTAAAAAATGAATCACTACAACTACAACAGCAATAACGCAATCCAACCCTTTACAAGTTATTCTCTGGGATTCTTTATAGGAAACATGGATAGCAGGGGTAGGTGATACACATTAACTCGATCCATTAAGACGAAGTGGAGGAGGTGTTTCGTGCCCACTCTGCTTAATAGCCCTGCGCTGTACTTGGTGGTCTGGTTTGGAGTCTTTGTCAGGTCGGATTTGACCTCTGATGTTTCTTCAATGTTCTTTCTGGTTGTAAGGCTCTCTGTTTGTCTTCTGAAGCAAGTAAGGTGACTGAAGGTCTTTTGGGCTTCCATACCTCCATTATTGTTGCTCTAATAGTCTTTGGAAGTTTTCCATCAGTGAGATGACCTTTGGGAGCTCGGAGAGGCATGGAGACTTCTGCTAGGGGTGTACTGCTCTGAGAAATGTACTGCTGATGCTGAGAGTGGATATGGCTTGTTTCATGTGCTCTTTTTAATCTTCGGACCACACCTTAATCCTTTGACCCCGAGATTAGGTGTTGACTATTCAATTAACTAGCTTTAATCCGCTTAATCTGTCTCTGCTGTTTCACTAAACCACTGCTGTAATGACCTCTCTATGTTCCAAATCATAATGACTAGGATTATGGAAAATAGAGTGAATTCATCACTCTGTATACCCTACATAGTAAAATAAACCAATTACAAAATCCAGGGGTGGTGGAAGAGATGTCGTGGAGGCCTGGAGGAATAGTGGCACAACTATGGAGATAGTGGCTGTAGGGAAAATAGGTAAAAAAATGCAGTGAAACAGAGGTTTGGTGGAGAAATGCATGTGGACCGTCCGATCAGGTCTGGAGGCGATGATCAACGGTGGATATTGACCAATGGGACGACCTTTGAAAACTGGGCAAAATGTAAAGGAAATGGGAAAATGCTTTGAAAACATATGCAATGGGCTGATATGGTGGGACCCGGCAATGGCAGAGGGCGATTTATCTTGGACCGTCAGATCTCAAGAGGAGATCGACGGCTGAGATCTAATAGGAGGGGAGCGATGGGGGGACCTAAATCCGATGGATGATGGAGCGATTGGCTTTGGACCGTTAGATCTATGAGAGGTCGACAGCTGTGATTAGATCGGAGGAGTCCAATCGGGGGACGCATGGCGGAATGAGGGCGTATCCTGGCCGTTGGTTCTTGTGGATTCGATGGCTAGGATTGCGTTGGAGGGTCACAATTAGGAGGGACGGAGGATGGCACAGTTCAAAATTTGTGATTGTGATCAGAGCAAGGATGCGAGGGCCATCGGATTGAAGGTGAATTGACGGTGGGCATGCAATCAAAGGGGTGATGAAAGGGAGATGCGGGAGTGATGGGACTTGCGACAACCGTTGGATCTGTTCCGATGAATGGTGGAAATCAACTCAAAAGCTGATAGAATATAACACCATCGCATCGAAACTTTGGGCTTTACAATGGAAAGCATGTCCCACTTGGTCTTAGCGCTCGGGCTTATGGAGGGGAAATGGTTTAGGGGCCTGGCCGAAAGGGACTGGGCCTGTCATAGATGAACGTGGGTCTTAGGCCTATTTTTAATGCGTTTTAAGGCCAAAAGAGGGTAACGGTGGGGGAAATAAAGGTTTTAAAATCCAAATAAAGGATATTACAAGGATTGAAAGGACATCGGGAATGATTTTAAAGGGTTAATGAGGAATTAAGGGGGGGAACAAGGAGAGGAAAACAAAGGCTTAATGGGAATTTTCTCCACAACAGAGAGGCTTTTAAACTGGGAACAGCGGTGAGGATTCATCAAAGGGAAAAGGCATAAGGAGGCCTTCAAGGATGATGTGTTTTCGGAGGAAATGCGTTCCTTGAAGGCTCAAACAACATTTTAGCCCCCCTGTTTGCTCGTCAAAAAATTCATAGGGCGCTAACAGTGGCTCCACATGGGGATGGATTCTTCTTGAAGGAATCAAGAATTCAGAGAATGATCTTTGGTATGGGTCAGATGCCTGGTGCTTGAACCACCCTTTCTTCTTTGATTCAGCTGCCACAAATTTTGAAGACACATATCAGCAGTAAACATTACTCAAATAGCTACCTACCCAGACTAAAGTCCTAACATTCTTTCTTCTAGGTGCATTTGGACTAGAAAACCCTTTTACATCATTGATTATTTCAAACAGAAAAATAGACATACTTTATTTCTACCCTTATTATTCTGCGAGACCATATTAGACTGTCGGCCTCATAATTTTCTCTACCTAAAACTATTATTTGCTAGGATTAAACTGTCTAGCAGATTTCTTCTCTACATTCTAAGATAGAAATTGAAAATCAGTCAAGCCAGGATTAGTCTGTCTGGCTTGTTGGACTTTGTAGGAATTAAAAACAACTAACTACATGCTCATAGATTGAGCTTTATTGAGATTTTCCTACCTACTCTACTCTAACTGGAATATTTGCAAGTCTAGCTTACAAACATTGTCTTCCAATTCAACCAGTCCATCAAGTGATCCCATGACTGGTCTTTCTTGCTCATCTCCTTGAGCGGGCTAGGTAGGTAGGGCCACTCCCATTCTCTTTTTTCCTCCACAACAGCTTCCAAAAATTTTCTTGCTGTCTGCATCATGCTACTCGAAAAGACCTTTGATCCTTCTTTAAAAAGTTTGCAGGAAATAATCATAAGGATCATGAAATTATACCTGGTTACGAATATACGGAAGACAGGCTTCAACCAGGACTTCTTCCTCTTCCACTGGATCAAGAGTGAGACTCTCTTCAGAAAGAGTTTCTCCTTCATCTTCTTCATCTGAACTGGAGGACTCATCATATCTTGCAGATGTGTCCTCTTGGAGCTCTGATATATTTTGCTCCGATGGGCTGAGCTCTGTGAAGAGATCGATGTATTCTTGAGCAGGGGTATGATCCATTTCTTCCTCCTTTTCAAGAGAAGGCTCGTTATTTTCATCCTGCTCAAGAATATTTTCTTCATTTTCCTCCTCATTCTTTGAAAGGAAGGACTGCTGATTCCTGATCTCCTGACACTCACCACTAATACTTTCATAACTTTCTCCATCAGGGTCATAGATAGGCTGACTTGGTTCAATCAGAAATTCTAGATTTTCAGGAAGTCTTTCTTTGTCTTGATCCGCAAAGGAGTTTTCTGGATCTGCATAGTCAAACTCCATAGACGAATGAGCAAGAGTATCAATCCTATGAAATATTTCAGAGGTGGACTCCATGTTTAATATTTAGTCCATCTCTTCTTCTATCAACGGAGAGATTTCTCTTTTAACCCAGATAGAAGAACAACAGTCCTATGTTTCTTGTACTAACTGATCTGGAGGTTGGATATCTTCTTGAGCCTCTTCTGCGGAATCTTCACTTGTGCTAGCAGGGAAAATCTGAAGAATTTTTTACCTTTCCTGATCTCCTTCTGATTCAATCCATTCCTCATGATCAGGGTGCCACTCTTCTAGTGGAATCTGAGACAAATTTCCAGTCAAAGGGGGGGCCTCTATGCACGCTGGTTCTTCCTCTGCCCTAGATTCTGCATCTTCCATGTGGTCACTTGTTCCCTCAATGCAGCACCCCCTGTTAGCTTCTTTCCTTAAGCTTTTATCTTCTCTAATCAACATGGTAAAAAACATGGGTAAGTAATCAGGCAGCTCCTGATCACTTTCTTCTTCATCTTCTATAGGCTCTTGAGTATCGTACATGTCTTGCTCATTGTCTGGGCCTGGAGTTTGTTCTTGCTCTGAAAGAAACATGGAATGCTCTAAATAATCATTATTTGCATTTGAATTAGCCATATGCATCTTTACCACTTCACCAAACATGATTACTATTCATTTTAATTGATCTGCCAAAGCATCGAGCTTTGCATCTCTATCCATGTCTGGATCCATGTTTCTATAAAGAGGTTACTGCATCTTCTCAACCAGTTCAGGGTCTTTTACCAGTGGAGTCATTAGGTATATTTTGGATTATAGAGTGTGGAGTCACCAGGTGGATGAATTTGGATGTTCGCAACAGGCTGTTGTCCACCATCAGCAATGAAATTCCAATCTAACAACATTGGTCTGAGTTCTTCCCCATCGGAGTCGCCATTATGTTGGTGACGACAATGGGACACCAGACCAGATATTAGCAATTAAGGACTCTCAAATTTTCCCCAGCGGAGTCGCCATTATGTTGGTGATGAAAATGGGACACCGAACCAGATATTAGTAGTTAAGGACTCTCATACTTTCCCCAGTGGAGTCGTCGTTATGTTGGGGTTCCCATGTTTTTGCCAGATTGGCAAGACCAAAAGATGAGACAACATCAGAACCACTTTGGGGCCCTAGGATCTAGCTCTCCTGGACCCGGAGAGGGATCTCTCCAATAAAACAAATAATGATATATCTTTGGAGCTCAAAGTGAGATGTTAGGCTAGGTATGAAGTGCAGAGGTAGGTTTAAAATGGTTGGGTCAGTTATCAGGTTGATCATAAGGTCATGGACTGAGAAGGTAATGGGAATAAAGGAGCAGAGTGGTAGGCCGTTTTGGCAAAAGAAGATGGGTTAAGGCTATGCCATCCATTGGGCTATGGAGTCATGAACGAAGATTACTTGCAGAAAGCTAGCCAAGGCTTTCATAGGGCACGTCATCTATACTAAAGGATCTTTGAGATAGATGGTGGAATGGAACATTAAGGAGAGAAAGGTGAAACACAAAGGGTAGCTTGAGATCATACCAGAGGTCATCTAACTCCAGATCTGCTTCGGCATACTCTCGAAGGAAAAACAATAAGATTTAAACATTGAACTAGGCCTGAGATCATAGAAGGACGTTCAACCTTCAATGCTTCGACACCGATTCATGGGATCTTGGAAAGGTCAATCTGTCGAACAAGGATCCCAGTGGATAGGGCTTACACTAAATCCCCGATATCCCAAATCCTCTAGCTTGAACCCAAACAAGAACCAACCAAGCAACAAACTCCGATTTCACACATCAGCTATCAGTGAATAACAACTGCTACACTGGTTAAACCACATGAATTTGCGCTTAGATTTCACTATCAACAGAAAAAATTAAAGGTATGGATAGCAGAAACATAGGATACCATGCGTGGGAAAATCCTATGTTATATTTTTGATGCGTACCAGAAGACCAATGAGCAGCATGAAAAAATGTAATAAAACAATGTAAAGAGAAAACATCACCAGTAGTAATAGACCACGATGCTGCGAAATTTTCTCGATTAATTTATGCAAAACCAGTCACATACACTGAGCTCAATAGCTAATTACAATCCCAACTTTCTCCTCCCAGCCTACTACATTACAGACTACTCTGCTACCCTCTCCCAAAACTATTTCTAATAGTAAAAAATGAATCCCTACAACTACAACAGCAATAACGCAATCCAACCCTTTACAAGGTATTCTCTGGGATTCTTTATAGGAAAAATGGATAGCAAGGGTAGGTGATACACATTAACTCGATCCATTAAGACGGAGTGGAGGAGGTGTTTCGTGCCCACTCTGCTTAATATCCCTACGCTGTACTTGGTGGTCTGGTTTGGAGTCTTTGTGAGGTCGGATTTGATCTCTGATGTTTCTTCGAAGTTCTTTCTGGCTGTAAGGCTCTCTGTTTGTCTTCTGAAGCAAGTAAGGTGACTGAAGGTCTTTTGGGTTTCCATACCTCCATTATTTTTGCTCTGACAGTATTTGGAAGTTTTCCGTCAGTGAGATGGCCTTTGGGAGCTCGGGGAGGCATGGAGACTTCTGCTAGGGGTGTACTGCTCTAAGAAACGTACTGCTAATGCTGAGAGCGGATATGGCTAATTTCATGTGCTCTTTTTAATCTTCAGACCACGCCTTAATCCTTTGACCCCGGGATTAAGTGCTGGCTATTCAATTAACTAGCTTTAATCCGCTTAATCCGTCTCTGTTGTTTCACTGAGCCACTACTGTAATGGCCTCTCTGTGTTCCGAATCACAGTGACTACGATTAAGGCAAATAGAGTGAATTCATCACTCTGTATACCCTACATAGTAAAATAAACCAATTATAAAATCCAGGGGTGGCAGAAGAGATGTTGTGGACTCCTGGAGGAATAGTGGCACAACTGTGGAGACAATGGCTATAGGGAAAATAGGTAAAAAATGCAGTGAAATGGAGGTTTGGTGGAGAAATGCATGTGGATCGTCTGATCAGGTCTAGAGGCGATGATTGACGGTGGAGATTGACCAATGGGATGACCTTTGAAAACTGGGCGAGATGTAAAGGGAAATGGAAAATGCTTTGAAAACATATTCAATGGGCTGATATGGTGGGACCCAGCAATGGTGGAGGGCGATTTATCTTGGACCGTCGGATCTCAGGAGGAGATCGACGGCTGAGATCTAATAGGAGGGGAGCGATGGGGGGACCTAAATCTGATGGGCGATGGAGCGATTGGCTTTGGACCATCGGATCTATGAGAGATCAATGACTGTGATTGGATCTGAGGAGCCTAATCGGGGGACGCATGGCGGAATGAGGGCAGATCCTGGTCGTTGGTTCTTGTGGATTCAACAGCCATGATCACGTCGGAGGGTCACAATTGGGAGGGACGGAGGATGACAAGGTTCAAAATTTGTGATTGCGATCAGAGCGAGGATGCGAGGGCCATCGGATTGAAGGTGAATCGACGGTGGGCATGTAATCAAGGGGTGACGAAAGGGAGATGCGTGAGTGATGGGACTTGTGAAGACCGTTGGATCTATTCCGATCAACGATGGAAATCAACTCAAAAGCCGATAGAATATGACACCATTGCATCGAAACTTTGGGCTTTACAATGGAAAGCATGTCCTGCTCTGATTCTCCGATGTGATTGGCACTTTGGACTAGCGCTTGGTCTTAGCGCTCGGGCTTATGGAGGGGAAATGGTTTAGGGGGCTGGTCGAAAGGGGCTGGGCCTGTCATAGATGAACGTGGGTCTTAGGCCTATTTTTAATGCGTTTTAAGGCCAAAAGAGGGTAACGGTGGGGGAAATAAAGGTTTTAAAAGCCA
The DNA here is from genome assembly GCA_034641835.2 of Pinus albicaulis. Classification (NCBI taxonomy): domain Eukaryota; kingdom Viridiplantae; phylum Streptophyta; class Pinopsida; order Pinales; family Pinaceae; genus Pinus; species Pinus albicaulis. The sequence continues at coordinate 1,594,008,525 of CM076579.1, read as the reverse complement.
AATAAAGGATATTACAAGGCTTGAAATGACATCGGGAATGATTTTAAAGGGTTAATGAGGAATTAAGGGGGGGAACAAGGAGAGGAAAACAAAGGCTTAATGGAAATTTTCTCCACAACAAAGAGGCTTTTAAACTGGGAATAGCAGTGAGGATTCATCAAAGGGAAAAGGCATAAGGAGGCCTTCAAGGATGATGTGTTTTCAGAGGAAATGCATTCCTTGAAGGCTCAAACAACATTTTAGCCCCCCTGTTTTTTCGTCAAAAAATTCATAGGGGGCTAACAGGGTACCTTTGCCTATAAAGTACTTCCCTTTGGTTTATGTAATGCCCCGGCTACCTTTCAAAGTGCAGTCCTGGTCATTTTTGTTGATCTAGAATTTGTAGAAATTTATATGGATGACTTTTCTGTGTTTGGTGATCCCTTTCAGGAAGCTCAAAAAAATCTAGAGAAAGTAATTCTTCATTGTGAGGAAGCCCATATCACTTTGAGTGACAAGAAATCTATATTAATGTGCAAAGCAGGAGTGGTGCTTGGCCATTTGATTTCTGACAAAGGTATCCACGTTGATCCGGTAAAGATTGAAATCATTTTTCATCTTCCTGCACCCAAAACTCAAAGGGAAGTAAGAGGTTTTTTAGGACATGTTGGTTATTGTAGAAGATTCATTGAAAATATTTCAAAGATAGCTACTCCTCTTTTCCAACTTCTAGCTAAGGATAGTGAATTTCCTTGGTCCACGGCTTGCCAATAGTCTTTTGAAACATTGAAGGAAAATTTGGTGCAGGTATCATTTTTGCGACGTCCAAACTGGTCCCTGCCTTTTCTCATTTCCTCTGATGCTTCATATTTGGCTATTAGCGTAGCTTTAGGACAAGAGTAAAATAAGAAATCCTATGCTATTTATTATATTGGTAAGAATTTGTCTTCCGCTAAATTGAATTATATAGTTAAAGAGAAATAATTTTTAGCCATGATTTTTGCAATTAATAAGTTCAGGTACTATATTACAGGATATGAAGTATTTGTACATACTGATCATTCCGCGATTAAATATTTGATGAAAAAACCTTTGAAAAATGGTAGAGTGACTAGGTGGTTGCTATTTTTGCAGGAGTTTAATGTTACTATTGTTGATAGACCAGTGAAATCTAATGATGTAGTAGATTTTATTTCTAGATTAGATAATCCTAGTGAAGTAACTCCTATTAATCATGATTTTCTAGATGAACATATTTTTTCTATGACAACATATTCTCCATGGTTTGCTGACATTGCTAATTATTTGGTCACGAGAAAAACACCACCTCACTTGTTCGCTCATGAAAAGCGGAATATTATTCGGAAAAGTGCTGCATATTCCTGGATTTGAGGAGATCTCTTTTACACTGGTCCATATTTGATTATTCGTAGATGTGTAAGAGAGGAAGAAGTGTTTGACATATTGAAATATGCTCATGATGAACCTTGCAGAGGCAACTTCGCTAATAAGTGGATTGCATATAAAGTATTATGCGTTGGTTACTTTTGGCCTTCCTTGTTTAAGGATGCCAAACAGTATGTCAGGCGATGTGATAGCTGTCAACGAATGGGCCAGCCTAATCAAACCAATGAAATGCCTTTATGCCCCCAAGTTATGATTGAGCCATTTGAAAAATGGGCTATTTATTTTATAGGGCCAATAAATCCAACATCCTTAGGTAAAAATAATATTTTGGTTTGTACAGATTTCGTTACAAAATGGGTAGAAGCTAAAGCTGTTTCTTTTGCTACAGAAAAAGTTGTTGTTGATTTTATTTTTACTGAAACCTTTAGTAGATTTGGTGTGCCTAGAGAAATTGTTTCTAACAATGGTCCACAGTTTATTTATAATCTGGTACATGGTGTGATGGAGCAATACAAGATCCGGCATAGGAAATCCACGTCATATCACCCGCAAGAAAATGGCCAGGTGGAATCTACAAACAAAGTGATTGAGTCCATTCTTACAAAGACAGTCAATATGCATAAAAAATATTCGGCTGAAATATTACCAGAAGCTTTGTGGGCATACAGAACCACTTGGAGAAATAGCACAGGACATACACCATATGAGCTGGTATATGGCAAACAGGTTCTGTTATCAATTCAGTTCCAGATCAAAACCTTCAGAACTGCAGTTCAGTTAGGACTAGACCTCTCTGAGGCACAACAACAACATCTTCTCCAATTAAATAAGTTAAATGAATTTCGTAGAGATGTTTTTCAGCAAAACATCCTAACCTAGCAGCAACAAAAAAGGTGGCATGACAAGTCTATTCAGACAAAGCATTTCCAACCAGGTGATTGGGTACTCCTTTATGATTCTAGATTTTAGATTTTTTAAAGGGAAGTTCCATACATGTTGGATGGGACCTTATGAAGTAATCCGAGTATTCGAGAATGGAAAATTAGAAGTTAAAACTATTGATGGAAAAAATTCAGTATTCTTGGTAAATGGACATAGATTAAAGAATTATTTTCAACCACTTACCAAGAAATATTTTACACAACAAGTCTAACAGCAATTTGGGACGGTAGTGGTAAATGATAATACCAACCTTTTGAAGACATGAATCCTTCTTTCTCTTGAATTTTTTTTTTAAAGAAAAAATAAATTTAATAAAAAAGTAAAGAAAAAAAAAAAATTCCTGTAATTGTGAAAATCAGTTCGCTGACATGATTGCAGAAGGATCAACCTGAAAACCAGCTTGCTCGCAGGAAGATAAAAAATTTGTAATAAAAAGAGAATGTTTCTTGATCTTTAGATATGCTAGCAACCACCGAGTAAAATCAGGTTTAGCAGGACCAACCTTTATACATTGGGGTAATTAGCATGGATATTTTTTATTCAAGTAACACTTAATTCTCGTTGCAGTTATTTTTCTTGCACTAGTGTAGGCAGACCTTCCAGAAAAGTTTCTGCCTTTCTTCATATCCCATTTCGTAATATTCCCTTATTTTTCTTCTTTAAATCCAAGAATGATTAACCTTCCCACATTCTTCTGAATTTACCCTCCCCGCTTCGTAAAAATCCCACTTTACCCTTGAAATTTTTTCCCTATCCCACTTCTTTTTATCCCCTCTTTGGTACTATTCTTGGAATCCCTGTAATAAAATTCCTTCCCATTCTGAAATTTTCCACTTTCCCACTTCTTTATTCCCTCATGAATTCATTGCAGGATCTCATACACAAAGAGAAAAATGATGCCCTGAAGCATCAAGAAAGGGCGACGCAAATTTTTCAGTTCAGTTGAGGAAGTCATGTTAGAAGTCCAACCTATATTTTACTTAAATTCCCTATTTTTTCAGATAATATGCTTGCACTAGTGCAAGCATATCGTCCTATATAATAATACAGGCATAATCGTACCAGCAAAACAACATAGCAAGTGGTGTAAATAGATCAGTGCAAGCATGCACCTTGACAGAAGCAGAGTATAATTTGTTCTTTTCATGAGCATATGTCATAGGAAGTGGTCATCATAAAAGTTTACAAGCAGCCTTTTTATTTGATGAGTACTTAAGCTATCATATTAGCTAGGAGAAAATTATTTAAAGTAAAAAGTGTTTTAGTTAGGAATCATGATCAATTTTTTAATGAATTCTAAAGTTTCTATTTTGAATTATGAAGTAGTGCGGGTGTGTTTAACCGTTGCTTGGAAATCATTACCCTTTCTGCCATGATCCTAGATGTCCCTTCACTCGCAATGATTACCTCACTTAGCCATTAAAAATTCCACAGAAAGTACCAACACTGTACGATTTGTGCATCCACAGATATTTTTGGTGGGATGGATTGGTGATAAGACAGAAGGGATGGTGGGCGGTTGGATCTGTATTTATAAAGAGCCAAATTTTCCGGTATTACATGCAATTTTTTTACTATTCATAACTGATTAGCAGAGATGTCTCCTGTTAGATGTGAACCTTCACCCCTCAGTGAGGTAGATCAAACCATCGAGTTTCGCAATAGTCTTGCACTGTTGCAAGAATTAGGCTTTCTTTAGTTTTTGCAGAAATTTGATGGGAACAACAGTGAAGTAGCCCTACAGTTTGCAAAGATTTTTAAAAATGGTTATGTAAAGATTTGGCCCTTGAAATTTAAAGTCATGGAAAAATAAATAGCGACAGCGACGATCTTGCAAAACACTGGTGTGCAGTACTTTAAAAATCAGAATCTCGAGAGGAAGAGCTAGTAGCATTTCGTCGTTGATAAGGACATGCAGGTAGACTAGAAGAAAGGAGTTCCATGCAACACCTTGCTAAGACAGTGGCAGAATCTCTTTTTTATCCTCCAGAAATTCGTGACTTGTGAAGGAAGGTATTCCCTCATCTTTGTGTATCATTTCACAATGCTGCAACACTTCGAACCCAGCCGACACGTCCAATGGAGGATGGATTTCACTTATTTTTTGCTTAAGAGTTTAGAAAAGATGGCCAAGAGTGTGCAGGGCACATGGGCGGATCAGGCCGATAAGAAATTAGATCACGATGGCCTGATCAAAATATTGGTCCAAAAACAATTGGAAATTAAGGGCATGACCTGGAAGGAGTTGTTGAAGCAGCTAGATAAAAAGCCCTCAGTAGGAAAGAAGACAACTGCTAAAAAGAAAACAGAGACCCCCGCCAGCACAAGCAAGGGTTCAAGTGTAAAGAGAAGTCCTTCTTGCACCAGTGAAAAAAGGAAACAACCCAGGAAATCAACAGAAGAAAAGGGCCCATATCCAAAGAAAAAGAAGAAAACGGGTACACCTGTTGAAGAAACTCCTCCGACGCCACCAGTGCATAAACAGGCCCCCGAAGAAGACGATTGGCTGTCAGTTCTTGTGGACGCAACAAAATCTGTGGAAGTTGAAGATGGCACTCTGTTGGCTAATTTTATTAAGGTTTGGAAAAATAATGAAGAACCTGGTGCAGAACCACTATCCCCATAGAACATTGAATCTCCACCTACACTAGTGCAAGAAGAACCAGTACAAAAAGAACCGGAAGAGCAAGAAGAACGAGAAGAACCGGAAGAAGTAGAAAAAGAAGAAGAACCAGATTAATTGCAAGAAGAAGAAGAACTGGAAGAGTAAGAAGAAAAATAAGAACTAGAAGAAGTGCAAGAAGAATAAGAACCGAAAGAAGTGCAAGAAGAAGAAGAACCGGAAGAAGTACAAGAAGAAGAAGAACAGGAAGAGCAAGAAGAAGAAGGAGAACCAGAAGAGGAAGAAGTATTTACTAAAGTCATGAGGGATACTAAGGTCCCTAAAGAAAATACAGCCCCTGTCAGGACAGAAAAGGAAGAAGACTCGATAGCTCCTGCTACTTAGATAGTCGATCTAGAGCTTCAAGTGCATAATTTAGAGCACCTCATAGCTAAAGCGTGGGAAGAAAAAGAACAGAATAAAGAAGAATTCATGGAAAAAATCCAAAAAAATAAAGGAGAAGTCAGGGTATGGAAGTACTGTGCTTCACAATGTTTCAGATGACTTAAAAAGGTGATGAATAAATTGAAGAACAAGAAGAAGAAGAAGTATGAAACATTGTAGACTGATGATAGTATGCCAGAGCAGGAGTGAGCTGGAACACTTGAAATTTTGAAGGCTTTTTGTAGAGGTAAAGAGTTGTGTGAGGACACACAACAACTTAGGGATGGGAGGCTTTTATCCCCCTAATTTTATCTCTTTTTACCATTTTCCCCTTCCTAAATCATTACCATTTACCTCTGTTTCACCTCCTTTATGCATCCACATCATGCACCAGTCCAAGCATGGTGACATATTTCGTATCAACCTTTATTATTCATGTTTTAATTTAATTTAGCATTAATTAAATATTTATTACATGATTTCTTACTTTTAAATCACTTTTGTAACTTATCGATATCTCCAATGGTTATTTGATAGTTAGAGTGCTTACCGTGACCGCTGATCTTAGTGCCAGATCAGATCTTGCACCATTTCCAGCACAACAGATCTTCACAGTAGATCCGACCTCCTTGATCACTTCCTTGTCTTGAGCCGCCCCAGCCACAACAGCGAATGATTCAAAGGCAGCCGAGATTAATCTGTGAAAGGCGAGAAGACTAGAGATTAGCTACGGTCGGTTTTGTTAGCTGCCTAATTTTGAAGGACCGAATGCTAAATTCTGCATTTTGTTATGAATCATTTGAACGATCTGTTTTGGCCTTCAGCCAACAGATCTGTATAATTTAAAGTGTAAATAGGACTTAGGAGATGAATTTTGGAACAGATTTTTAAGAGTGAAGTTGATAGGCAGTAACCGGTCGTTTTGTTATCGCCCGAATCTGGGTTGGACATTGTATCAACGGATGTATTCGCCTCAATGAATTAATAAAAGATTTTTTTTCCTCATGTTTCAGAAATAGTTTTTGTCTTTAAGCTGATGAATTGAATAGTTTACTGAGTAGTTTTTTAACTTAAAAGGGAAACGCGTTGGTTGGCTAGGGCCCAACCAACCCAACACGTTTACCCTATTTTCTGTTTCCTGTAATGTGTGTTTATATTAATAAAGCGTGATTTAACTTTCAGCACATATATTCCTGTAATTTGTTTTTATATTATTAAAGCGTGATTTAATTTTCAGCACATATATTCCTGTAATTTGTGTTTATATTATTAAAGTGTGATTTAACTTTCAGCACATATATTCTTGTCTGCGTGGAAACAGATCCGTCGTGTGAAGTAGTTACATTTTATTTCCCTGCAATTTACTTTCCTAGACCTGATTTCAGATTGGTTTTTGTTGAAAATGCAACAAGATGATGGAGCTTAGTGAAAAGAAGTCACCTTCACTAATTGGGCCCGCAGGCTATTTTTGGCGCAAAGTCTATTTTTAGACTATGTCTATTTTTAGACATATGGATCATGGTCTATGAGTTGTAGGATGATATTTATGGATGATTGGTCATGTTGGTAAAAATAGATGGACCTCTATTTTTAGACATTGGGCGGAATCTATTTTTAGACTGCCGGGCTAAAAATAGAACAGTCAAATATTATTAACCCTTAATAATATTTAGACTATAAACATTATCTTATCCTCTTGGAGCACTTCAGTTTGATGCTTGGATGTGGCACATGCAATTGACAGAAGGAAATACGCTTTTCCTAAGGGTTAGTTGAGCTATTGCATGGTTGACTTCAGTTAGAACTCATGTGGCAGAGTTTGGTGGAGTTGATGAGACAGTTGGTGGAGTTGTGTTCTGTTTAACTTATTTGAACTAGTTGTATTTAGTCTAACTGAAAAATACACTAGTGATGAGTGGTGTGAATTAATTATTAATTAATTCACTAATTATTAACTCATAAATCAGCTAAATAACACATCAGTTAACTGCAATGCATGGACAGTTCAGTGGAGACCAGTGTTAGAGGTGGGTGAAAGGGTGAGTCTACTATCAGTTGTGACTATGGCTGTGCATGAGATTTGCACACACATTGATTGAGATTGCCAATGAGGATTGCGCAGTACAAGCCAGAGGGATTTGAACTTGGATCTCATCATCATTCATCTTGGATTGTGCAATAGAGGCAGGCAGACTTGTGGAGGAGATTTGAACTCGTGACTTGTTCATCTTCCGTGCTAGTTTGTGTGTAGCATGTGAGATAGTGCTGAGAGCTGTGAGGAGCTTTGTGCTATGTATTGTTACATGTTCTCTATCATTATAATATACAGATATTTGGGGGTTTTCAGCTGTATTCTTTCCCCATTACATACTATGTTATATGTGTGCTTGATTATGTTTTAATGTGCGCATGCGACTGCTTCTATTTCCGCATATTGATGATCAATTGTAGAAGAGGTTATGTATTATGCATGAAGCTTAAATAGTGTGTAATCAGGATAATCTCGGTTAATAGTTCAGCTATTATTAAAATTTCTACATGGTATCAGAGCGAAAATTGATCATCGGATCTATTACAATGATTACAATTTTATTTCGGTAGACAGAGTCTGTAAGCGGGCCAGGTAGCCTCTGGATCCATCCTTTCTTTGAAAGGTGATATATCCATTAAATGCCCCTACATTCGATCTCTATGCTAGAAATAATTTTTTCTCACAGATCAGGAGCGGTTGAGTTTTGAGCTGGTGGAATTCGAATTTGCAGCAGTGTTTTCTTGGTGTCGAAGTCAAAATGTATTTCAACGGATTGCGATTGGAGTATGCCCTTGAGGGAAGCTCGAATTATGTTGCATGGAAGGACGGGATGGAGGCAATGTTAGATGATAATGGGTTTTTGGAGTTCATAGAGAAAGAAGTTCCAAAGCCTGTTGATGATGCTCAAGTTGAGGCTTGGCAAAAGAAGACAAAAAATGTCGAAGGATTCTGTTGGAGGGCGTGAAGGATCACATAGTATCCAGCCTGCATGGAAAATCTTCTCCATAATTGATGTGGAAAGCGTTGACAGATTTATTCCAAAGCAAGAGCGACCAGAGGAAGTTGGCGCTCAAGGATAAACTCAAAAACATAAAGATGAAGAAAGGCGATAGTATACCCAAGTACCTCACAAAGTTCACCCAATGCAGGGATGAACTGGGAAGTGTGGGGGTGACTGTAGATGAAGAGGAATTGGTGGACTTGGCTCTCCTTGGTATTCCTAAGAGTTGGCATTCCTATCAGGACTCTGTCAATGGTCAGGAGAAATTGCCAGGATGGGAGCGACTTTGGTCGGATCTAACGCAAGAGGAGATAAGGCGGAGTACCAGGGGCGGACCTTCATCAAAGGCATCTGATGAAGAAAATTATGCTTTGGCTGCCAAAGCAAAGAAAGGGAAGAGAAAGAAATCTTCTCAATCCAGTGCGAAAGGCAAGAAGTAGCAGGACATGTCCAAGGTGAAGTGCTTTCACTTTCACCAACCCGGACATAATGCTACAAATTGTCCGCAGAAGAAGAAAAATAAGCATGCTACTGGATCTGCAGCGGGAGAGGCCTTAGTCTCGCAGTTTGAGCTGGATTTTTCACTGATCGCATGCTTGGTCTCAAGTGTGATGGGATCAGTGTGGTTCTTGGACATTGGTGCGTCTTTTCACATGACAGGAGATCAATATTTATTTTCCGACCTGGACGAGAAAGATCTTGGAGTGCACATCAAGATGGGCGACGATGGTAGATACAGTGCGACCGGTATCGGTACCATTTCCTTTGAGAGGGAGTCTGGTAAACCCTTTGTATTGAAAGATGTGATGTATGTTCCAGGATTGAAGAAGAATCTTATCTCTGTGGCAATGTTAGAAGACAAGGGATATGATGTTGTCTTTAGCGAGGGAAAGGCCTTCCTGCGTAGCAAGACAACTAGATAAACCTGGAAGATAGGGGTTTGAGTCAAGAACCTTTATCAATTGCAAGTAGATGGCTGCGCATAAATGGCATGCAAGGTAGAAGGAGTGGTGAGCTAGGATGATGGCGAGTTGTGGCATCGGAGATTGGGCCACCTTCACCATGGAGCTTTGAAGATACTGCAGCAGATTTCTACTGGGCTTCCTAAGGGTACTCTTGAGCAATCAGATCAGTGCAAGGGATGTACCTTAGGAAAATTTGTGAAAGCCACCTTTCACGAGAAGGATAGTCGCGCCACGATGATCCTTGAGAGAATTCACACAGACGTGTGTGGACCTTTCTCAGTAGCTTCGATAGCAAAGCACAGGTACTATGTGATCTCTGTTGATGATTTTTCTCGAAAGTGCTGGATCTTCTTCATGCAGAAGAAGAGCGAGACATACTCAAAGTTATGTGAGTTCAAAGCACTGGTCGAGAAGGAATCGGGGAAGAAGGTGAAGGATCTTAGGAGCGACAATGGTGGTGAATTCATCTCTGGTGAATTCAAGGACTTTTGTAGTGCAGAAGGAATTCGAAGAGAGCTCATAGCACCTCATAACCCACAGCAGAACGGGGTTGCTGAGCAGAAGAACAGAACGATCGTGGGTGCTGCACGGGCGATGTTGCATGATCAGGGCCTACCCATTCACTTGTGGGTGGAGGCATGCAATACTGCAGTATATGTGCGGAACCGTTGTCCTCACAGGATACTTGGCATGAGTACACCCGAGGAGGCGTTTTCTGGTAAGAGGCCTGATATTTCCCATTTGAGGATTTTTGGTTCACCTGTTTACATTCATGTGACGAAGGATGCCAGGAAGAAGCTAGAGCCAACTGCAGAGGTTGGGATATTTGTGGGGTACACTGATACGCCCCACAACTATCGTGTGTATTTTCCAGACAGTCGCAAGACTGTTGTGCGACGGGATATCAAATTTCAGGAGGAAAAAGCCATGAAGTGTTCGCTTGAGAGGGAGCCACACTTGCATGCAGATGAGGAGCTATTAGTTCCTAAGGATGAGCTTCCAGATGTGGATCAGCCACAAGAGGAAGTTCATGGAGTGGAAGAGACCACTCATGCAACGCCAACCATCAGAGGGCGCAAGCGCACTACAGAAGCTGAGCGATTGGCTCAAGATGCAGAGAAGATTGTAGGACCACCTACAGCACAGTGCAGACAGAGACAGTCACCAGACTGGTACACTGGATACATGGCTCTTGTCAGCAAATGTGTCGTGACAGAGCCATCCTCTTTCGAGGAAGTTGTGGAGGACCCTGCATGGGTAGATGCCATGGTGGAAGAGTATGATTCGATTGTCAGAAACAGTGCATGGGAGATTGTCCCAAGGTCGGAGGGGAAATCAGTGGTGGGTTCGAGATGGATCTACAAAGTGAAGCAGGCGGCTGACGGGAGTGTGGAGAAGTACAAGGCAAGATTTGTTGCCCGTGGCTTCTCGCAGATCGAGGGGATCGATTATGAGGAGACCTTTGCACCTGTCGCAAGGTACTCTTCCATACAGACGATCCTAGCTCTCTCAGCGCAGATGGGGTGGCACATCCATCAGATGGATGTGAAGACTGTGTTCCTCAACGGAGTCATTGAGGAGGAGGTGTACATAGAGCAGCTCGAAGGTTTCGAGATCTTCAGAAGTGAGTCACATGTGTCCAGACTCAAGAGAGCACTGTATGGGTTGAAGCAAGCACCTCGTGCTTGGTACACACGGATAGAAAGTTATTTCACCGGACTTGGATTCTCCAAGAGTGAGGCGGATCCTAACCTGTACCAGATTGTGGTGGAGGGGAAGTTGCTGATCATTGTACTGTATGTAGATGATCTGATTTTGACGGGTGATGAGCTGCTGATACTTTCATGCAAGGAGGATCTTGCTAGAGAGTTTGAGATGAAGGACTTGGGCCTCCTTCATTATTTCCTGGGATTGGAAATTTGGAAGCGCAGTGATGGACTGTTTGTTTCTCAGGGTAAGTATGCCCGAGAGATACTGGAGAAGTTCAACATGCATGGCTGCAAGCCTGTTGATACTCCTCTTCCTGGAGGTTGGAGGAAGGAGGATGCTACTTCAGCGGAGGTAGTGGATGCCACTGTTTATCGACAGTTGGTGGGGTCGCTTATGTATCTGGTCAATACACGACCCGATATATGCTATGCTGTTAACCAGCTTTCACAAGCTATGGTTAAGCCTACCAAGCTCTTCTGGAAGGCAGGAAAGCATGTATTGCGTTATCTTAGAGGCACATCGGGATATGGATTGTGGTACAGACAGGAGGATGAAGTGAAGCTGTGTGGCTTCACGGATGCAGATTGGGCAGGGAGCCCAACGGACAGAAAGGGCACATCTAGAGGGATCTTCAGTATCGGGTCGACAACAGTTTCTTGGTACAACAAGAAGCAGAGATCTGTGGCACTCAGTTCAGCAGAGGCCGAGTATATGGCAGCAAGCTTGGCTACATGCGAGGCTATATGGATGAGGAAGATCTTGGTCGGGTTGTTCGGGTCACACTTGGAGCCTACTGTGATTTATTGTGATAACCAGAGTTGCATTAAACTCTCAGCTAATCCAATATTTCATGATAGATCCAAACACATCGACATCAGGTACCATCATATCAGAGATTGTGTGCAGCGGAGGATCATGTTACTTTCATACATTCCCACGGAGGATCAGGATGCTGATATCTTGACGAAGGCGCTCACCAGGAGAAAATTAGAATACCACAGAGGCAGGATAGGGGTTGCAGATAATCCATATATTGTTGAGAGGGAGTGTTGAAAATGCAACAATATGATGGAGCTTAGTGAAAAGAAGTCGCCTTCACTAAGTGGGCCCGCAGGCTATTTTTGGTGTAAAGTCTATTTTTAGACTATGTCTATTTTTAGACATATGGATCATGGTCTATGAGTTGCAGGATGCTATTTATGGATGATTGGTCATGTTGGTAAAAATATATGGACCTCTATTTTTAGACATTGGGCGGAATCTATTTTTAGACTGCCGGGCTAAAAATAGAACAGTCAAATATTATTAATCCTTAATAATATTTAGACTATAAACATTATCTTATCCTCTTGGAGCACTTCAGTTTGATGCTTGGATGTGGCACATGCAGCTGACAGAAGGAAATACGCTTTTCCTAAGGGTTAGTTGAGCTATTGCATGGTTGACTTCAGTTAGAACTCATGTGGCAGAGTTTGGTGGAGTTGATGAGACAGTTTGTGGAGTTGTGTTCGGTTTAACTTAGTTGAACTAGTTGTATTTAGTCTAACTGAAAAATACACTAGTGATGAGTGGTGTGAATTAATTATTAATTAATTCACTAATTATTAACTCATAAATCAACTAAAGAACACATCAGTTAACTCAATGCATGGATAGTTCAGTGGAGACAAGTGTTAGAGGTGGGTGAAAGGGTGAGTCTACTATCAGTTGTGACTATAACTGTGCATGAGATTTGCACATACATTGATTAAGATTTCCAATGAGAATTGCATAGTACAAGCCAGTGGGATTTGAACTTGGATCTCATCATTATTCATCTTGGATTGCGCAATAGAGGCAGGCAGACAGTGGAGGAGATTTGAACCTGTGACTTGTTCAGATCTGAGATAGTTTGTGTGTAACTATTGGAGATAGTACTGAGTACTTGTGAGGAGTATTGTACTATGTATTGTTACATGTTCTCTATCATTATAATATACAGATAGTTGGGGGTTTTCAGCTATAAGCTTTTCCCATTACATACTGTGTTATATGTGTGCTTGATTATGTTTTAATATGCGCATGCGACTGCTTCTATTTCCGCAAATTGATGATCAATTGTAGAAGAGGTTATGTATTATGCATGAAGCTTAAATAGTGTGTAATCAGGATAATCTCGGTGAATAATTCAGCTATTATTCAAATTTCTACAGTTTTCATCCACCTGGTACAAGCAAAAGAAACAAACCTGCACCAGTGCACGTTGGTGTGACATTTCCTTTTCTTGCAATTCTGTGTAATTGGTTTTTCCGCCTAGTCCAAGCAAGAGAAATGAACCTGCACCAGTGCACGTTGGTGTGATGCAGCAAGTTTTCTTAATATGAGAGGAAGCCCCATAAGGGAAAAACCATTGTAATAAGACTCATTCTATTGTAAGCACTCTTTTTTGGATGAATGAAGGATTAAGATGTTTTCCTGATTCTTGTGTTATGCTATGCGGTGAAGTATTTTCCCATGTAATTTGTTATTCTTCTGTTTTCTCATACTGTTTTCTTTTTCTTAACTTCGGATGGAAACTTTTGTGTAGGATTTACCATACGGTACCCAGTACAGTGTTGAAATAGTTCATTATCTTTTCTTCTGAGATCAGAATGTAGAATTCAGAGATGTTCTACTCTGCATTCTTGTTAAACCTTAATCTCCTCCTCTTTTCCATTTCACAAGCTTTAAAGATCCATAGACATGGATAGCTTGCCTGGTTGCACCTGACCTCATTTACTCATCCATCTGAATTTGTTCACACTTGTGTGACTCTATAGCCCAATGGTGCTTTTCTGCTACCTCAACTAAACATCTTCAAACAAACCTATGCAATAATAGCTAGCCTAAAATGCCCCTATAAACAAAGTTATATCTAACGAAGAGAGCCCTCTCTCAATCTAAGAAGGCTAGGTCCTGGACTCCAAAGTGGTTTTATGTTTCCCTCCGTGGTTCTGTCTTCAGCCTTCAGAATTACAGAATGCTAACATAATGGCGACTCCACTAGGGACAAAACTTATTTTCCTCATACATCACATCAAAGTTCAGATCTAATTAGTGGTGGTGGACAGTGACCAGACACAAGAAGGCTGCATCATTCACCTGGCGACTCCATGATTCAAGGAACCCAGATTTTTTGCATTCATGGCGACTCCACAACATGATGACTAGAGTTCATTTCGAACAAAATGACAAGGTTTGTGGTAGACCTTCTATATAATGAAGTTTTAAATACATTCGGGAATTAGTTATCAAAATTCCATCTTGATGAATATTTTCTAGCTGCTGGCTTTCTCATTTTGAAGTTAAGAAAATTTAATCTTGAAGCTAAATTTTTTTTTTCTAGAGATAGTTGTTGAAAGATATGAAACTGGTATTCAACTTTTGAATTCTCAAATTCAGTCATATAATTTCCGAGATCCTAGAGAATTCTTGGAAAATCTTCCTTCCCCTAAGCAAGAGGAAATTTTACTGCTTCTTGACTTACATATTGAGGATGATTGTTCTTTCAAGTCCTAGACTGAAGATGTGGTTTCAAGGTTTAATATTGGCGATACAATCAACTAGTCATTGAAGGCCTAGAAGCAGGTATTATACATCGTACTTTAACTGATCCTATAGCAAAATATATGAAGGTTATTTTTAGCTCAAGTTTCAACCATGTATTCTCTATAAAGATCAAAAACATCAGCAATTTCCATTACATAATATAAATTTGGTTATGAGGACACATAATCAAGTTATATTGTTGATTGTCCTGACAAACAGTCAAGTTGTCCATCTGTTTTTGCTACTACTTGACTGGCAGCACTGGCATTATTGTATCATTTAGAACAAAAACAATTTCAGTAGAGTAGGGTAGGTAGGTGTGCAAATAAGCTCATTATTCAGAGCATATTTCCATTTCTAGTTTCAGATTGCTTCCCAATTTTCAATGCAAGTATTTTCTAGACTTCAATTTGCAGAGAGTGTTGATTTTGAACTGAGCTTGCTCAGCCACAGAGGTTTTAGTAGAAGATTAAGTTGCAGATTCGGGATCAGCCCAATGGATCAAGCCACTAGTCTATGATGTTCTTGACACCTCCTAAATGATCTGCCATCCCTAGCTGGAGCCACTCTTAGAGTCTTGTAATCTACAATATCACAAGGTGATTGATTATTGCTTATATTTTTTACTGAAAATAATATTCCATGGCTATCATTTATTTTCAGAGAAAGAAAGGGAACTCCTGATTGTAAAGAGCTTCAAAGGAATCAATATGCCTCTCCGTCCAGTAGAAGGAAGGAATTTTTGCTGATAAGTTTGGATGGGGATCAAACTTCATTTCTGCCCTTGTTCCATTTCATTTCATTCACCCTCTTTTCTCCCCTCATTTCCTCCATATTTTGAAATGATCTGAATCCCATTCAAACCAAAAAACCCACATGTATAATCTTTGGGACTTATTGCTTTATAAATCCTTTTATGTTAAAGTCTGAAATACTATTGTCATAGCTCCGCCCACCCACTAGCAGTTGTGTTTTAAACACATAAACGTTACCTTTTCTTCTTTTTCACTTTATATTGCTACCTTACCTTTTTCCATTGCATATCATTGATTTCATTTACCATCCGCTTCCTTATTCCCTGATTGCGATTAAAGTGGGACCATCCCTCCATGTCACCCTTTTCTTCCCCACCCTCCTTCGCAGATAGCATATTATAGACCTTTCACATCACAACTAAAAATTAAAAACTGCAACCACCAACTTGCGATGTATGGCATCGCATTATTTTCAACTTTCCTTTGAAATGCACGCAACATATTTGGTTTAACTTGCGACACGACAGTTGTCCCACCACAATAGCTCCGGCCCCCACTCTGCAACCATTTGAAACATGTTTATAAATTTGCCAACATTGTGGGTCTGATCTTGCCACATCATCCTCCAATCGGAGCACATCGCACTTCACATCCAATAAAGTTAACCTTCGCTATTAAATGTTAAAAATTGTGATTTGCGGGTTGCGGTCGGGTCCCACCTTCCTCCACGTCATTGCGCCCTCCCCGCACTTCACACTTCACATCCCTCAAGGTTTACCTTCACTATTAAATGTTAAAATTTACGATCTGCGGGCTGTGGTCGGGTGCCACCTTCCTCCATGTCACTCAGCCCTCCCCACAATTCACATTTCACATCCCTTAAAGTTTACCTTCACTGATAAATGTTAAAAATTGAGATCTGCAGGCTGTAGTCTGGTCCCACCTGACCTGCCATGTCGACTTTGTACTTCGCATCACATCGCCAAAATCGTTTCTTATAACTTAAATTCTAAAATGTGAAAAATGAAATGTTGCTATGGATGTGGTAAAGTTCAAGAGTAAAATTTAAAGGTTTTTAGGTCCGAGCTTCTATGGTTTGCACATTGTTTTATGAAGAAAAAGGTTTAAAATCATGGAGTAAAGGACATATAATAGACTGTGCCCCGAAAAAGGAGAAAAAGGCAAAGTGAGGCTGAACGCCACAAAGAAACAGACAAAACAGGTCGAGTCGGGGTTTGGGCTAGAGATATAAAAACATAAACCAAACGGGCAGCAGAAAACACATCAACACAGTCAGTAATCAATGAAAATAGCCAGTGTTGCACTAGGCTTGATTACCCAACGCTGGTTTTCTGAGGAACAGAGCTAGATGTAAGGAATACTTGATTTGCTGCCTCTTCAACGTTACTCGAGCCAGTTTCTAACCAATATATAATTAATAACAGACTCCCAAAATCCACTATTAGAAGCCAGGCTTGTCTCATCACTGCCTGTGTGTTTCCACTTGTCGAGTTTTGCTTGAATGTAATTACTGCAGTAGACGAATTAGCCGACTCAAGTTTTCTATAAATATTGTATGCATTAGTAGTATGAGAGGAGGCCCGAGAAGGGAAAAACCATTGTAATAAGACTCATTCTATTGTAAGCACTCTTTTTTGGATGAATGAAGGATTAAGATGTTTTCCAAATTCTTTTGTTATGCTATGTGGTGAAGTATTTTCCCATGTAATTTTTTATTCTCTTGTTTGCTCATACTGTTTTCTTTTTCTTAACTGCGGATAGAAACGTTTGTGTACGATTTACCATAGGATACCCTGCATATTCTTGAAACAGTTCATTATGTTTTCTTCTAAGACCGGAATGTAGAATTTAGAGATGCTCTACTCTACATTCCTGTTAAACCTCAATCTCCTCCTCTTTTCCATTTCACAAGCTGTAAATATTCTTAAACATGGCTAGCTTGCCTGGTTGCACCTGAACTCAGTTATTCATCCATCTGAATTTGTTCACACTTGTGTGACTCCATAGCCTAATGGCCCTTTTCTACTACCTCAACCAAACATATTCAAACAAACCTATGCACTAATAGCTAGCCTAAAATGCCTATGTAAACAAAGTTACATATAACAGAGAGAGCCCTCTCTGAGTTCAGGAAGGCTAGGCCCTCGACTCCAAAGTATTTTGATGTTTCCCTCAGTGGTTCTATCTTCAGCCTTCAGAATTACAGTGCTAACATAATGCATGAATCCCATGTACTTCATCTCAAACTCTCTTGAAATATCCTCTTTGAAATATTTGATCAGCTTCTCATCACTGGTTAGAATCAAATCATCAACATATAATACTATAGTGAAAAATTTACCTTCAACAACAATATGGTAAAGGTTTGCATCTGTTTCAATTTTGGTGAATCCTAACTTAGTTAAATAGTGTTTGATCCTAGTGTACCAAGAAGGAGTGCTTGTTCCAATCCATATAACACTTGCTTGAGACTACACAAACATGAATCTCTGCCAAAGCTCTCAAATCCTTCGGTTGTTCAATGTACACCTCCTTCTAAATCACACCATTGAGGAATTTTGTCCTCACATCCATCAGATGGATCTTCCATATCATTTGCACTGCAAGTTCTAGAATAGATCTTTTACCATGATTAATCCCTCTTGCAGGCAAGAGAGATTTCCCTAGTACTCCATCGAGTGACTATAAAAAAAGATCCATTTTGAATACCTCTTTCTCTATATTATTTGTATTTTAAGATCATTATAACAGTAAAGTAGAGAGGACATGCTCCTACCTTGAAATCCAAATGTCTGATGTAGCCCTTTGTCTTGTCACTCCAAAGTAGTTCTCCAATGATGAGTAGAACCTGCAATCAAAGAAAAGACAAATAATCAAAGCATCTGCAATATATAATAATAAAAAAGTACCAATCCAACTTAGTGATCAAGGAATCTAAGTATTGACATCATTCCCATGAATTCAGAAACATGACAATGAGAAAAATAGATCCATATGTATTATCATAAATTAGAAAGAGAAATCTTACCACCAGATGCCTTGATGTTGTACATATTTCTTTTGGTGTCTGAGCAATCGTTCTCCTTCAGTCTGATAAGCCTTCCTCTTTAGAATAAATAGAATGAAGTCATGGACACAAAGGTGTGATCTTCAGTGTATCAAAAACAACTCACTAGTATAGAAAGTATGCATTCTATGAACTCTCTTCAGCTTAGAGGGTATATAGATCAGATTCTATCATTCACAATCTTCTCCAGTATCTACCCTTGAACCTAAAACTTGAGCTCAATATATAGGGATATTGAGGTAGTTTTAGTTCCATAATGAGAGCGATGGATTCCTCCCATGAAGGGATTTGAGTTCCTTGGACCAAGGGATAAGATCCATGAGTGGAGGGATAAAGCTCGAACTCGTGCAACTCTAGAGGCTTCCAGTTGGGAGAATATTCGACCAACTAGGCTTCTAGAAGTTACTTTTTCTTTTTACTTTTTTTTCACAGGGGTGCACAGGTTTTAGTGGCAAACAGAGTAGAAATCATTTTGGCTAATGGAAGGATCATCAACGCATGTGCAGGGAAAGGCTAGTGAAATTGCACAGGCAGACTTTTAGGGGTTTTACAAAGCTTTTCTCCAATTTCCAAGACTCGATTCAGGAACATGAGTGTTTTTTACCTATAAGGGAACATGATATAGATGGCGAGAGACCCATATGAACAGTCAAATGTCAATGTGAAAAAATAACGTGTAATAGATTGCCCCCTAAAGTGCGAAGTCAAAATGCGAAGTCAGAGAGTTTTTCTGAAGAGTGAAGTGCTTTATCATTCCGAGGATTGGATTGGAGATTCCAATCGAAAACCTATAAAAACATTCAATGAAAATATATATGATCGCTGAGGAAGGCATTCCCATAATCAGATCAAAACTAACTAAATGTTCTGGTAGATATATGGTTTCAATATTACATCAGAAGTAGACACTGTATGGGCACAACCATCTATCATAAGCAGTCTATTATATCATGAATGATAAAAATCCTCGCATCCTGGATGGTGGAAACTAGATCCAGGGTCTTTATTTCCGCTTCTCGAACTAGTACGAATATGTCCATGTGATTGATTTTGTCAGAGCTAAACATGGTAGAAACAACTTGATTACTGGTCAATGATGAGAAGCATTAAGTAGTGTGAGAGAAACCATCAATAATGAAAATGGCCCTCAAAGTACTTCAATACAATCTATGAAGTGTGAATGAATGATTTGCACTCAAACACTCATACAATCATTCGATCGAAGGTCAATGATGAAAACCTATCGTCGAAGGCGAGAAGCCTGCCATTAGGTCATGCATATCCCAATGTACTGATAGGATTCTAGATCAACTTTCTAGATAATGAGCTGATGTTGATAGAAAGTGATCCGTCATAGGAAAGCCTATGACACAAAACCATTATATCAAGTTTTGAAGAAATGTTTGCAAGGAATTACTCAGGGATGGTCAACGCGAATGTAGACAAATGTTTGCAATGAATGGTTTATTGAACTTTCTCTTGAACACATAACAACATTGTAAATGGCTTGGCAGCATTTGACCTAATGATAATACCCATAAACTAGTCGAATACTTTCAATGTGGTTCGATTAACTGCTAGACAAAGGATTTCCCAACCTAGGTACAACTGTGACAAAAGTGTTGTGTTCAAGAGCGACATGTTGATTTCTAAAATAAGGACGACAAATGGATTTTTTTTCTCTCTTTTCCCCCCACCATTATTGGAAAGTACCTCTTTATTTTTGTCAAGCTTGAGGAGGATAATATTTTGTTTTTTGCGTAAGCTTGTCCTTTGGACGAGTCCATCTTAGTATTAAAATCGAACCCTAAGAAGGAGTGGTTTGGTCATGTTGTGATTGACAGGTCCTGTACTTTTTAGTTTTAACGAGTACAGTATAGGAATAACTCGACGTTTTATCAGTTTTAGGGAGTCAGAAGAAAAACATAAGTAAACTTCGTGGTTGTTATTTTTCGTAAATTTAGTCCCTCAAGCCTGAAAAGGGATAAAATAATGCAGGAGAGAACTCTATTGACCATAATCAGTCAACATATACCTTTTTCATAATTAGTCCAATTCAGTCCGAAAAAGGGGTAAACTTATACTATGACTGTTCATTTACTTTAACGAGTTCGAATAGTCAAGTACTCAACGATATTTTCATGTTTCAAGAGTCCGAAAATGCTTTAAAAGAGGACTCCAAGGTTTCACTTTTTCGTATTTTTATAGAGCCAAAAAAAGTGATAAAACTGTACTTGATGTCAAAATAATTACTTTCACCAAAATCCTGTATCCTGCACAAAAACTCGAACGATTACAAATATATGTTCTCAAAAAGTAAAAATATCTAGATTTGACTTTTTAAAAGTAAAAATAAATAAAATAATAATATTTATTCATTTAAAAATACAAAAAGGAGTCAAAAAAAGTCATTTTCACCTTTTTCTTTTCAGAACAGAGTAGAGAAAACTTTTGGCAAAAAAAATCTAGTGCTGATATCAGAAGAACCAACCGATCATTTCGAGAACTGTCAGAACCAAGTAATCCACAACATCATTGTCTTTGTTTTCATCCATTTAATTTATTATTTTAATCTTTCATGGAATTTTTTAGAAGGAAATTATGTTTTAAAATCCACCCTTAGGGGTGCGCGGGTTCTCTGTGTGAAAACCACGCACCAGACGATTTTTTAAAAGAAACTTTTTCGGGCCGCCACGGGTTCTTTGTATGACATGTGCGAAAAAACACATTGTGTAAACATAGAACCTACGTAGGCATCGTGATTTTTTTGAAAAACCTAATTTTCTCAATAAAAAGTGGCTCAAGTTTCCTCCAACTGATTTCTAATGTTTAATTTGTTGATTTGTAGGTATTTAATCATGTCGGAATGGATGGAACGAAAACATGAACTCGTGGAAAATGAGGCCATGATGATCCGGAAACCATGCGTGCATTAAAATATTTTGGCTGATACAAGTTCTGGGAAATTCATGGCATGAAGGCACAAGTTGAGCTGCTGACTTGGATTATGAATGCATGGGACGTGTAAGATCAATGTTTCATAATTGGAGACCATCAGCTTATGATCGAGCTGGAGGACATATACTTCCTCACTGGACTTCCTCGTAGAGGGAGACACATTTCCTTATTTCGGACTAGACCAGGAGTCTTCTCATTTCTCATTATAAGGCTCAGTATTGTAGCCAAAATTTAGAGCTAAAGGACGACCGCATAGACATCAAAATTGTTGTGCAATTGGAACTCAAAATCATAGCATTCACAATTACCAGGTTGTGCGGGAGTGCAACTCCTCATGTGGCTACCAAAGCACAAATGTAGACTACAGTTCAGTGTTTCGGAGGGACAATATTCAACTAGAGTGAAGGAGCATTGGAAGATGTGAAGGGCCAACTCATGAGAGCCAAGAATGGGAAGTTTAAAAACTTCAGGTATGGTGCCATTCTTATCTCTTTTTCTCTAGAGAGGATCCCACTCCTTGCGCCTCAACAGACTCTGGTGGATCATGGAAGTCCTCAGGAACCTCGTATGGTTCATTGGGTAGAATTGATGGCTCTCCATGGTGGCGAAGGTGGTCCAGTGGTTCGGTTCACTCCGCATTATTTCTCTTGGCTCAGGAATTAGATCTTCACAATTGAAGATTTTCCTTATGCGGGGATGGTTTATAGAGGTGATCTTGAAACATCTCTACCACCAGGGGCATGGTGGGATGATACAAGTTAGTGAACCATTTTGAATTTTTTAATATAATTTTTATTTGATTTTTTATCATCCAATACAGACAAAAATTTTAAATGCAAACATCGGTCTGAAATGACTTGCAGCACTTCGTCGCTTTGACAGGGGAGAGGCACAACCCATAGTAGCCTCACAGGATGTTGAAGCAGAGTTCCTAGAAAATATGGAACATGAACTTGAGAGGTTGAATACTGATATTCCTAAGATAGGAACCAATGACATACCTCTCAGGTTTCAGAGACATGTGACTGATGTCCCAGGTCCACTCACTAGATTTCTATGCAAGGTGGAATGTGCCATAGTTTTTTATCATGACCATCATCATGGATAGCTGATGGTCAATGTAGATCGACATTTTGTTTTTTGTATCAGTATTTTTTAGATCATAAGGTGTTTGAACCTATGATCACAGACAATGTAATATTTTTTGAAACAAACATATTTAACCTAATGATATTACTACCTTTTTTCTCTGAGTATCTTGTTTAACATGGATTGAATGTTGTTTTGATTTACTTTGTTAATGTTGCAGATGTATATTTAAAACTTGATTAACTAATGCATTGGCCAATGTGTTTAAATTTCTTGAAATGTGTTGATATTCGATATAATCAAATTGTCTTTCCAACAGACGAACCTTCAAAAATAATCTTAACAATACTACATTTATGATAGCATAAACTCTATTTAAATGTAATACAATTATTTGTGAATCTAACCTAACGATCAAATGCCAAATACCATATGTAATGGCATCAGATAATAACTCAATGACTGCATTATATTATGGAATATTGTTCGTTTTTTGACCAAGGCATATCCCATGAATCAAGACTAACTCATCGATGGGAGAATAGATATCCCAAGCCGCAGAAGAGATGTTTCATGTACTACGACAGGTGCCATCAGCAAAGCCAATGTAATTTTGAAGGGATTTCAACATATCCAATATCAAGAGTAATCAAGATAAGCACCGAAAGTAGTAACATCAAAAATAACTAATTCTAGGCACACTTGTCTAATCTAAGGCACACTGCCCTAAAATGTAACTAATGTACAAGGGAGATATTCACACGAAAAGTCATGCATAATATCTCTTGAGATAAAGACCATTCCTGGGTTTATCTAAAGAGGCACCATCATAATCAATTAATTCATAGGCTCCTTTTGCAAGCACACACTTGACAATATAGGGACCATGTCACATCGGTTCGAATTTACCAGTGCCTAGCTTGTCGTTAGCTTGATCATATACTAAACCTAGGTCACCTTATAAATGAATGCGAGGTTTAACACTTTGATCATACTGAGCTTTAAAACAGTTCTTCTAAGATGTGGCAGCTAATGCAGTAGTATGATGAGTCTCATCTAATTGTGCTAGGTATAGAAAGTGTTTCTCCTCTTCGGAGATAGCTAGTAACAACTTAATGGCTAATTTTAGTGATTATATTTCACATTCAATGGGTAACACAACTTCTAAACCATAAACAAGTTGAAAAGGAGTGAACCCTATAGCAGTTTTTGTAGAGGTACAGTATGCCCATAATGCCGAAAAAAACATGGTATGCTAATTAGATTTATGAGTCCGAATAATACGTTTAATCATGGTGGTTAAAACCTTTTTGACGGCCTCAACTTGACCATTAGCATGTGGGTAATATGGTGTAGAATTATCATGGCGTAGGCCAAGATGATCAAAAAGTTCGGTCATCATAATATTTTGAAAATGGCTCCCATGGTCCGTAATAATAGCTTGAGGGACACCGAACCGAGAAATCACATGATTGAATATGAAAGTAGCTGCAGTTTTTCCATTAGCTGCGAATGTAGGCATCGCCTCGACCCAGTTGGTAAAGTAATATACGACGAGAATAGATACCCATGCCCCCCAGCTGAGTGAGGGTTACATGTAATGAAATCGATGCCCCATTTGGAAAAAGGGCCAACAACAATGATTGGGTGAAGAGGAGCTTGAGGTGCACACATATTTTGGTCAAATATATTGTAATTGTGGCATTTTTGAACCGTGATAATATAATCTTTGAATAAATATGGCAAAAAATAACCAACACACAATATATTTTGGGTTGTGGTGAACCCAGATGTACGACCACCACATGCTCTAGAGTGGCAATCATTCAAAACCGTTTCAGCCTTTTCGTGGGTTATACATTGTCAAAACACGAAATTGACACCATGACAATAAAGAGTGTCTCCAACAATATTGTATTGCTGGGATTGGTATTGAATTGTCCATCGATTTGATCGTGAAAAGCTTTGGGTGAAAGGTTTGGGTCTGAAGATATATAATAATATATCCATACCAAGAATCTATAGTACCAATTAGAAATAGACTTTCATCCGTGATAGGATTCTATGCCACCGTTTCAGACTCAATATTGGGAAAGTCACACATAAGTTCGGAAAACACTAGTGATTTCTTAGACTTGGACTTCTCGAAATCCAAAACAAAATCTTCCAGGATAACAATACATTTGGAGTATTTTCCCCCGAGCAATTGTTTTGTGAATATGTACATCATCATGTTGCAATTAGACATCATTGTAGTTTTGCGTAACAATATGTAATGACAAAAACGTTGGATAACTTGAACTGTCGCCAAGGCCAATTTCTCCACATGTGAATACTTGATTTCTGTCGGATTGAGATTTTGTCTTAAGTAATAGATCACATGTTCATTTTTAGGTTCATCCTCCTTTACAAAGACCATTCCAATCATTGAATCGGATGCAACTAAGTACAAAAATTAATCTTAGTGGTAATTGGGTAGATGCAATAACGGTGCATGGGTCAACACGTTTTTTAGTGGATCAAATGATATATCAGAAATCTCATCCCAAATAAATGGAACATCTTGTTTCAATAGCTAAGTCAAACCTTTTGTTAACTCTGTATAGTTTGGGATAAACCTACATAAAAAGTTTTCTTTCCCCTGCAAACTCTGGAGTTGGCGAAGAGTGGAAGGAGGAAGTAAGTTGATGATAGCCTCAACCTTCGATGGATCAACATGAATGTCCTCTTTCAAAACGACGAACCCAAGTAGATGTCCTAATTGTACACAAAGAAAACATTTGTGTGGATTCAAACAAATTTTGTAATGCCTACATCTCATGAAGATAACACGTAGGTGCGTAGGATGATCTTCTCTTTGTAAATAATGAGCAGGTAAATCTTCCAAGTAAGGTTGTACGATATGTTTGATATCGTGAAACACATACGACATGGCTCTTTGAAAATTTGCACCAGCATTTTTTAGTCCAAAAGGTAATTTACAATATTCAAATGTGCCCCAAGGACATATAAATGTTGTTTTAAGTTTATTGGCATGGAGTATGTTGATTTTATTGTATCCAGAAAAACCATCCATAAATGAGAATATTTTGTTTCTGGCACAATCATCAACAATTTGATCGATATAGGGTGTACGATAGTTGTATTTTGGACAAGCCTTTTTAATATCCTGGTAATTGACACATACTCTGATAGTCCCTTGTTTTTTCATTACGGGAACTGTGTTAGATACCTAATCCGTCAAAGGAATAGGATAAATAAATCCTGCTCGTAGTAATTTTTCAACTTCAGCTTTGACTGTAGCAGCTTTTCGCAGATATATTGGATGTAATCTCTGTCTAATAGGCTTAGCATCTGGGTATGTCTTGATTTCATGAATAACAATATTAGGATCGATACCTGGCATCTCTTCATAAGACCAGGAAAAAATTTCTCAGAATTCTTGAAATAGGGCTTTGTAAGTTTTAATCTCTTCAATCGAATAATTAGCACCTATATGAATGTTTTCAATAATTCCAGGTTTAATCGATATGTCAATAGGAACTGTTGTAGAAATATTTCCCAAATTTGTCTCAGAATCCGAATGTGTGATCGATGTGGGATTCTGAGGTTCCTTGACATAATTAATTGTAAATATAGATGAAAAATCATTTTCAAGATTTTCAGATCAGGCAAAAAAGAAGATCGATGGTGTAGATCGTCCCATGGAAATTCATCCAATGACAAAATTTCTCGAATACTTTCATCAGTAGAAAATACATGTTGAAAGGGATCCAGAATTGATGTTAAAGTTGAGCTTGATATAGAAGATTATTATTCTCTGACCACATTCACTTCATCAGTAGAAGTTGATGGGGTGTTAGAATACAATTGTACTGCTACTTATGCCGATTGAAAAGGACTTAAAGGCATCTCACTATTATAAGTGTCCAATTGTAATTCTAAAGGCACAATACATGTGTCATCAAATGACATTGTGCTTATGTGATCATATTGATATTGGAAATTGTTCATGGTACGTTGGGAGAGAGCATAGAAAAAGTTCCCATGATAGCGGAATCTTTCATTAGTCCTACACCAACATCTTCGTATGGGATAAATTATTTTCTGACATGTTGGATACTATCTGTAGAAGTAGGGTCTAAAGAGAAATATGAAAATTGATTTATTTTAACAATATTTCATTTGTGAGGAAACATTATTACCCGAAAGACTGATGAAACAACAATAGTCATTTCATAAGACCAACTGCGACCCAGAAGAAGGTTGTAATCAAGAGGGTCATCAACAACTTCAACATCTAGGTTTATGGTTTTTCCTTCTACTTCTATAAGCAGATCCTGGAGTATTCCATATGGATGAAATACTCTTCCATCAAAGGCTTTAAGGATATTCAGTGATTGGTTGAGTGTTGGAGAACCTAGGGTTTTCCAATAGTTTAACAAAATTATACACGTAGATTCCCCCTCATCAATTACATTACGAAAAACTCATCTTGATTTGACTAATACTGGAATCTGAAAAGCCATTTGATGTGGGAGTCTAGGTACAAAATTTTCGAGATCAAAGACCATTAGGTTTGATTCTTGAGGATCAATAGATCTGATCGCTGATAATAGTAATTTACTTTGTGCTGGACATGATTACAACACTTTTAAGAACACCATTATTGAAGGGGATAGGGCCAAATATTCAAAAATGTTGTAATTCAGAGCAGCTCTCGCATGTGGATTGAAAGACGATTTTTGAAGTACACCTTTAGTTGGTGCTTTAATCACTAAATTAGGGTTTGGTTTCTCGATTTGAAGTGGTTTGGAAATTGAAAGAGTTGTTGTTGGTGTTTGAATGGAAGATTCAGTCTCTTTACTAGTTATAAGACTCTTAGATCCATAGTCTTGAGACCTTGTCGCAACCATGAGCTGAGACATCATTAAAATATTTGTCGATGAATTGGAAGAAGATATGATCATTTTACTATCTTGAGATGGAAAAGGATCCTTCAAGACAATAGGTGTGGGTGAACCTTTGACGAATTTGGTTACCTCGGCCTGATGTGGACACTCTTTGGCATAGTGATCCTTGTCATAGATGAAACAAGGATAACGAGGTTTCAGCTTTTCATCAGATGGTTTGGTTTTTTTTGTTTTCTCTTTAGGGGATGTGTTTTGTTTAATTTAATTCTTCCCTTTCTTCTTATTACCAGATTTAGGTTTAGTGATGGATGAATCTACAACGTGAATATCATCAGAAGTTTCGAGGGAAGAATCTCCTTTAGCTGTATCTGGTAGAGTTATTATGGGAGAAGTAGGTTTAGAAAACTTCTTCTTACTCTTTGTAGTACTATTGGTACCAATTACACCATCTACAGAGTGAGAATTAGAAGGAGTTGCAGTAATTTGACCTAGGTGTGGTAAATCAGGAAATGTTTCATATAGATTACCAGACTGTGTGTATACAAGGTCTAAGTACTATGCTTGAGCTATGACATGTTATTCTGTAAAAACACCTCGCTTAGCTACGCCTTCAGTGATATTTGGAAGTAATGATTTAATGAACCATTCTACTAAAATTTGATCTGGAATGAAAACCTTCACTAAACGGTGCCTATGTCTCCATTCATGTATATGATCTGAAATGTATCTAGACGTACTCTGTTTTAATGAAGTTAAAATTTCCGTGCCATTGGCATAATGGACTGGAAACTAGAAGTGAGTTAGAAAATTTATTGCTAAAGCATTGAGATTATTGAAAGAGCCACGTGGTAATTCGATATACCACTTTGCAGCTAAGCCTATAAATTAGAGGTGAAGAATGTTGGGAATATTAACTCCAATGAGAAGCTCCAATCCACATGCTATCATCCAAACCAAATGCATCACCCTCCAAAATGGTAGCGCATAGAAAAAATCCTCCGTCTCCTGCTCCTGTAATGTAGATGGGCTACATGGCTGATCATGATAGACCAAATTTTCCATCCCACACTGTCTCTCACTCCATCTATGATCTGCATAGAGCTGCTGCTAATATTGGGCTACAATAATGTTGCCCTTAAGAGGCCAAAAAGAAACTGGACTCTTAAGGATATACTCTTTGGTTCTATGAACCTTTTTTACCCAAGTCATCCCACATATAGTGAATAGAACATCATCACAATATGGATTCCAAATGAGAAATATACGGAGAGTCATATGAAATTTTGGATGGTGACAATAGTTCACCAAGTGGAAACATCACAGTTTTGCTACTTCTTGACCTTGAATATAATGTGGCAAGTAGCTTCCCAACCACTTGCTTGTTGTGTCTATCTGCTCATCTACTTGGAAGTAGTAAATGGCATTGTGT
Source organism: Pinus albicaulis (assembly GCA_034641835.2). NCBI lineage: Eukaryota > Viridiplantae > Streptophyta > Pinopsida > Pinales > Pinaceae > Pinus > Pinus albicaulis. The sequence continues at coordinate 1,593,979,645 of CM076579.1, read as the reverse complement.
GTCAACTGAGTATATCCAAAATAGAACCATACTTGCCCAAAGCCATACAATAAATGGCTATCTCCATCACTGAATTTGGTCTTAAAAAGACCATGAAGTCCAAAGAGAGGCTTGCCCTCTTGTGGAGCAATGCATTATATATAAATGATAAGAGAGTGCAAATATTTTTTTAGATGATCAATAAGTACAAAAAAGCAACTCTTAACATGTACCAATTGGTAAGCCAGTGATGAGATCCATAGATGAGCTCTCCCATCTCTCTTCCGAAAAAGTGAGTGACATTAACACATCCACAGGATGGTTGTCTTCCTCATCAATCCTCAAGAAAACTACACATCCTTTGACATGCTCAATTCCAAAGCCACATGATAGAATATTGCTATCCCACTGTTTCTACCTCCCTTGCAGCTGCTTCTGCTTAGAAAAATATTGAAGTTTATCGAGTTCAAAGCCTTTTCCCATCTAAAACTTCCCAAATTTGGCCAAAGCATGCATAAATGCTAACAAAACTTTGCTATATATGGAAGACTCCTTCCTATGTGGAAGTATCTTTTGATCCTCAAAGGCTATGGAGTTGCCCCTTTGCACCATGATTGTGCCACCATCTACTCCTGAAACATCATGCAAGGTATGGGAGAAAGTCAACCCATATTCTCCTAAGAGTAACAAAAGCAAAAATGACTCTTGTTGCCTCCTCATATCATCATCATACAGGTCATGGAGTAAAAACATGATGACTAGCATGAAATATATCACATCAGACCAATATGACCAAACTCCCTGTTGCCACATCACATGAGTGCCATACCATGTCCCAAAAAATAACACACCCATTGACATTGGAGATGTCATGTGATGGCAAAACTCTCTCAAGAGTAGCTAGCGTAGCCATGCCTCTTGCTACCCTGTGTCATAGGTTTGCAAGTAGCTCACCAACCACTTGCTCATCATCCTCACCCATCCATCCAACTGTGGGTGATGACTCCTGTCATGCTCCATCTTGGTATCCACCCAATGAAGAATACCATCCTCCCAAATCTATTGACTATCTTTTCACTCCATGATATGTTGAAGTGCACCCCCCTGGAGATCTCTATATGAGGACCTCTCATCAATGACTTGGTAGAACCCATAAGGTTCCAAATAATTTGTATGAAAAATATTCTCTTTGAGCTGTGAGGTGCTCATCAAGAAGTATCTATCATAATAATGGAAGATGCTATCCATCATAAGAGGTATATCATCTACCATCTACCCATCCAATTCTTTATGAGTGAAGCGGTCATCAAAATGCTCCAAGAATAGTTGGGCCCCCAACTCATCACTGCTCCCCAGTGACGGCGTTGTTGATCTCTATGATGGTGCATCTGCGGTATCATGGCTATACACAATGTTGTACTCATAGCCCAACATTGTACTGGTTAGGACTATGCTCATCCTAACCTCTGAAACTTTATAGTCCAACCCCAAGTGTTGTGTGTAACTCAAAAATGAAAAACCAGGATGGCCATACATCTCCTCCTTGAACAAGTCAATGGTCCTCTGCTTTGTGATGGTTTGCTGCTCCAAACCAACAATGTTCTCTAGCCCTTGCTCATGCAATTTCCTCTATGGCATGTCCCCACAAATCTCTATCTGATGTGCTGAAATAATATGGGGTGGAAATGTTTGCATACCTTGGATAAGATGATACTTGGGAATATCTTGTACAACTACAAGGGTTCCTCCTACCGGTTTAATGACTCATCCAACTATTGGTGATGGTGATGGCTGCTCTTCTACTACTGCACCAGCACTGGTATATGTCTCCTCTTCCTCATCCATATATTGACTCATGCATGGGACTCCTAATCTCAAGAGATCAAGACAATCTTGCAAAGATGAAAGTGTTCCTTCTCCTGATGTGAGTACTCCTACAGCTAGTAGTGGTGGAATTTTCTCCTCTTCCGGAGTGATAATGCTGACATCTTCCCTTGGATCCTCATCAATGTTGGTAAATGTATCAATAGGAATTACCTCTAGTTTCCTTGTATCAAAATTCCTGATCAGCCTTGAGTAAAATCTGCATAAGCAGTCACTCTTACATGTTTCAAATGGCTGAACCACCAATCATTTTCTTAACCCTCAAGGTGTAGTGCTGCAATCTCAACAACTTATCTTTCTGCTATAGGATGTTTCAAGAAGAATGTATCTAACTTCTTCCTCCAAGCCTTTTTTGTGCTTTTGGATGACCCATAAAATTTAGGCAAAAGGAATCTGTTATGCCTTTTCCTCCTATTGTTGTTGTAGGGTCTTTGCTCTTCTTTGATTTGGATAAAATGCTGGAGAGTTAGATTCTCCTTGAAAGTCCTTGATTGAGATTTGTACTCTACAAGATAATCACTTAGAGTCTCATGATCTAATTTTCCTCCATCTCCATGCCATTCACCTTCCTCTTCAAAGAAAGTGGACATAATATATTGTTGTGGAGCTCTATGAATTACCGATTTCTTCTGATGTTGATAGGAAGTGCTTGGACCATCCTCATCCTGAAACCTTCTTGAGGTCTCTTTTTTCCTTTCCCTTATCATTTGTTTGACCTCCTTGGATAGATATTGCATATATTTGAAGATAAGTGTGGAAAAAATTAATACTCCTATCATTATGGATATTTTATTTATAATCCTTCTTTTGGTGTCATAAGATGTACTGCCCACAAGCTGAGCCATAGATCATGCTTTAAGAGCACTATAATATCCCAAAATAGTAAAAGTAGCAATATTGAACATAAATTGGAAAACATAAAAATGATACATCAACACATAAAACGAGAGAAAATAATAGAGCCCTCTTATTAAACAATATAGCAGAAAATGTGTACAAGATCTTGAGGAAAAAATCACTCAAGTTAGGCAAAACAAGCCTCTAGTGACCCAATACATAAAATATGAAGAACAATTGCTATACAAGAATGCCAGAGGCTAAGACAAAACATTTTATACTAAGGTTTACTTCTACTGTAAATGTAAACACATGGAACTACTGATATAGTTCTTAGAATATGCCAAGATTAGAGATCTAGGCTCTTTAGCATTATTCCAAGACAACCCAGAAAGGGCTTCCGGAAATACTCAAAATGCAAAATGTGCAAAATGTAGCCCTAGAGATGAATAATGCTTTGAAACTAGATCACTGGTGGGAGGTCGCTAATCTGATATGAAAATGGCTGATACCCTTCCTCACAAAATTTCTGGATGAAGGGCTACTCCCCTCACTACAAAACAAGGTCGAGAACTTGGGTACTTGACCTCCCACTTCAACTACACTGCAAAATAAAGTAGTTTCTGGAGGAGACTACACTGTGGGCGAACGCCGCTGCTTGGCCTGATGACATATGGTGGAATAATTCTCAAGGAAATTCCTTGCTAGCCTCCCAGATGAAGGGCTACTCCCCTCACTGGAAAACAGTCCGAGAAACTGGTTTTATCAACCCTCCACTGTTGCTACCCTGCAAAACAACACAATCCTGAAGGAGAATGCACTGTGAATAATCGATTAAGCTTGGCCCTATGTCGAATAGTGGTAATGATGCTCAATTAACCTCTCCTAAGTAGGCACTCGAAGTCCCCGAGGATGAGGGTGTGATTTCTGCTCGGAAACACCCTTGTGCTAAACAACACAACAAACTTAGCTAAACAACTGAAGCATTCAAAAAGTGATAAAAGACCAATAAAATATCAATATTCTAAAAGCCCTCTATGGCTACCATCCTCTTCCTTATATTGTTGGTGAGATTTCTCACCCTGGGTCCCACTCATTAAAGAATCTACTCTCATGCATGCACTCCTCCTCTATGACTACGTTGTCCTCCATTAATCCTTCACTACCTCCATAACAACGTTGTTTATTTGGTTAGCTTTGACCCTGTCCACATTATTTAGCCCCTGTTCACACCTCAAGGTGCTTTATACAGCTGATTCAATGATCCACATTCACATCAGGAAAGGCTTTATTCCTACTAAAGAGATTTATGGGTCTCTCTACCCTCTTATTCACCTATATTATTATCAAAAGAAAAAACTAATATTCCAACTAGCTGAAAGCTAATTAGGAATATTACATAACTAACTCTAGTTACAGAGTAAAAAGGAATGCGGCATGGTGAATAATTGAGACTAGTGCTATGTAGAAAGTTGGTAAATTGTTTATAGCAAGGATTTGGTTTCAAAGGACTGTAAGGGTAAACCGGTTCACTATACCTTAGATCTAAAGATTCTTGACGCGAATGAATTGTCATCTCTTCTGCTGTGTCAGTAATCTCTTTGGTACTAATCAGTCTACGATAAATATACTCAGTAATGTGAAGCTTCAATCAAGGTGAAAGAGGACGACCAAGAATTTGGGCTATGAACTCTGAAGTTGACTCAAACGAAGTAGATTCAGATTCAGGTTCAAATATTTCGGGTTCAATGAGTTGAGTATTTGAAAATTCACAAGTATTACACTCAACTGTGATTACTTCAAAAATTTCTGGTTGTTCTTGATTTCCTCCTACTATCTGAGGTTGATTAACTTTGAAATAGGGATGTATTATTACAGATGTTTCTCCTTGTTCAGTAGACCTAATTCCTGATTTTTGACCTCTTTCAGATTTAAGGTTTTCCAATTGACTCCATGTATATTCAAGGGGTTTCCCCTACATTTTATGGGAGTGTCTTGATAATACAACCATGGTTAATTTTTAAAACATCAGATCAAAAAATATTTCAACAAAATACACCTAAGGTCGCTAAGAAAACAAACAATTTGAACACACACCTACAAAATATAAGAGACAAACCACACACAAACAACATGTTTCCACACTAAAAACACTAGTTGGTTATGAAATCCAATGTCATAGAAGTTAATGTGGAAAACTTGGCGGTTGGAACAGTTACCTTGACAACCTGATTAATGAAACAGTTCAGAGCAAGTACCTCCACTTATTCCATATCGACGTAAAGAGTACCCTCCGAAAATTCCAAGTGAGTCTAGCCGACGGCTGTTCCAGATACAGTGGGACCTTCCCTCCACCATCACCTTGGGAAAAATCCTAAATATTATGGTCACTAAGGTCACCAAAAGAGACAAATGCACCTAGGGGAATAGTCTACAATCCAATATACATGCAATGGCAGAGTATCAAGCTCAATCCCCTTGAAGGTTTCTCAACATGGTAAATCCGAGGTTTGCCAGCAAGTGACCCCAGGTGATGCCGGGTACCCTGCTTACCCACTTTTTATTTCCTTAGCTATGCATATAACAATGCATCTCCAAATAAATGCCAAATAAAATCTCAAACTGGAAATTTAAATAATGCGGAAGTTTCACTATCTCATATCCTATGGTTATGAAACCACACATATCAAAACTGTATATGCGGGAACTTTGCTCTTCAATCAATGGTTCTAAACCTTATGATAAAACCCCTCAGAATGACCTTCATATTACTATTTGACTTCTTAATTCCTAACTCGAATGCATCATTGATTTGCCAACCTATATTTTCCCCAATTGACAAACTTAAAAGTCTACGAAAGCTGTCTTTCGGTCTTAACTAACTTTAAAACCTTCTTATCATTTTTCGAATTGACATTTGAATAATGAATTTAATATTAAACCAATTCTTTAATAATGCAGACCTTTCATTTATATAATCCTTCTTCTTTAAATACTTATAGCCGCCCACAGCATATCTGCTCCCATAATAGTCAATTTCCACTGTTTCAATTAACATACAACCCAATATAAGGGTTATGGCCATCAAGACATTAAATGACACTTCAATTTAAACCCAGTGGATAATAAAACCTTACGACCAGAATTTAGTCTAAAATCCAGGGCGTTCACATAATTAAATGTTAAGGACCCCATGGCATTCACAAACGTACCTGGGGTTATCCTTCCTGCAATTTCGCTTATAATCCAATGGCCAATCTACTCTCGCGCTCCAAAACCAAATTAAACACTCATCCGACGGATATCGCGTTATGAAAATGCTTAGGACTTAATCCTAAAAAATTATGCGATGTAAGTGGTTTTTGAATACCACTGTTTGCCACGTGTCAACCAAGGACTGATATCACGTTTTTTTTAGAAATTCCACTTACCATTCTTTTTTTTGCGCGAGACTACCTGTTTTGATTTCAAAAACCGCTTTTACTACTCACGGTTCCATTTTATTTCATGGTTCCATTCTCCAACGCAATTTCAATTGTTTCCCAATTCTTCAGCACTGTAGTCCACCCAATATTGCTTGCCAACGCTGCAATTTAACTCTGCAATTGCAAAGAGATTTAAAGAAACCTCTGCGTCCTCCATTCAATTCGTCCTCTGTGTTTAAGATTCCTCTACGCACTGGCAAATATACCCTCACAACTTGATTAACATTAACGAAATTCACCTTTAAATTGCGTCTTCACAACCGTGCTTGCGATTCAGGTTGTGCATATCGATTCCTTCATCGCTCGATTACCAATATTCCTCATTTCAACGAATCCATTGATTCGTTCTCTTGAAGATCTAATTCCATCGGCATAGTTTCTCCTTCATACTATTTCAAAGTTCCTTCATACTTAAATCCTCTTCAGCATTCGATTGCCATCACCAATTAAATAATTCCTTTGATCCTCGTCCCAATTTGGATCTGAGATTGCATATTCCGATCAAATGTGCTTTTGCATTTCACACAGGAATTCAACACATTCCATAAACATATAAACCAATCAAATTTGTGAAGGTAAGAATACTTCTCTGCCACTGTGACCCAATGAAAATGGATCAATTTCAATCGATTTCAAACAAACAGAGTAAAACATGCTCAAAATAACATCTCTTGCATCCTTCCTCAAGACCAAGATTCCGCTTCAGTTTCAATTTCACTGTGTGGGTATTCACAATTCTGATTTGTGTGCCCTCTCCAGTATATGAAAATCTCAATATATACAATTCAAAGCATAAAATAAACATTAGCCAAAATACTCATATGCAGAGCCTCATGTTTTATTCCACAGAAACTAAAACATTCTTCACACAGTATTCGATCAAGGAATACATATATATATATATATATATATATATATATATATATATATATATATATATATATATATATATATATATATATATGACACAGAATTTAAAAAGAAACTCCTAACCTATACCTCTGAACTCAATTTACAAAGCCTTCTTGGTTTTGGCCAGATATTCAAATTCGATGACCCTTCTCCCTTACTACTCTACCTCTGAACAGCTATATCCCTCCTATCTGCCCGTATGCTTACATTTATTAGAATGATAATGAATCGACTCAGCTCCCCTAACAGCTCAACAAAACAGTTAAAATTCCAGATTTCCTAAATCTAGACTAAATCCCTAGATTTGTGGAAATTGATTCCAATTCCTTCCTACTCTGTAGTTTTTCTGAATCTCTCATCTCTTCATATGCCCAAATAATCATTCGAGGGTAGTTACAATTCTCTCCACATTTAATTAAAATTAATAAAAAACCACTAAATTCATTACATAAAATCTGACTCTCTTGAAAACTAAAAACCCCTAAGTCTAACAAAAATGCATGGAATTTGTTTTAGCCTAATGCCCCTACATCAGACTACCAAGGTTAAAATTAATCATGATCTCCTGATCATGTTCTCTTAAAACTTTGCCTCCTGGATTCCATACTTTGCTTTGCTGCTGTTCAACAGCTGCATTATTCTTCAACTCCACACTTCTAGGTTTCCATTCTTTTTTCTGCAACTTGCCTCCAGCTATGCTTTCACATTCTGCTCTTGTTTTTCTTTTGTTGCAGCTTCTACTTCTTTGTTTTCTTGCTACTATCTTCCTCTGAGGAACTTTCACCATCAGCTTTCTCATAAATTCAATTTCCCTGTCTAATATGCCTTCTGACTGTTGGATACTGCTCCATCTTGATTGCTGAACTTCTACATTTGCTTCTGCTTGCTGAGTTCTTAATTGATTAACTCTTACTTTCACTTGCTAAAATCCTGCGGTTGCCGCCACCTTTGCTGTAGCTTTAGCCCAAGCTTTAACTTGCTGAGCTCTCACACTTACTGCCACCCAATCATCCATACCCTCTTATTTTCCGCAACAGTAAAACTCTTCCTAATTGTCATCCATGACATTTTCTTCATTCTCTGACTTCAGCAATTCTCTGGACTGGTATTTAAATTTCCAGTCACTTTCATCATATATTTTCCTATCTTCCTGGACCAAACATTCTTTAGTCCTTCCATCAGTACCTGCAATCACAAAACAAACACCAAAATTACAAAATCCTTGTGTCTCTTCCTCATCTGGCAACACTTCAAATTGTTGCTCTAACATTTCCTCTAACAACACTTCAATCTGCTACTTTGCCATTTCATTCTCTTCTCTAAATGTTTTCAGCAAACAATTCAGCCATCTATTTTCAAGCATTTCATCAATATGCTGCAAACTTGGTTTAGCATATTCTTCTTCTTATTGCTTGACAATCTTCAGTAATTGTCTTCCATCTTCTCGATTGATTCTGGCAATCAATTTCAAGTTCTTCAAGTAATGTGTCCTCATCTTCTATCAGAATAAAATTATGATTCTCCACTATTGTAGTAGTACCAAAATTTTGTCCTCCAGTCTTCTCTTTGTCCATCAGACAAATCAGCTCCTTCTTGTCATCAATAGTAATAACAAGTTCTTTCACATGAGACATGATAGTCTCACCTTCCTTCTCCTGCAACAGTTCATCTTCATCCAAGACAACTCTGAGAGATGGATTGTCTTTTTCCATGCCTGTAACCACAGTCAAATGGTCAGTTTCAAAATCACAAGACCCAATGGTCTCACTTGCTGGTCCAGTTACCAAATCTTTCCTCATCAATCCTAAGTCTCTTCCAAGACTCAGAAAGTCTTCACTGTCCTCATTCCCTTGCATCTTCACACTCTACAATCCCCAATTTTGAAATTGAGGTTCTCCTTCCTGTATTGAATCCTGGTTGTTCAGCATAATCTCCAGCAATCCAATTTCATCATTCCATGGATTAAATTCTTCCACTGAATCTTCCTCCTCCTTTCTTTGGTTGTCCAGTGGTGTCAAATTTTCTCCATTACCGACAAAATATGCATTCACAAAACAATTTCTAAAACAAAAATCATAAGGCCTTAGTGCCTTTCTTTCCTCTACCAGCATTTCAGTATGTTGTCCTGAAATTCCTTCCTTCTCTATCAGCACATCGGTATGCTGATCCAAACTTTCCAAAGAATTCTCTGAAGAATTCCCAAGACTGTCAACTAGTCTTCTTTTCACACCATCTTCTCCCATGATGTTTTCCCGTTCACTGTGATGAATTCTACCTTTTGCAATCTCTCTTTCATACTCTAAATTCTCCAACAAGTTTTCCAACAATGCAATTTCTCTCTGGAATTCTTTAAGAACTTCATCATCACTTACTATCCCTGCATTCATACACAAACTTTCAGTTTGTAAACCACAAACTTCAACAACCTCAAATGGTGTTTCACATATCAGTTCTTCAAACTGATCCTCTCCTTCTTCATCCACAATAATTTCTTCCTGTGCTGCAACAGCTTCAATCATAAATACATCATTGCTTCCTTCAGTCAAGAGACATTTTCCAACATTGTGTTTTTCTTCAGAGTATTCATCTTCTGAGAGATACTTCTTCATACTTGGGACAAATTTACAAGGATGCTCATCCTCCTCTGTAAAACCTATAATCACCTCACAATTGTCAGATTCAAAGATACAAGGCTTTACATCATCCAGCTAATTTGGACTTGTCGAATAACTCAGGAAATCATCGATACTTTCCTCTTAGCAAGACAAACTTCTTGTTGTCTTAAACCATTACCATGGTTCATAAGATCTTTTTCAGATCTCCATTATTCATTTGTACTCTGTTCTGCTTCACAAACAGAAACTTCTCTTCTCAACTCAGCTGCTCTGAGTTCTGCACATTCCAACTATACATCCATCCTCTGTTCAAGATTTCTCATATTTTCTGCAAACATACAAAAATCATTAAACGTAAAGTCATTTGACCCCTTGGTCTCACTTGAAGTTTCAGTCTTCAAGCCCTTCTCCAAATACTCAATCATCCTGAGTAATCCCTCTTTCTGCTGAGCATGTATCATCTTCTCTTTATTCACCTGTAGCCTATGCCACTTCACTTTCTTCTTCATGAGCCAACCAAATCTCTGGCTTTCCTCTATCATCATCTTCAGTTTGTTAAAATGTTCTCTGATCTCAGCTACCTGTTTCCAATATTCTGCATCAGTCAATTTCTTCCTCATGCAAATTGTCCTGGCATCTTCTTTCTCTTTTTTGTTGTGGCCTCTCTCAGAACGTTTGCAATCTCTACTATGACTATCATTATTCATCTTCTCCTTCATGAGTTCCTCACTCATCAGTTGCACCAAGCCTTTGCAACAGCAAGCTCTCCTGCTGCCTCTTACCTCACCAATCCCTTCCTCCGGACCTGGATTTTGGCAAGTACTGGTCCCCTATTTGCTGGAACCTTCTGAGCACTCTCTTCTACTCTCTCTAGGATTCACTCTGCAACTTTTAGAACTCATCCAACCTCTGTTTAATTTCCTTAAGGTTTTTCCACAGTTTCCTTTTCACTTTAGAATCCTCTGCTAGACTCTTTCATCACTACTCTCAAAGCTGTGATCTGCTTTAGCTGAGATTTCCTCAATTTCCTGCAATCTGAATTCTGCAAACAATTCCTCAAACCACAGTTAAATAATGCTCATCAACTCACCTTCAAGATTTTGTATGATCTTGCTTCTCCTTTCACCTGCACTGCATCTCTGTATGTTGCAATCCTTATCAGTTTCAAAAATCTGATCTTACTTCAGTTCACATGCATTAAATCAAAAACTTGAATCTTCAAACAAAGCTATTCCAGCTTTGATACCACATGATGACGGGTACCCTGCTTACCCACATTTTCTTTCCTTAGCTATGCGTATAACAATGCATCTTCCAAATAAATACCAAATAAAATCTCAAACTGGCAATTTAAATAATGCGGAAGTTTCACTATCTCATATCCTATGTTTATGAAACAACACCTATCAAAATTGTATATGCAGGAACTTTTCTCTTCAATCAATGGTTTTAAACCTTATGATAAAACCCCTCCTAATGACCTTCGTATTACTATTCGACTTCTTAATGCCTAACTCGAATGCATCATTGATTTGCCAACCTATATTTTCCCCAATTGACAAAATTAAAAGTCTACGAAAGCTGTCTTTCGGTCTTAACTAACTTTAAAACCTTCTTATCATTATTCGAATTGACATTTAAATAATGAATTTAATATTCAACCAAGTCTTCAATAATGCAGACCTTTCATTTATATAATCCTTCTTCTTTAAATACTAATAACCTCCCACAGCATATCAGCTCCCCTAATAGTCAATTTCCACCGTTTCAATTGACATACAACCCAATATAAGAGTTACGACCATCAAGACATTAAATGCCACTTCAATTTAAACCCAGCGGATAATAAAACCTTATGACCAGACTTTAGTCTAAAATCCAGGGCGTTCACATAATTAAATGTTCTGGACCCCACTGCATTCACAAACGTACCTGGGGTTATCCTTCCTACAATTTTGCTTATAATCCAATGGCCAATCTATTTTTGCACTCCAAAACCCAATTAAACACTCATTCAATGGATATCATGTTATGAAAACGCTCGGGACTTAATCCTCAAAAATTACGCGATGTAAGTGGGTTTTGAATACCACTATTTGCCACGCATCAACTAAGGACCGATATCGCGTTTTTTTTAGTAATTCCACTTATGATTTTTTTTGTTGTACAAGACTGCTTGTTTTGATTTCAAAAACTGCTTTTACTGCTCACAGTTCCATTTTCTTTCATGGTTCCATTCTCCAACGCAATTTCAATTATTTCCCAATTCCTCAGCACTGGAGTCCACCCAATATCGCTTTCCAACGGTGCAATTTAACTCTGGAAATGCACAGAGATTTAAAGAAACCTCTGCGTCCTCCATTCAATTCGTCCTTTGCGTTTAAAATTCCTCTATGCACTAGCAAATCTACCCTCACAGCTTGATTAACATTAACGCAATTCACCTTTCAATTGCGTCTTCACAACAGTGCTTTCAATTTAGGTTGTGCACATCGATTCCTTCATCGCTCGATTACCAATATCCCTCATTTCAACGAATCCATTGATTCGTTCTCTTGAAGATCTAATTCTGTCAGCATAATCTCTCCTTCATACTATTTCAAAGTTCCTTCATACTTAAATCCTCTTTAGCATTTGATTTCCATCACCAATTAAACAATTCCTTTGATCCTCATCCCAATTTGGATTTGAGATTGCATATTTCGATCGAATGTGCTTCTACATTTCACATAGGAATTCAACACATTCCACAAACATATAAACCAATCAATTTGCGAAGGTAAGAATACTTCTCTGCCACTGTGACCCAACGAAAATGGATCAATTTCAATCGATTTCAAACAAACATAGTAAAACATGCTCAAAATAACATCTCTTGTGTCCTTCCTCAAGACCAAGATTTCGCTTCAGTTTCCATTTCACTATGTGGGTATTCACAGTGCTGATTTGTGCGCCCTCTCCAGTATATGCAAATCTCAATATATGAAATTCAAAGCATAAAATAAACATTAGCTAAAATCTTCATATGCAGAGCCTCATGTTTTGTTCCACAGAAACTAAAACATTCTTCACACAGTATTCGATGAAGGAATACATATATATATATGACACAGAATTTAAAAACAACTCCTGAACTATACATCTGAACTCAATTTACAAAGCCTTCTTAGTTCTGGCCAGATATTCAAATTCGATGGCCCTTCTCCCTTACTACTCTGCCTCTGAACAACTATATCCCTCCTATCTGCCCGTAGGCTTACATTTATTAGAATCATAATGAATCGACTCAGCTCCCCTAACAACTCAACAAAACAGTTAAAATTCCAGATTTCCTAAATCTAGACTAAATCTCTAGATTTGTGGAAACTGATTCCAATTCCTTCCTACTCTGCAGTTTTTCTGAATCTCTCATCTCTTCATATGCCCAACTAATCATTCGAGGGCAGTTACAATTCTCTCCACATTTAATTAAAATTAATAAAAACCCACTAAATTCATTACATGAAATCTTACTCTCTTGAAAACTAAAAACCCCTAAGTCTAACAAAAATGCATGGAATTTGTTTTATCCTAATGCCCCTGCATTAGACTCCCAGGGTTAAGATTAATCATGATCTTCTAATCATGTGCTCTTAAAAATTTGCCTTATTGATCCCATACTTTGCTTTGTTGTTGTCCAGCAGTTGCATTATTCTTCAACTGCACACTTCCAAGTTTCCATACTTTGTTCTGCAACTTGCCTCCATCTATGCTTTCACATTCTGCTCTTATTTTTATTTTGATACTACTTCTGCTTCTTTGTTTTCTTGCTGCTGTCTTCCTCTAAGACACTTTCACCATCAAATTTCTCATAAATTCAATTTCCCTATCTAATATTCCTTCTGACTGCTGGATACTGCTCCATCTTGATTGCTGAACTTCCACTTTTTCTTCTGCTTGCTGAGTTCTGAATTGCTGAACTCTTACCTTCACTTGCTAAAATCCTGCGGTTGCTTCCACCTTTGTTGTAGCTTTAGCCCCAGTTTTAACTTGCTAAACTCTCATGCTTACTTCCACCTAATCATCCATACCCTCTTGTTTTCTGCAACAGTAAAACTCTTCGTGATTATCATCCATGACAAAATCTTCATTCTCTAACTTCAGCAATTCTCTGGACTGGTATTTAAATTTCCAGTCACTATCATCATCTCTTTTCCGCTCTTCCTAGACCAAACATTATTTAGTCCTTCCATCAGTACATGAAATCAAAAAATAAACACCAAAATTACAAAATCCTTGTGTCTCTTCCTCCTCTGGCAACACTTCAAATTGTTGCTCTAACATTTCCTCTGGCAACACTTCAATCTGTTGCTTTTCCATTTCATTCTCTTCTCTAAATGTTTTTAGCAAACAATTCAGCCATCTATTTTCAAGCATTTCATCAATGTGCTGCAAACTTAGTTCAACATATTCTTCTTCTTCTTCCTTGACAATCTTCAGTAATTGTCTTCCATCTTCTCGATTGATTCTGGCAATCAATTCAAGTTCTTCAAGTACTGTGTCCTCATCTTCTATCAGAATAAAATTCTGATTCTCCACTGTTGTAGCAGTCCCAAAAGTATGTCCTCTAGTCTTCTCTTTGTCCATCAGATAAATCAGCTCCTTCTTGTCATCAATAGTAATAACAAGTTCTTTCACATGAGACATGATAGTCTCACCTTCCTTCTCCTGCAACAGTTCATCTTCATCCAAGACAACTCTGAGAGATGGATTGTCTTCTACCATGCCTGTAACCACAGTCAAATGGTCAGTTTCAAAATCACAAGACCCAATGGTCTCACTTGCTGGTCCAGTCACCAAATCTTTCCTCAGCAATCCTAAGTCTCTTCCAAGACTCAGAAAGTCTTCACTATCCTCATTCCCTTGCATCTTCACACTCTGCAATCCCCAATTTTGAAATTGAGGTTCTCCTTCTTATATTGAATCCTGGTTGTTCAACATAATCTCAAGCAATCCAATTTCTTCATTCCATGGATTAAAGTATTCCACTGAATCTTCCTCCTCCTTTATTTGGTTGTCCAGTGGTGTCAAATTTTCTCCATCACCAACAAAATCTGCATTCACAAAACAATTGTTAAAACAAAAATCATAAGGCCTTAGTGCCTTTCTTTACTCTGCCAGCATTTCAGTATGCTGTCCTGAAATTCCTTCCTTCTCTATCAGCACATCAGTATGCTGATCCAAACTTTCCAAAGAATTCTCTGAAGAATTCCCAAGACTGTCAACTAGTCTTCTTTTCACACCATCTACTCCCATGATGTTTTCCTGTTCACTGTGATGAAATCTACCTTCTGCAATCTCTCTTTCATACTCTGAATTCTCCAACAAGTATTCCAACAATGCAATTTCTCTCTGGCATTCTTTAAGAACATCATTATCACTTACTATCCCTGCATTCATACACAAAATTTCAGTTTGTAAACCACAAACTTGAACAGCCTCAACTGGTGTTTCACATATCAGTTCTTCAAACTAATCCTCTCCTTCTTCATCCACAAGAATTTCTTCATGTGCTGCAACAACTTCAATCATAAATACATCACCGCTTCCTTCAGTCAAGAGACATTTTCCAACATTGAGTTTTTCTTCAGAGTATTCATCATCTGAGAGATACTTCTTCATACTTGGGACAACTTTACAAAATTGCTCATCTTCCTATGTAAAACCTATAATCATCTCACAATTGTCAAATTCAAAGATACGGGGCTTTACATCATCCAGCTGATCTGGACTTGTCCAATAACTCAGGAAATCATCAATAATTTCCTCTTCGGCAAGACAAACTTCTTGCTGTCTTAAACCTCCACCATGTTTCATAAGATCTTTTGTAGATCTCCATTCTTCATCTGTACTATGTTCTGCTTCACAAACAGAAACTTCTCTTCTCAACTCAGCTGCTCTGAGTTCTGCACATTCCAACTATATATCCATCCTCTATTCAAGCTTTCTCATATTTTTTTGCAAACATAAAAAAATCATTAGATGTAAATTCATTTGACCCCTTGGTCTCACTTGAAGTTTCAGTCTTCAAGCCCTTCTCCAAACACTCAATCATCCTGAGTAATCCCTCTTTCTGTTGAGCATGTATCATCTGCTCTTTCTTCAGCAGTAGCCTATGCCACTTCACTTTCTTCTTCACGAGCCAACCAACTCTCTTGCTTTCCTCTATCATCATCTTCAGTTTGTTAAACTGTTCTCTGATCTCAGCTACCTATTTCCAATATTCTACATCAGTCAATTTCTTCCTCATGCCAATTGTCATAGCATCTTCTTTCTCTTTTTTGTTGTGGCCTCTCTCAGAACCTCTGCAATCTCTGCTATGACTATCAGTATTCATCTTCTCCTTCATGATTTCCTCACTCATCAGCTTCACCAAGCCTCTACAACAACGAGCTCTCCTACTACCTCTTACCTCACCAATACCTTCCTTCGGACCTGGATTTTGGCAAGTACTGGTCCCCTATCTGTTGGAACCTTCTAAGCACTCTCTTCTACTCTCTCTAGGCTTCACTCTACAACTTTTATAACTCATTCAACCTCTGTTGAATTTCCTCAATGTTTTTCCACACTTTCCTTTTCACTTTAGAATCCTCTGCTAGACTCTTTCATCACTGCTCTCAAAGCTGTGATCTACTTTAGCTGAGATTTCCTCAATTGCTTGCAATCTGAATTCTGCAAAGAATTCCTCAAACCATAATTAAATAATGCTCATCAACTCACCTTCAAGATTTTGTATGATCTTGCTTCTCCTTTCACCTGCACTGCATCTCTCTATGCTGCAATCCTTATCAGTTTCAAAATTATGATCTTACTTTAGTTCACATGCATTAAATCAAAACCTTGAATCTTCAAACAAAGCTATTCCAGCTTTGATACCATATGATGCCGGGTACCCTGCTTACCCACATTTTCTTTCCTTAGCTATGCATATAATAATGCATCTTCCAAATAAATACCAAATAAAATCTCAAACTGGCAATTTAAATAATGCGGAAGTTTCACTGTCTCATATCCTATGGTTATGAAACCACACCTATCAAAACTGTATATGTAGGAACTTTTCTCTTCAATCAATGGTTTTAAACCTTACGATAAAACCCCTCGGAATGACCTTCGTATTACGATTCGACTTCTTAATGCCTAACTCGAATGCATCATTGATTTTCCAACCTATATTTTCCCCAATTGACAAACTTAAAAGTCTATGGAAGCTGTCTTTCGGTCTTAACTAACTTTAAAACCTTCTTATCATTATTTTAATTTACATTCGAATAATGAACTTAATATTCAACCAAGTCTTCAATAATGCAGACCTTTCATTTATATAATCCTTCTTCTTTAAATACTAATAACCGCCCACAACATGTCAGCTCCCCTAATAGTCAATTTCCACCGTTTCAATTAACATACAACCCAATATAAGGGTTACGGCCATCAAGACATTAAATGCCACTTCAATTTAAACCCAGTGGATAATAAAACCTTACGACCTGAATTTATTCTAAAATCTAGGACGTTCACATAATTAAATGTTCTGGACCCCACGACATTCACAAACGTACCTGTGGTTATCCTTCCTGCAATTTCACTTATAATCCAATGGCCAATCTACTCTCGCACTCCAAAATCCAATTAAACACTCATCCGACGGATATCGTCTTATGAAAATGCTCAGGACTTAATCCTCAAAAATTACGCGATGTAAGTGGGTTTTGAATACCATTGTTTGCCACGCGTCAACCAAGGACCAATATCACATTTTTTTTTAGCAATTCCACTTACCATTCTTTTTGTTGCGCAAGACTACTTGTTTTGATTTCAAAAATGGCTTTTACTACTCACGGTTCCATTTTCTTTCATGGTTCCGCTCTGTAATGCAATTTCAATTGTTTTCCAATTCTTCAGCGCTGTAGTCCACCCAATATTGCTTGCCAACGCTGCAATTTAACTCTTCAATTGCACAGAGATTTAAAGAAACCTCTGTGTTCTCCATTCAATTCGTCCTCTGCATTTAATATTCCTCTATGCACTATCAAATCTGCCCTCACAGCTTGATTAACATTAACGCAATTCACCTTTCAATTGCGTCTTCACAACCATGCTTGCGATTCAGGTTGTGCACATCAATTCCTTCATCGCTCGATTACTAATATTCCTCATTTCAACGAATCCATTGATTCATTCTCTTGAAGACCTAATTCCGTCAGCATAATTTCTCCTTCATACTATTTCAAAGTTCCTTCATACTTAAATCCTCTTCATCATTCGATTGCCATCACCAATTAAACAATTCCTTTGATCCTCATCCCAATTTGGATCTGAGATTGCATATTCCGATCGAATGTGCTTCTACATTTCACACAGGAATTCAACACATTCCACAAACATATAAACCAATCAAATTTGTGAAGGTAAGAATACTTCTCTGCCTCTGTGACCCAATGAAAATGGATTAATTTCAATTGATTTCAATTGATTTCAAACAAACAGAGTAAAACATGCTCAAAATAACATCTCTTGCGTCCTTCCTCAAGACCAAGATTACGCTTCAGTTTCCATTTCACTGGGTGGGTATTCACAGTGCTGATTTGTGCGCCCTCTAGTATATGCAAATCTCAATATATACAATTCAAAGCATAAAATAAACATTAGCTAAAATCTTCATATGCAGAGCCTCATGTTTTATTCCATAGAAACTAAAACATTCTTCACACGGTATTCGATCAAGGAATACATATATATACATATATATATGACGCAAAATTTAAAAACAAACTCCTCAACTATACATCTGAACTCAATTTACAAAGCCTTCTTGGTTCTGGCCAGATATTCAAATTCGATGGCCCTTCTCCCTTACTACTCTGCCTCTGAATAGTTATATCCCTCCTATTTGCTCGTAGGCTTACATTTACTAGAATAATAATTAATCGACTCAGCTCCCCTAACGGCTCAAGAAAACAGTTAAAATTCCAGATTTCCTAAATCTAGACTAAATCCCTAGATTTGTGGAAACTGATTCCAACTCCTTCCTACTCTGCAGTTTTTCTGAATCTCTCATCTCATCATATTCCCAACTAATCATTTGAGGGAAGTTACAATTCTCTCCACATTTAATTAAAATTAATAAAAACCCACTAAATTCATTACATGAAATCTAACTCTCTTGAAAACTAAAAACCCCTAAGTCTAACAAAAATGCATGGAATTTTTTTTAGCCTAATGCCCCTGCATCACCAGGCTCCTTGACAATGGTTAAGCCGAGGTTTAATATTTGTATTATGTGCACATCTTCTATCTTCACCAATGAGATAGTATGATTACCTTATTGGGTCCGACATGACCTCGTGCTTGACTCTTTTAAGAAGAGCTTCCCAAAGTAAAAATTCAACAATTGGATTTCCCTACCACAAGATTCTACTTGTTTGTTTAATTGTTTTGGAACATTTATTACAACATATTCCAAAACACTAACCTAAGCTATATTGGTGGAATGAGCCCTAGAAATTGTAAAAATTTCTATATTTATTTTATTAGGCGTTGTATTGATTTAGTTGTTATTTAACACAAAGGGCATGGAGTTGAAAAGAAGACAATTACATTAAGAACTAAATTTATAAATATGATCAATCTCTCCTTTCGCATAAAATTCCATTGGCAACCAAGTCAAAAACTACAATTTCGATGAACAATCAATTCCGAAAAGAAAACAATTCCTAAAAAACCCTAAAAATATAAATTTCAAAATCAAAACAAAATTCTAATTCTGAATCCTAATTAGGATACATATGAATGTTTTAAAGATGATTTCTCTTAGTTGTTATTAGACTAAGAATGTTTCTACTTATCCCCACATAAATGAAATCATCCAAGAGTGTTTGGTGTTTTGTATGGCTTCAGTGACCTAGAAGCTTTTTTGTGTTTGCAAATGAATAGGGAAAACATATTCATAAAAGTAAGGTTGGCTACAATCCTGATGGCTCAAAAAGACAAAATCATAAAACTAGTGATCTAAGGCAAACAAAGGTATCTTCCATACAAAGCAGCAGTAAACTAGGGCAAACCCTAACTTGTAAAATGAAAATAGGATGACTATTCACACAAGACTCAAAATTGCTGAAAACGAGTTCTCACATAGGATCTAACAACTAGAATCAATTAGGGAAAACTTGAAGAATTTGGTTATCTAGCTCTGAAAGAGAGAAATTTGTTTTTTTCAAAATTTTCCAAGGGGTTCGCAACTTATCAGTTGACAACAGTAAGCATTCACACTAGGTTGAACTAAAAATTTGCGCAGTTTTCCGCTCTATCTTCCAAAGAAAATCGCGCAGACAAAGGAAAATTTGGAAAAAAAAAATATAAGCTTTTTTCTCAGAGATTCTAAAATTTTATCTACCCAACCACACTCAAAGAAGTCAAAATCAGAAAACTAAAGCTTCAAACTGAATATAAAAAAATAAACTAAGCTCTAGTCCCCAGTATGGTCTCCAATTTGCTACCAGGATTAATCCCTTTTGCGGACAAGAGCGATTGATCTGAAATGTGTGAACAAAATATTTCTTATACAGAGATAGACAGTAGGGGCTTTTACTGGTTATTTCACCTTTACTAGAAAGGATGAAACCAGAAGCTTCTGGCCCTCTTACTGGCTCTGCCTAAAGAAATATAAAGTAAACACTAAAACGATCTGTCAATGAAAGTATTTGTTTCTATTTGCAAAGTATTCATTAACCAAATTTTATGTGTATATAAGCAAGTACAGGTATTCTGCAATGGAAGTAATGTAGTTCGAAATGGAAAAAATGAGTTTTGATCACTGTATAAGGCTCATTATGTAAAGTGGACTTATTAAAAATTATTGTTTAATGTAGTAAACTCTGGAAAATAGCAGCAAAAATGCACAGCATAACAGTAAGAATTTTTTTAAGTAGTTCACCCCTCTCTTGGGCTACCTCTGCTGGGTCCAAAAGCCTCCAAATAGGCTTTTCCCTCTTTTATTAATGCTCAAAATAAGTATTACACCATGAAGAAAGCCTCAAAAGGCTAAAATAGCTGCAAATTTAGAAACAAAGTGTTGGAAACAGTAAAAATTGACTATTCATTCACCTCAAACTGATGAATATAGTCCAAAATAGTTGATCATTCCCTTAGCCATAGTGGCTCCACAAGGAAATTCGCTGATAAAATCACTAACAGAGTGCCCTGATGGCTCTGCAACCTGTTCCAACATCTTCAGAATGCTTCAATACCCCCAGAACAAAAAAACATTTGTCCCAAATGGACTTCCCTAGCCAAAGTTATGGTCAACTGAAGTTTTTGCCCAGTGTCCCCTTGAAAAGCTCCACTAAATGTGGAGCACTGCCAGATAGCTCCGAAAAATATGGGGACGGGCGCTAAAGTTGGGCGGACTACCAAATTGAATGCCGAAATGAGGGGCTGGATGTGCAGCTCTACGTGACCGCACCGTTCGGAAATCGGTTGAATAAACTTTGAGTTGAATGCGGCATTGGATAAGGTTTGAACCATATGTGTTAATGTCTTCCACACTGGGTGCATGTCCATGGGACCATGACCCAAACACTGTGCGCCACTCGGTTGGCCCCAGGTTCCGAGCGGAGGTCACATTACAGAGGGGGCTAGCCCTTGGGGCTGGCCCCCTTTCGGGCCCCGCCCAAACCCAATCGAACCTTATATATCAATTCGAAGGGATGGTTTAACAAGAACCATCGTGTGACACGATGGTTGGGTCACTCTGTTGTCATTCCCCCAACCCGGGGTCGATCCCTGCGGCGATCAAAAATAATTTTGAATTGCCATTTCATTTGGTTCTTGGGGCCACGTGGTGCCCACCGATTGGCCGCTTACAGAATATTCCATAGAATATTCTATGGAATATTCCACAAAATATTCTATGGAATATTCCACAAAATATTCCCAAAATATTCTGTAGAATATTCTTTTTTTAATAAAATATTTTTGTAAAGTCAAATTGGCCATTTTTTTTACTGAAATTGGCAAACTTCAAAGCTAAATAACTTTCTCATACAGTGTCGGTTTTCAGTGTCGTTTGCATCTACAGGATCATTTTTCTGAGCTCTTTCCAAACGTTCTGGTTTTGACCAATTCTGAGCAACTAAATTTTTTGAGCATTTTTCCACAAAGGACTTGATCACCTGATCACTCCTCCCAAATGGGAAGCTTTTGGACCCCAAAAGCTCTCTAACTAGTGAAAATGATAATTTGGAGACTGATTCTCCACTCTTCCAGCCTTGAATAACTGAAATCTACCCGATTTCATCAAATGGAGCTTTTGAGAAAATGATAAATTGTCTCTAGATTTAACTGATCGACCATTGCTAAGATTGACGGAGTCATGATGCAAATGATTAAAATTTGCAGAACAGCAATTGTAATCTATAGAAAACAAAATTTTTCTACATTGATCAAACTTCCTAGAAGACTTAAAATAACTTTCACCTTGCAAACTGTTCCCATGGCAAATTCGACCATACTGAAACCAACTTTTTTCCATGCTGAATGGTGTGTCCTCATTGCTTGCACTTCTTATCTTTGTGATGCAGGACTAGCCTGCAATACCTAGGATCTTTTCACAAAATCTTATGTGTTAGAAAAACTCATGCTTCAAATCCATCTTCATACACTCAACCCCAAACTTCATTCATTAATCAGATTTAAAATCAACATTCAGATATGACGGGGTTATCTTCTGGCTTTATGTTTTCAACCTCAATTGGACATGGCAAATATCACCAATATCATTTGCATGCACAAAATTACATGTTTCAACCAATCAAAGTACCAAATATGTATGCGCCCTCTTCCCTTTCAGCTTACCCAGCGGTCTTACATCAACACAGGCATTTTAATATTTATAGTTGTTTTTTCCAAACAATTCAATTTATCTCTATACATTCTTCACTCACCATGTTCATTTAATTCAAAGAATGATGGTGCTCATACCTGCAACAGATTATGTATTTCGACCCTTTCACTTTAGTCAAACCAATATCCATTGTATATATAACGACACTCTCTATCATTTAACTTACCGAATCATATTTACCTGTGTACGCTTTCTCAAGATACTCGATACTGTTTGAATCCTTTGTTTTGTTTCCAACACTGACAGACTTCAAGCAACACTTTCTCAATAGCGATGTGGCATATCAATTTAAGACTCATTTCCAGCGTTTATCATTTGAAGACTTTACATCCTCATTTCCAACATTCACACTACCAGAATGTGAATATTTAATCTTATATCGATCTTTGCTTTGCATTAAGATCGTTGTGTTGGATTACCGCTCCACAACACGTCCTTCTTGAACGCTGGAAACTTAACTTCATAACTTCCGTTATTTTCCAACATACCTTTCTCTGTTTTGAATTTCACCTTGTGCCTTGATTATTGCTCTGGCAATTTCTCATACAACTGCTGGAACATGACAATTTAGACTTTACCATTTAATGTGTACACCTGCACAGTTTCATTCCATATTTCATTAAACTGACCATATCAATACAGAACCTGCCCAATCGAATTTTATTCGATTATATACCATTCGATGCAGACAATTTCATAGAAAAATACTTCAATCGATGGTTACTTGGTGTATAAAAAAAACCACATAGCACGTCAGATCATCAGGTTATTTCAACGCTGTCACTTAATTTAATACAATCTGTTGGTAATTGAATCTTTGAAAAAAACAAATAGAAGTTCCAGGCCTTTTGGAAAAGGCATAAAACTTAATCACTGCTTCAACTAACTTCTCCACGGTGCTATCAACGCTGTCCATACATCGATTTCCAGCCACGGTTAATGTTAACCATACATTTGTCCAATGCATAACCACTCCATATTTTGTGAGCATCGATTCAACTTAAACTTAGTTGCAGTTGGCTATTTAAATTTCCTGCAATACAGAACGACTTCAAAATTAAACACAAACTCTTCAACACCACGGCTCAATCGATCATTGCTTCATTTGCTAATGAACAGAATGTCCAGTCACAATTTACAGAACTCTGCGTTTGATGTCAAACAAACTCTGCGCCTTGACTAGATCATGCTTCATATTCATTTGATTTTCAATCAATTTTAATCAACAACTTTTCCCCAATGTAATTTCGTGTAGCTCTATAAACACAGTTTCACAGTGCGCCCTTACTACAAATCAACATGAAAGTGTCCAGATTCATTGTTTCAAATAAGAATTAAAATACTGTTAATATCGATTCTTAACTTATGTGTAGAGCTTGTCTACAAAACTTATCATATGACTGAAATTAAGAACTCTAATCTCATTCTACCAATTCGACCAGAAATATAATACACACACAATTCCAGAATAAATTCTTCATTGTAAAAATGAAATCAATTTAAAAACCCTTTGTACATGGCCAGATTTCCAACATTTGGCCCTTACAATTTGCCAGAGGCTTATAGCCTTGGCTGTTCAAACCCTGTTCTCCACTCCTCTCATTATTCAAGTCTCCTTTTCTCTCAAAACCCCCTCCTATTTATACAATTTTAAAAGTAATCTAATTTAATGCTTTATCCCTTCAATTCCTCAACAAACCCCTAAATCTCTCAACATCCCTAAAAGAGAGATTCTTATCCCTAAGACTTAGAAACTAATTTCTCTCATATTTACAATTTCTCACAAATAATTAATTAATCACTCAAAATAAATTTAATATTTACATGAAATTTAATATTTCTTCAAAATATGAAACCCCCTAGCTTAGATAAAATACAAGGTGTTTTTCGGAGCTGATGCTCCTGCATCACTTTGACACTTCATTCACTGCATTGGCTGACCCAAAAGGCAATTTGCGCAACATACCATCATCTTCTTTTAAAGACAAACTGTTATCAAACTGAGACATATTATTAGCAACATCATAAAAAGGTGAATGCTCAAAATCTTGTCGTTTCAACATCAACAAAGTTAGACTTTGACTTGCATTAACCAGTCTTTTCAATTGACTTGCATGGAGTAAAGAAGATTATAGCTTCTTTTTGTGTGTTCTCACAATGTACTCTTTACCATCTTTGAACAAGTGATACTTGTTTTCATGGTGATGAAAGATGGCCTTCCTGTCAAATAAGTAAGGAATTCCCAAAACAATACCTGAGATATCAAGTGGCACCACATCAAGTTCCACTGTGTCAATAAAATGTGTAGTTATTGCAAAGCGCAATATGCACTTCCTTGAAACTTGCAAATTGGCATCCTTGCATATCCATCCAAGTGGATAAGGCTTCGGATGTGGAATGGTCTCAAGTTTAAGCTGCTTGACCAAGTCTTCAGATATAAGATTCGCTTGTGACCCACTGTCAAATAGTGTGTCAATTTTGGTATGTTTTGAAATTACTCTCACATGGAAAAGCTCTATCCTCCTCTTTTCATCATGATTATCTTTGTGACAATTCAAAGAGATAGAACTAGGAATTGTGTCTTGCACCACTTCTTTTCCCTTAATGTTCTTTAAAACCATGCCTATGCTTTTTGTCTCATCTCCTGAGTCTGACCCTAAGTCTTGCTCAACTGTTGCTACAGTTTTCTCCTTTTCTTTGGTCTTGTTTTTGTTCTTGAATTTTTCTGGTTTCAATTCAGGATGAAGCTTTCAACAATGATCTTCATCATGACTTGTCTTCGAACAGTTCTTGCAAAAGAACTTTCCTTTTTCTTTTCTTGAATTTGCAACTCTTTTCTTTCCTTTTTTTTTGAAATTACTATCCTCATCAAAAGTATTCTTTCCTCTAGCTTCTAAATGTGTAGCCTGGACACAGACTTCATCTAAGCTGGTAGGATTGAATATTAGAATAGTATGTTGCAGATAATTGTGCAAACCTCCTATGTATTTTAACAAGGTGTCTTGACTTTGTAAATCAACCCCAAGTAGAAGTGCTCTCCTTCTAAACTCTTGGGTATAATCTTGCACATTTTGTCCCTTAAGTTGCCTAAAATTTTGCCAATTCATGATTGCCTTCTGAATATGAGCAAGAGGATAAAATTGTTTCTTAATAGCAGTAATAAACTCAGTCCATGTTAGAGTTATCTTACCATGCTTTTTAATTTCCTCCCTGGTCTTGTCTTCCCACCAAACCAAAGCTGCTCCATCCATTCTCAATGAGGCTAATTGGATTTTTGTGTCATCATCATGCAATTTTTGAATTCTTAGATATACTTCCAGCTGTCTAATCCAGTTATCCAATTTTTCTGCATTCACATCACCATTAAACATCGGCAACTCAAATTTTACATCAAGCTTTAACAAGGGATTTCTAAGAGATTTTTTTGTTTTGTGTGACTGATTAACAGAATTTGAAGAGGATGATGTGGAGGAAGAGGATGACGATGGAGATGGTGGATCACAATTTCCTCCATTCCCTTTCTTAGACTTATCATCGTCTTTCTTCCCTCCTGAAGAATCTCCTTCTTCTCTTTGGTTTCTAGACCCTTCTCCAGCAATCCTATCATTTCTCTCCTGATAGAGGATCCTAACCATCTCAATCATGTCCAAGAAAGCTTTTCTAAAGACTCTTTCCTCTTCCTTGGGATCCATTTCCTCATGTACTTCTCCTTCTCTGGAGGATATGTTTGTGGCTGATTCTAAGGCTAATGAGGATGAAATGGAAGGTGAAGATAATGGCACCATAGCCCTCCTTGGTTGAGGATTATCTTGTGCTCTAACCAATTGACCTTCCCCTCTTTTCAATTTCAGCCTAGTAAGCATCAAATTTGCAGAACAACACAATTTCCTTGCACAAAATTCACAAACTTTTGAGAAAAACCTAGAGCTCTGATACCAATCTGATCTTAAATGTGTAAACAAAATATTTCTTATATAGAGATAGACAGTAGGAGCTTTTACTGGTTATTTCACCTTTACTAGAAAGGATGAAACCAGAAGCTTCTGGCCCTCTTACTGGCTCTGCCTAAAGAAATATAAAGTAAACACTAAAACGATCTGTCAATGAAAGTATTTGTTTCTATTTGCAAAGTATTCATTAACCAAATTTTATGTGTGAATAAGCAAGTACAAGTATTCTGCAATGGAAGTACAGAGTGCCATGATCACTCTACAACCTATTCCAACAGCTTCAGAATGCTTCAATGCCCCCAGAACAAAAAAAAATTTGTCCCAAATGGACTTCCCTAGCCAAAGTTATGGTCAACTGAAGTTTTTGCCCAGTGTCGGCTTAAAAAGCTCCACTAAATGTGGAGCACTACCAGATAGCTCCGACAAAGATGGGGACGGGCGCTAAAGTTGGGTGGATTTCCAAATTGACCGCTGAAATGAGGGGCTGGACGTGCAGCTCCACGTGACCGCACTGTTCGGAAATTGGTTGAATAAACTTTGAGTTGAATGCGGCATTGGATAAGGTTTGAACCATATGTGTTAATGTCTTCCGGACCAGGCGTGTGTCCATGGGACCACGACCCAAACACTGCGCACCGCCCGGTTGGCCTCAGGTTCCGAGCGGAGGTCACATTACAGAGGGGGCTGGCCATTGGGGTTGGCCCCCTTTCGGGCCCCACCCAAACCCAATCGAACCTTAAATATCAATTTGAAGGGATGGTTTAACAAGAACCATCGTGTGACCCGACGGTCGGGCCACTCTGTTGTCATTCCCCCGACCCGGGGTCGATCCCTGCCGCGACCGAAAATAATTTTGAATTGCCATTTCATTTGGTTCTTGGGGCCACGTGGCAGCCTCCGGGTTGGCCACGTGGCGCCCACCGATTGGCCGCTTACAGAATATTCCACAGAATATTCTATGGAAGATTCCATGAAATATTCCCAGAATATTCTATGGAATATTTTTTTTTAAATAAAATATTTTTCTAAAGTCAAATTGGCCATTTTTTTTACTGAAATTGGCAAACTTCAAAGCTGAATAACTTTCTCATACAGCGTCGGTTTTCAGTGTCGTTCATGTCTATAGGATCATTTTTCCGAGCTCTTTCCAGACATTCTAGTTTGGACCAATTCTGAGCAACTAAATTTTTTGAGCATTTTTCCACAAAGGACTTGATCACCTGATCAACGATCTCCCTAGTAATCCAATGAGTAACTAGAAGCAAATATCCATTTTAATACCTCTTTCTCTAGATTATTTGTATTTTAAGATCATTATAACAGTAAAGTAGAGAGGACATGATCCTACCTTGAAATCCAAATGTATGATGTAGCCCTTTGTCTTGTCACTCCAAAGTAGTTCTCCAATGATGAGTAGAACCTACAATCA
This sequence comes from Pinus albicaulis, assembly GCA_034641835.2. Lineage (NCBI taxonomy): Eukaryota > Viridiplantae > Streptophyta > Pinopsida > Pinales > Pinaceae > Pinus > Pinus albicaulis. The sequence goes on along the minus strand of CM076579.1, from coordinate 1,593,951,611 downwards.
AAGAAAATAAAAATAATCAAAGAATCTACAATATATAATAATCAAAAAGTACTAATCCTTATTAGTGATCAAGGAATATAAGTATTGAAAAACATGATAGTAATCACAATTTTTCATGTATTTCTCATTTTTCGCATAGCAGGTGTTAGTATGATTCTTTCGTCGTAAAGTATCACTTTAGCTATGCATATCAAGTAGCCCTAACATCAAATATGGCTGAAAAATATCTTTATGTTCGCTGCATACAGTTAGATTTAAGCATAAAATACATTAAGCAGATAAAATATAAAATGGCTCCATGCATCCAATGTATTTAAAAAGAATCTTATATTATATTAAAGAATGGGGCACCTGAGAGGAAAACAAGAAAGGTGTTTTCCAGTTCTCCTCAGTGGGATGGGTCCTTGGAAGTCCTCGGTGTTTCAGATCTAAAATCCCTCTCTTTGGTTAATATGGAAAACCCTACCAAGCATGGAACTCAATGGGAGTTCAAAATGCAAACAAATGAAAATGGTGACCAAGAGTAGATCTAGGGTGATCTAATGCAGTGGAGGTGACTAATGAATGGGGAAAACCCTCGTATTTATAACAAAATATTGCGGTGTTCTAGAACTTGGTGCATGAATAAAATATTATTAATCAAATTCTAGAATCACCCTTTAGGAATATTTTATTATATTTGTTGGAGGGAAAAGGACTTTTGACTTGGGTCAATCCCTTTATTTATAAATAACAAGTAAATAAATGATTTATTTATTATTCTAAGGGAGATGAGGGGAATATAATTAAATAAATAATGGTTTATTTAATTATTTATATGTGATTTAGTCAAATTTAACTAAGAATATTATTTAAATAATGATTTAAATAACTTATTCTTAAGAAATAATTAAATAAATAATGATTTATTTAATTGATTACCTTGTTTTGGGTTAAATATGACCAAGAAACGTAAACAAATGTGGTGAAAGCAATTTTACTTGGGGTAAAATTGGTCTTACATGGTGTACTTGGGTTCATCTAACGAGAATGGGTTAGATGACCAAAAAATGGTGTAACAGATTGCCCCCCAACGTACGAGTGTTAGGAGAAAATCATATGACCGAAGTACATTGTAAGAACTGAAGCACGAGACAGTAAGATGGAAATGAAAGAGAGGAATGTAAGGTAATCTAAAGTGGTGGTGGACTAGACCCAGAGGAGACGAGACTTACAGGTGTAACAAGTCTCAAGTGTATGATGTGGTACCAATGTGAAAGGCAGCAGGGGAGGCATACCTATGCCCGCCGAGACAATAGTACAAAGGATAAGGTGCCCGAAAAACCACGGAACACAACATAGGAGCCAGAAAACAAGACGGATGAATCCCACATACATGTTATGCCTGGAATAATCATCAGGACTTATAAAATAGTTTTGTAGTACATGAGATATAAATACACCCAAATGCCCCCTACACACGGGGAAGGGCTCGCGAAATCAGACCGACACGTGCAAATAGAAGAGGTGCTGCAAGGGACTGAGGTAGATATCATCAAAGGAGAGGAGCTGCATCAAGGGTTGGAATGAAGAAGTCATCCGGGTATGTGGGGGGCTACCTGCAGGGCCACCCCCTCATGAGGGCTGAGACATCTCACACACACCTGGGTATCACCAATAGCTGCTACTGCATCACCGAATCATCAAGTGTGTAGATCAAGATCGGGTTGAAAAGAGCTCGAACCAAGGTACACTGCCCCCCTAGACCTGACTTCTGGAATAAATGAGGTGATGTTGACAGAAGTAGGTCTGCCATAGGTGAGGTAATAAGGGAATCTCAACTAAGGCTCGGGAGAAAATAGTGGAGCGATGCACAACCGTATACGAAGGATGATGATGAAATGAGGGATGGTGCCAATGGGGACCATAAAAATCATGAGTACAAACTGGTAACTCATCACGGAAATTATCACGAATGGAAATGAGTGTGTGGGAAAAGTGGTGCCCCCCACTGAACTATGGTGTAAGTGAGAAAATCCGTTTTTAAGGAGATGTGAGGGAAAACTTCGTGGACAGCGGGTGTCCTGGTGAAGTAGCGAAATGTGAAAAAAAATATATGCTGGCTATCTACAAGAAAATAAAACGTGCATTTCGAGTGGGAAATGCTAGGGGTAATATATCTTGAGATAGATTGCATTGCGAGGATTAGGAAGGGGGTGGCCTTCAAAGTCCTCTAAAAGATAGGCCCCCTTCCCAAGGTCTTTCCTGATAATGTAAGGGCCGAGCCATAGGGAGTCGAACTTCCCATGACCAAGGGTATCATGGGCCTAGTCATAGACTAGAACAAGGTCAGCTTCGTGAAATTGGCAAGGGTGTACTTTTCTGCCATACTGAGCTTTGGTGTGCTTTTTGGCTGCTTCAAGAGTTTGCAATGCAACATGACGGTCTTCAGAGGCGCACTCAAGCATGATAAGTCGTTGTTCGAGAGGTTTGGTATCAGGGAGGAGTTCAATGGCTAGGTGAAGGGAAGGGATTTCACACTCGATTGGTAGTACTGCCTCCTCACCAAAGACAAGGTGGAAAGGAGTGAAACCAATGGCAGTTTTAACCGAAGTCCGATAAGCCCACAAAGCAAGGAAGAGCATAAGGTGCCAATTTTTTTTGTGCTTATTCACCGTTCTTTGAAGCATGGTCTTAAGAATTTTGTTAACCGCTTCAACTTGGCCATTACCTTGGGGGTAATAGGAAGATGAATATTGGTGCTCAAAACCCAAGAGTGAGGATAGCTCATGCCAGATCTCATCTTCGAAATGTCGGCCATGGTCCGAGACTAACTGTTTTGGAACTCTGAGGGCCAGCTGTGATGACAGGATGGAGGGGAGCGGGAGGAGCTCGTGCCTTGGGGGCGAAATGTTGGCGATTGGAACAGTGTTTGACTGCTTCAATGCAATCACTGAAGAGAGAAGGCCAAAAATACCTGGCGCACATGATTTTTTGGGCGGTGGCAAGGCCGGAAAGGTGGCCCCCACAAGCATCGCTATGGCAGGCGTTGAGGACTTGTTCAGCTTCAGCATGTGTGACGCAACGACGAAGGACAGTATCTACTCCACGAGGATAAAGGTCGTCGCCGATTAGAAGGTAGCGAGAGGCTTGGTGTCGGATGCGTCGTAGGGCAGCGCGATCAAGATGAAGGGCAAACATTTGGGTTCGCAGGTAAGTAAGAATATCACCGTACCAAGGATCATTAGTGGTGATGGAAAATAAATGTTCATCAGGAAGAGCATCATTAATAGGAGTGTCTGGCGTCCCGGTAGGCAAATCGGAAATGAGTTCAGCGAGGGCTAAACCTTTCTTACTTTTTGGGGTGACAAATTCAAGGTCGAATTCTTAGAGAATAACAACCCAATGAGTGTACTTCCCACTGAGGATGCATCGACTCAACAGGAAAGCCATGGGGTTGGAATTAGTCACAACCTTGGTGGAATGCAGGAGGATATAATGACGTAGTTTTTGGACCGAGAACACAACAGCTAGTGCTAACTTTTCTTCATGTGAGTAGGACACAGGTGGGCCAGCAAGGTTTTTACTGACATAATAGATCACATGCTCGAGGTTGTTATCATCTTCTTGAATAAGGACACCAACAACTGAATGGGTGGAAGAGGAGATGTAAAGGATGAAATCTCGGTCAAAGTCAGGATGACGGATCAAGGGGGCAGAGGTGAAAGCATGTTTGAGGGCATCAAAAGATTTTTGAGCGTATGTATCCCAGACAAAAGAAGTGTGGGAGCGAAGAAGTCAAAGGAAACCATGCGTGGTGGTTGCATATTCTGGAATGAATCGGCAATGAAAATTAGCTTTGCCTTGGAGGCTTTGGAGTTGTCGTAAGGTTCGAGGGATAGGCAGTTCAAGAATGGCTTGAAATTTCAAATGGTATGGAGTTATCTCGTCTTTAGATACGATGAAGCGGAGGAGACGACCGGCAGGAACACAAAAGACACATTTCAAAGGGTTAAGACAGATGTTATACTTGCGACAGCGGAGGAAAATGGTACGCAAATCATGTGGGTGTTGTGCCCGATGTTTAGAATGCGCAGTAAGGTCGTCTAAATAGGCGAGGATAATATGGGCTAAGTCATGGAAACAATAAGACATGGCTCGTTGAAAAGTGGCACCAGCATTTTTAAGACCAAATGGCATGACTTGGTATGTAAAAGTGCCCCACAGCCTAATGAACGCGGTTTTAAGTTGATCAGCACGATGGATAACGATTTGGTTGTATCCTGAGAAGCCATCCATAAAGGATAAGACCTCGTGCCCCGGACACTCATCAATGATTTGGTCAATAAATGGTGTGGGGAAGTTGTCTTTGGGACAAGCTTTGTTCAGATCGTGAAAGTCAGTGCAAACACGAATGGTGCCTTGTTTTTTGAGAATGGGAACTGGGTTGGACACCCAAGTGGTGTACTCAATGGGGTAAATAAAACCAGCCTACCAGAGCTTATCGATTTCAGCTTTGATGGCTTCACGTCTAGATGGGTGAATGGGTCTTAACTTTTGACGGACCAGAGTGGCATCAGGCCATGTGTCGATCTGATGTTCGACAATGGTCGGATCGAGTCCTGGCATTTCTGAGTAGGACCAGGCGAAAACATCACGGAATTCTTTGAAGAGTTTGGTGTAGGCTTCAATTTCTTCCGGAGTGCAGTGGGCGCCCATGGTGATGTGTTCTTCAATACTTGGTTTGACAGAAATGTCTATTTTGATGGTAGGGGAGATGTTAGCCATATTGCCTTCTTCGAAAGCGTCAGGGGCAGGGATGGAGTTTTTGAACCAATCAACTTTATTGGGAATAAATTCTTTGGATTTGAGAGCATATTAGTCATGTGATTGATGTGGTAGGAAGTAGGCACGATGGTGCATATCGTCCCATGGAAAGTCAAGTTCGGTCATGGCTTCCATGATGTCTTCATCGGACTGGAAGAGGGGAATAGTGGATCACATAGGATGACCCGCAGAGGTAGAACTATGAGATATCTGATGCTAAGGGGAAAGACTTGTGTTTGTGTCGATAGGAGAAGTGACAGCGGGGTCAATAGATGAGTGGGAAGGTGAAACAGCGGGGGACGAGGCTAAGGGATTGGATATCGGGGAACACGGTGATGAAGAAAGGTAAGAAATAGTGGCGCAAGGTTCAGTCATGTGAGTATCAGGATGAGAAATGGTAATAGAGTTGGACGCGTGGTCAGGGGTTAAAAAGGGAGGACGGGCAAGCGTGGCTTCGAATTGGTGGTAAGCGGCCAAAGAAGCACGATACTCGTCAAGACGGGGGAAAAGGTGGGTATAATGCCCATGGAAGTCACATAAAGAACAAGGGTGATTGGTGCGAAATTTTTTAAGTTTGGGAAGGGAACCAGGGAGGGTGACCTGGACCGTGGGAATATCGGTTTCTGGAAACATTTCATTGCCCACGGTTTTGAGGTGTGGTAATTTAGGACAGGTATGGGTGGCGTGGCCGACAACGTCACACAAGGCGCACTGGATGGGATGTTTGGGAAGGCGAGGAGGGGTGGAAGTTGTCAACGCCACCATGTCCTTCGGTGCCCCCCCTGCGAGATTTGCTATTGTTACTGGACATGGTTGTAACAGGAGGAGGTCCTGGGTTAGGTGACTGAGGTGTTGGATTAGTGGAAGAGGTCATGGGTATTGGTTGAACTGGAGTCAAAGCAAGATACGAGAAAAATGCTTGGGCAATGGTCGCAAAAGTGGTATGGGAAGAGGTGGCTTGATCAACATACCATTTGGAAGCTTCACCGATAAGGGTGCGTTGGAATAAATGAAGACGGATGGAGTCATCAGTGATGGAATTAGAGGAACACCACATGTGGAAAGATCAGATATGATTGGAGGGATCTTCACTAGCAAGGCCTTCAAACTTAGGGATGTCGGAAGGGAGCTTGGTTGGCATAGCAGGCCAACTGACATCGTGGCGGATAGGATCATTGATAAGTTGATTGAAGTCGGGGAGACTGAGGCTGGCCATATATGGAAGTAATGGGGCAGTCGAGGTAGGTCCCGTAGTGGTTCCACTGGAGGCGGACCCAGCAGTAGAACTAGGGTTAGGGCTAGGTCCGGAACTAGACATGGTGGAGGTAAAGGGGGGAGAAGCAGAAGGACGGGGAGAACCCGAACAATTAGAGGAGGAGTCGGAGTGTAGACTCGGGGGAGGAATTACTCGATGACGACGGGAAGGAGGAAGTCGACCAATCAGAAACTGAGGGTGAAGGCCAAGAAGTCGTCGGGATAAACGCCTTGGAGGCGCAATGATGACGGGAAGAAGAAAGACCAACAAGGGCAGCAAGGTGCAAAAGTGAGACGCGACAAGGGCAAGGAGGTGTAGTGTCGATTAATTTTAGAGTCTTTGCCAAGCGGTGTTAACCAGGATCTTCTTCACTTAGGGTCAGTGTGTGGCATGCGTTAATTTTAATTGATTAAACCCATACGTTTTGAGAGTAAAAGAAAAATTGTGTTGCGTAATGGAAAAGAAATTTGCAGTAAATAAGACTGAAAGAACAAAAAATTAGCAACTAAAAAGGCAGCAATCGAACCCAACAAGGTGGGTCTCTCAAAACTAGTCTAGAAGGGGCAGAGCATGCTAACAAGATATTAACAGATCTAAGGTCCTGAGGGACTGGGATCTAATGGAGAGATATGCTGGAAAGTGGTGCAGAAAGCAGCAAAGAGGCAGGGGCAAGGTTGCTGCTAGAAAATAGGAGATCAGCTAAAAGGATGGGGGGTCAAAGAGGTGACCCTAGAGATGAACCCAAACAAAGCAAAAGGTAGTGTATAGAAAGGGAAGAGAAGTTGACCTGTGAGGATCTGAACAGGAGGTATCAGATCTGAAATAAGGTTGAAACTTCTGGAAATTCAGACGTCTGAAAACAGCAACAAACTCTCCCACAAAAAGTGGAGGGAACTAAAGCCCTAAGGGGCAAGAGTCCCACTTAGGTGAGTGAAATAGATCAGCAACAGGTCTGAACAGGTGGAGACAGAGGCTGGAAAACCCTAACAGAAGCCTCAGTGAAACCCATAAAAAGTGCTGGCAAATTGCAAAAAAAATTGCAGGTTGCAGGTTTGGGCCTGTTTTCAGGCCAGGTCACAGATTTAGGGCAGAAAAGTGTGACCTCAAAGCCAGGTCACACTTTTTGGGCAGATAAGTGTGACCTGCAGATCCAGGGCTGGCTGCGGCAGATTTCAGAAAATTTTATCGTCTCAACTGCGGCTGATGTCGGTCACCTGCGCAATAAGGCCAGAAACACACGAAAGTTAGAAATTTGAATGTTTGAGGGTTTTAGAGGGAAAAAATAGCATAAAAATAGGAAAAACAGAAAATTGAAGAGAAACCCTAGGGTTTGAAACAATTGGATATGCAGGAGAATAGAAAACGCCAGTGGTCGCAAAAGAAAACCCGTGTGGAGTCGCCAATTGTTAGCATGACTCTTTCGTCGTAAAGGATCACTTTAGCTATGCATATCAAGTAGCCCTAACATTAAATATGGCTGCAAAATATCTTTATGTTCGCTGCATACAGTTAGATTTAAGCATAAAAGACAATAACCAGATAAAATATAAAATGGATCCATGCATCCAATGGACAAGATAATGTATTTAAAAAGAATCTTATATTATATTAAAGAATGAGGCACCTGAGAGGAAAAAAAGAAAGGTGTTTTCCAATTCTCCTTAGTGGGATGGGTCCTTGGAAGTCCTCAGTGTTTCAGATCTAAAATCCCTCTCTTTGGTTAATATGGAAAACCCTACCAAGCATGGAACTCAATGGGAGTTCAAAATGCAAACAAATGAAAATGGTGACCAAGAGTAGATCTAGTGTGATCTAATGCAGTGGAGGTGACTAATGAATGGGGAAAACCCTCCTATTTATAACAAAATATTGGGGTGTTCTAGAACTTGGTGCGTGAATAAAATATTATTAATTAAATTCTAGAATCACCCTTTAGGAATATTTTGTTATATTTGTTGGAGGGAAAAGGGCTTTTGACTTGGGTCAATCCCTTTATTTATAAATAACAAGTAAATAAATGATTTATTTATTATTCTAAGGGAGATGAGGGGAATATAATTAAATAAATAATGGTTTATTTAATTATTTATATGTGATTTAGTCAAATTTAACTAAGAATATTATTTAAATAATGATTTAAATAACTTATTCTTAGGAAATAATTAAATAAATAATGATTTATTTAATTGATTACCTTGTTTTGGGTTAAATATGACCAAGAAACGTAAACAAATGTGGTGAAAGCAATTTTACTTGGGGTAAAATTGGTCTTACATGGTGTATTTGGGTTCATCTAATGAGAATGGGTTAGATGACCAAAAAATGGTGTAACAGATTGCCCCCCAACGTACGAGTGTTAGGAGCAAGTCGTATGACCGAAGTACATTGTAAGAACTGAAGCACAAGACAGTAAGATGGAAATGAAAGAGAGGAATGTAAGGTAATCTAAAGTGGTGGTGGACTAGACCCAGAGGAGATGAGACTTACAGGTGCAACAAGTCTCAAGTGTATGATGTGGTACCAATGTGAAAGGCGGCAGGGGAGGCATACCTATGCCCGCCGAGACAATAGTACAAAGGATAAGAGGCCCGAAAAACCACGAAACGCAACACAGGAGCTAGAAAACAAGAAGGATGAATCCCACATACATGCTATGCCTGGAATAATCATTAGGACTTATAAAACTTTTGTAGTACATGAGATATAAATACACCCAAATGCCCCCTGCACACGAGGAAGGGCTCGCGAAATCGGACCGACACGTGCAAATCGAAGAGGTGCTGCAAGGGACTGAGGTCGATATCATCAAAGGAGAGGAGCTGCATCAAGGGCTGGAATGAAGAAGTCATCCGGGTATGTGGGGGGCTACCTGCAGGGCCACCCCCTCATGAGGGCTGAGACATCTCACACACACCCGGGTATCACCAATAGCTACTACTGCATCACCGAATCATCAAGTGTGTAGATCAAGATTGGGTTGAAAATAGCTCGAGCCAAGGTACACTGCCCCCCTAGAACTGACTTCTGGAATAAATGAGGTGATGTCGACAGAAGTAGGTCCGCCATAAGTGAGGTAATAAGGGAATCTCAACTAAGGCTCGGGAGAAAATAGTGGAGCGATGCACAACCGTATACGAAGGATGATGATGAAATGAGTGATGGTGCCAATGGGGACCATAAAAATCATGAGTACAAACTGGTAACTCATCACGGAAATTATCACGAACGGAAATGAGTGTGTGGGCAAAGTGGTGCCCCCCACTGAACTATGGTGTAAGTGAGAAAATCCGTTTTTAAGGAGATGTGAGGGAAGACTTCGTGGACAGCGGGTGTCCTGGTGAAGTAGCGAAATGTGAAAACAAATATATGTTGGCTATCTACAAGAAAATAAAACGTGCATTTTGAGTAGGAAATTCTAGGGGTAATATATCTTGAGATAGAGTGCATTGCGAGGATTAGGAAGGGGGTGGCCTTCAAAGTCCTCTAAAAGATAGGCCCCCTTCCCAAGGTCTTTACTGATAATGTAAGGGCCGAGCCATAGGGAGTCGAACTTCCCATGACCAAGGGTATCATGGGCCTGGTCATAGACTAGAAAAGGGTCACCTTTGTGAAATTGGCGAGGGTGTAATTTTCTGTCATACTAAGCTTTGGTGCGTTTTTTGGCTGCTTCAAGAGTTTGCAATGCAACACGACGGTCTTCAGAGGTGCGCTCAAGCATGATAAGTCGTTGTTCGAGAGGTTGGGTATCAGGGAGGAGTTCGACGACCAGGTGAAGGGAAGGGATTTCACACTCGATCGGTAGTACTGCCTCCTCACCAAAGAAAAGGTGGAAAGGAGTGAAACCAATGGCGGTTTTAACCGAAGTCTGATAAGCCCACAAAGCAGGGAAGAGCATAAGGTGCCAATTGTTTTTGTGCTTATTCACCGTTCTTGGAAGCATGGTCTTAAGAATTTTGTTGACCGCTTCAACTTGGCCATTACCTTGGGGGTAATAGGAAGATGAATATTGGTGCTCAAAACCCAAGAGTGAGGATAGCTCATGCCATATCTCATCTTCGAAATGTCAGCCATGGTCAGAGATAACTATTTTGGAACTCTAAATCGAGTGATGACATGGTTAAAGAAAAAGAGGGCTGCGGTGGCTACCGTATTGTTGAATGCCGGCATAGCTTCAGCCCATTTAGTGAAATAGTCAACTGCCACGATGATGTATTTGTGGTTACCGGCGGAGGGAGGTCGACATTCCATAAATTTAATGGCCCATTTGCAAAAAGGGCCAGGTGTGATGACAGGATGGAGGGGAGCGGGAGGAGCTCGCGCCTTGGGGGCGAAATGTTGGCGATTGGAACAGTGTTTGACTGCTTCAATGCAATCACTCAAGAGAGAAAGCCAAAAATACCCGGCGCACATGATTTTTTGGGCGGTGGAAAGGCCAGAAAGGTGGCGCCCATAAGCATCGCTATGGCAGGCGTTGAGGACTTTTTCAGCTTCAACGTGTGTGAGGCAACGACGAAGGACAGTATCTACTCCACGATGATAAAGGTCGTCACCGATTAGAAGGTAGCAAGAGGCTTGGTGTCGGATGTGTCGTTGGGAAGCGTGATCAAGATGAAGGGCGAACTTTTGGGTTCGCAGGTAAGTAAGAATATCACCGTACCAAGGATCATCAGTGGTGATGGTAAATAAATGTTCATCGGGAAGAGCATCATTAATAGGAGTGTCTGGCGTCCCGGTAGGCAAATCGGAAATGAGTTCAGCGAGGGCTAAACCTTTCTTACTTTTTGGGGTGGCAAATTCAAGGTCGAATTCTTGGAGAATAACAACCCAATGAGCGTACTTCCCACTGAGGATGCGTCGAATCAACAGGAAAGCCATGGGGTTGGAATCAGTCACAACCATGGTGGAACGCAGGAGGATATAATGACGCAGTTTTTGGACCGAAAACACAACAGCTAGTGCTAAATTTTCTTCATGTGAGTAGGACACAGGTGGGCCAGCAAGGTTTTTACTGACATAATAGATCACATGCTCGAGGCCGTTATCATCTTCTTGAATAAGGACACCAATAACCGAATGGGTGGAAGCGGAGATGTAAAGGATGAAATCTCGGTCAAAGTTAGGATGACAGATCAAGGGGGCAGAGGTGAGAGCATGTTTGAGGGCATCAAAATATTGTTGAGCGTATGTATCCCAGACAAAATAAGTGTGGGAGCGAAGAAGTCAAAGGAAACCATGCGCGGTGGTTGCATAGTCTGGAATGAATCGGCGAAGAAAATTAGCTTTGCCTTGGAGGCTTTGGAGTTGTCGTAAGGTTCGAGGGATAGGAAGTTCAAGAATGGCTTGAACTTTCAAAGGGTATGGAGTTATCCCGTCTTTAGATACGATGAAGACGAGGAGACAACCGGCGGGAACACAGAAGACACATTTCAAAGGGTTAAGACGGATGTTATATTTGCGACAGCGATGGAAAATGGTATGCAAATCATGTGGGTGTTGTGCCCGATGTTTAGAATGCGCAGTAAGGTCATCTAAATAGGCGAGGATAATATGGGCTAAGTCATGGAAACAATAAGATATGGCTCTTTGAAAAGAGGCACCAGCATTTTTAAGACCAAATGGCATGACTCGGTATGTAAAAGTGCCCCACGGACTAATGAACGCAGTTTTAAGTTGATCAACACGACGTATAACGATTTGGTTGTATCCTGAGAAGCCATCCATAAAGGATAAGACCTAGTGCCCCACACACTCATCAATGATTTGGTCAATAAATGGTGTGGGGAAGTTGTCTTTGGGACAAGCTTTGTTCAGATCGCGAAAGTTAGTGCAAACATGAATGGTGCCTTGTTTTTCGAGAACGGGAACTGGGTTGGACACCCAAGTGGTGTACTCAATGGGGTAAATAAAACCAGCCTGCCGGAGCTTATCGATTTCAGCTTTGATGGCTTCACGTCTAGATGGGTGAATGGGTCTTAACTTTTGACGGACCAGAGTGGCATCAGGCCATGTGTCGATGTGATGTTCGACAATGGCCGGATCGAGTCTTGGCATTTCTGAGTAGGACCAGGCGAAAACATCACGGAATTCTTTGAAGAGTTTGGTGTAGGCTTCAATTTCTTCCGGAGTGCAGTGGACGCCCATGGTGATGTGTTCTTCAATACCTAGTTTGACAGAAATGTCTATTTTGATGGTAGGGGAGATGTTAGCCATATTGCCTTCTTCGAAAGCATCAGGGGCAGGGATGGGGTTTTTGAACCAATCAACTTTATTGGGAATAAATTCTTTGGATTCGAGAGCATATTGGTCATGTGATTGATGTGGTAGGAAGTAGGCACGATGGTGCATATGATGAGTGGAGAAGTGACAGCGGGGGTCAATAGATGAGTGGGAAGGTGAAACAGCGGGGGACGAGGCTAAGGGATTGGATACCGGGGAACACGGTGATGAAGAAAGGTAAGAAATAGTGGCGGAAGGTTCGGTCATGTCAGTATCAGGATGAGAAATGGTAATAGAGGTGGACGCGTGGTCGGGGGTTAAAAAGGGAGGACGGGAAAGCGCGGCTTTGAATTAGCAGTAAGTGGCCAGAGAAGCACGATACTCGTCAAGACGGGGGAAAAGGTGGGTATAATGCCCATGGAAGTCGCATAAAGAACAAGGGTGATTGGTGCGCAAGTTTTTAAGTTTGGGAAGGGAACCAGGGAGGGTGACCTGGACCGTGGGAATATTGGTTTCTGGAAACATTTCATTGACCACGGTTTTGAGGTGTGGTAATTCAGGACAGGTATGGGTGGCGTGGCCGACAACGTTGCACAAGGCGCACTTGATGGGATGTTTGGGAAGGCGAGGAGGGGTGGAAGTTGTCAATGCCATTGTGTCCTTCGGTGCCCCCCTGCGAGATTTGCTATTGTTACCGGACATGGTTGTAACAGGAGGAGGTCCTGGGTTAGGTGACTGGGGTGTTGGAGCAGTGGAAGAGGTCATGGGTATTGGTTGAACTGGAGTCAAAGCAAAATACGACAAAAAGGCTTGGGCAATGGTCGCAAAAGTGGTATGGGAAGAGGTGGCTTGATCAACATACCATTTGGAAGCTTCGCCGGTAAGGGTGCGTTGGAATAAACAAAGATGGATGGAGTCATCAGTGATGGAATTAGAGTAACACCACATGTGGAAAGATCGGATATGATTGGAGGGATCTTCACTAGCAAGGCCTTCAAACTTAGGGATGTCAGAGGGGAGCTTGGTTGGCATAGCAGGCCAACTGACATCGTGGCGGATAGGATCATTGATAAGCTGATTGAAGTCGGGGAGACTGAGGCCGGCCATATATGGAAGTAATGGGGCAGTCGAGGTAGGTCCCGTAGTGGTTCCACTGGAAGCGGACCCAGCAGTAGAACTGGGGTTAGGGCTAGGTCCAGAACTAGACATGGTGGAGGTAAAGGGGGGAGAAGCAGAAGGACGGGGAGAACCCGAACAATTAGAGGAGGAGTCGGAGTGTAGACTCGGGGGAGGACTTACTCGATGATGATGGGAAGGAGGAAGTCGACCAACCGGAAACTGAGGGTGAAGGCCAATAAGTCGCCGAGATAAACGCCTTGGAGGCGCAATGATGACGGGAAGAAGAAAGACCGACAAGGGTAGCAAGGTGCAAAAGTGAGACGCGGCAAGGGCAAGGAGGTGCAGTGTCGATTAATTTTAGAGTCTTTGCCAGGCGGTGTTAACCAGGCTCTTCTTCACTTAGGGTCAGTGTGTGGCGTGCGTTAATTTTAATTGATTAAACCCATACGTTTTGAGAGTAAAATAAAAAGTGTGCTGCGTAATGGAAAAGAAATCTGCAGTAAATAAGACTGAAAGAACAAAAAATTAGCAACTAAAAAGGCAGCAATCAAACCCAACAAGGTGGGTCTCTCAAAACTAGTCTAGAAGGGGCAGAGCATGCTAACAAGAGATTAATAGATCTAAGGTCCTGAGGGACTGGGATCTAATGGAGAGATCTGCTGGAAAGTGGTGTAGAAAGCAGCAAAGAGGCAGGGGCAAGGTTGCTGCTAGAAAATAGGAGATCAGCTAAAAAGAGGGGGGGTCAAAGAGGTGACCCTAGAGATGAACCCAAACAAAGCGAAAGGTAGTGTATAGAAAGGGAAGAGAAGATGACCTGTGAGGATCTGAACAGAAGGTATCAGATCTAAAATAAGGTTGAAACTTCTGGAAATTCAGACGTCTGAAAACAGCAACAAAATCTCCCACAAAAGTGGAGGGAACTAAAGCCCTAAGGGGCAAGAGTCCCACTTAGGTGAGTCAAATATATCAGCAACAGGTCTGAACAGGTGGAGACAGAGGCTCGAAAACCTTGACAGAAGCCTCAGTGAAACCCAGAAAAAGTGCTGGCAGATTGTAGAAAAAATTGCAGGTCGCAGGTTTGGGCCTTTTTTCAGGCCAAGTCGCAGATTTAGGGCAGAAAAGTGCGAACTCAAGGCCAGGTCACACTTTTTGGGCAGATAAGTGCGACCTGTAGATCCAGGGCTGGCTGCGGCAGATTTCAAAAAATTTTGTCATCTCAGCTGCGGCTGATGTCGGTCACCTGCGCAATAAGGCTAGAAACACACGAAAGTTAGAAATTTGAATGTTTGAAGGTTTTAGAGGGAAACACTAGCATAAAAATCGGAAAAATAGAAAATTGAAGAGAAACCCTAGGGTCTGAAACAGCTGGATATGCAGGAGAATAGAAAACGATAGTGGTCGCAAAAGAAAACCCGTGTGGAGTCGCCAATTGTTAGTATGATTCTTTCGTCGTAAAGGATCACTTTAGCTATGCATATCAAGTAGCCCTAACATCAAATATGGCTGCAAAATATCTTTATGTTCGCTGCATATAGTTAGATTTAAGCATAAAAGACATTAAGCAGATAAAATATAAAATGGCTCCATGCATCCAATGGACAAGATAATGTATTTAAAAAGAATCTTATATTATATTAAAGAATGGGGCACCTGAGAGGAAAACAAGAAAGGTGTTTTCCAGTTCTCCTTAGTGGGATGGGTCCTTGGAAGTCCTCAGTGTTTCAGATCTAAAATCCCTCTCTTTGGTTAATATGGAAAACCCTACCAAACATGGAACTCAATGGGAGTTCAAAATGCAAACAAATGAAAATGGTGACCAAGAGTAGATCTAGTGTGATCTAATGCAGTGGAGGTGACTAATGAATGGGGAAAACCCTCCTATTTATAACAAAATATTGGGGTGTTCTAGAACTTGGTGCATGAATAAAATATTATTAATCAAATTCTAGAATCACCCTTTAGGAATATTTTATTATATTTGTTGGAGGGAAAAGGGCTTTTCACTTGGGTCAATTCCTTTATTTATAAATAACAAATAAATAAATGATTTATTTATTATTTTAAGGGAGATGAGGGGAATATAATTAAATAAATAATGGTTTATTTAATTATTTATATGTGATTTAGTCAAATTTAATTAAGAATATTATTTAAATAATGATTTAAATAACTTATTCTTAGGAAATAATTAAATAAATAATGATTTATTTAATTGATTACCTTGTTTTGGGTTAAATATGACCAAGAAACGTAAAAAAATGTGGTGAAAGAAATTTTACTTGGGGTAAAATTGGTCTTACATGGTGTACTTGGGTTCATCTAACGAGAATGGGTTAGATGACCAAAAAATGGTGTAACAGCAGGGTCCATTGAAAGTATGCAACATTGGTACTCCTTGGATGAGGAATTAAATTTTTCATCCAAGAGTACTCCAGCTCAAAATTTGAGTAAAAAATTTTGGAGATAAGTTGAAAATACGAGTTCAAAAAGTAGTTTTATTATTTTATTATTTTTTAATATTTTTACCATTTTACTTAAAAAATGGTGAATCATCCCCCATGGTTGAAATCATCATCTTGATTCCTATTGGTTCCTATAAAGTTTATTTTTGTTGTACATTTTTCTTAGGAGGCACATTTTAGACCCCAAAATTCCCCTAATGACTCTAGAGGCTTCCAGTTGGGAGAATATTTGACCAAGTAGGCTTCTAGAAGTTACTTTTTATTTTTACTTTCTTTTCACAGGGTTGTGCAGGTTTTAGTGGCAATAGTGTGGCGGTCATCGTGGATAATGAAAGGATCATCAGTGCATGCACATGGAAAGGCTAGTAAAACCACACAGGCAGAATTTTAGGGGTTTTACAGAGCTTTTCTCCAATTTCCAAGACTTGATTCAGGAACATGAGTGTTTCTGACCTCTAAGGGAACATGAGTGTTTCTGACCTCTAAGGGAACATGATATCGATGGTGATAGACCCATATGAGTAGTCAAATGTCATGGTGACAAAATGACATGTAACAAGATCTAATAGAAGACTACCTTTCTGCTAGAGCAAAGGTATCCTCGTAATCAATCCCCTCTTCCTAAAAGATCCTCTTGGCCACAAATATGGTCTTTTGTTTTTCGATGCTTTCATCTACTACTTGCTTCACCTTGTAGATCCACCTCGAACCTACCACCGATTTTTTCTCTGGTTGTGAGCCCTGGTATTGCACTAAGAGTGTTGCACTCAACTTTACTTATCAACCTGAGGTTTGTACAAAATTAGAGGTGATAGTGTTATATGCACAATAGATGGATTCTACTTATGCCACCCTTGCTAGGACTTATGGCCAGTAGTACTTCTAGGCCATTCCTCCTACTTTCTTAAAGTGCATCTAGCTAATGTAATGCAGGGAATTGATTCTAATCTAAGACAAAGAGAGTGTCTATCAAACTTCCACTTGAAATTCACAGTGAAAGAAAAGAAAACGCAGCTAACCTAGTTGTAAAAAAAGGAAACTATTTTATTCATACAGCTAGATATCTATTCATTTGTAGTAAATAAATTATTCTATCATCACACACTTCATCAAATCATAAACCAACTCATGTCTAGTATTTCATTCAACTTGTACTTGCATGTAAAATTCAATCTAATTCTGAAATGAAATAAAACACTAATGTGTAATCGGTTTTTGTAGCAAAGAAGGAAGGAGCTTTGGAGTGGCCTAAGAGTCTCTTATGACCATGAATTCAGATTTGGGGGTCAAATGCATCATATTATAGGTTCAAAAGGAAAAAACGAGAGAAAATG
Organism: Pinus albicaulis; assembly: GCA_034641835.2. Taxonomy (NCBI): domain Eukaryota; kingdom Viridiplantae; phylum Streptophyta; class Pinopsida; order Pinales; family Pinaceae; genus Pinus; species Pinus albicaulis. The sequence goes on along the minus strand of CM076579.1, from coordinate 1,593,934,419 downwards.
GAGTGAAAATGGTGACTTACAATGCTACTACAGGATGTCATGTAATTGCTATAGGAAGTCCTGAAGTGCTACAAGAAACAGACTGAGAGATATATAAGGATGAAAAGGGTGCAAGGAAGGTGTGGAAAGACGAAAATAGGTGAGGGATAGGTGACCAACACCTCCAGCCAAACTTAGAACACCTAGGAGGATTTGTTTGCACTTGGAAGGCTGCTTGCGGTGGTGGTGAAGGTGGTTTCACAAAACAAGGTTTTGGGTGGTAGAATTGGAGGTTGGAGAGAAGAAGGATGACTATGATCAGGGTCCTTTCCTTGCAACTGTAAACAAGCCCGCAATCACTATACACATTATTGCAGTGATTATTGAAAAAATAACATGTTTAAAAGTGGAAAAGGTTAGTTGAATAGAAAACCCTACTTAACATATGTTAATATCTGGTCCAAGCACAAATCCAATTTCTGACTTACAGTAAGCATATTATGAACATGATGATCACACTCTCTAAATTTCCAAGAAATCATAAAAAAAATATTTTTTATCTGTGGTTGGAGATCCTTCTCCTCAAGCTCCCATGATAGAGGTGAGAAAGAGAGGCTACAAGCACAATTTTAATAGCTTTTTGTTGCTACTAGAATGAAAAGAGACTAAACAAAGTGTTGAAACATAAAGAGAGAATATAAATACACAAGAGGGACTTAGCCAATGGATTTGGCCCTAACCCAAAATCACTAGTCCTCTGTGAATAAATTAGTGATGGAACAAACATATTCTCATTATCATTTCATGAAAAGGTCTAGTACATCACATGATAGTACAAAATAACACTAAATCAAAGCTCAAGAGATACCTCGATGGATACAAAAATTGAATCCTAATGAGCTCTTGCATATGTTTATTTATACAAATGGGTAGCTACCAACAACTCCCTAAAAAGTAGGAATAATTCCTCCTTGATGTCGAGAAGAGTGGAGCTTGGCTCCTCGTAACTTCCACTTTGCTTAGCTTCCTTTATCTTCGAGTTGTTAGGAGATATCTTGGTGTGATATTGGTTGATTAAGAGAGTTAAGGATGTTGAAAAATTTCCTACAATTTCTCCCTGTTGTCTACTCTGAGTCCTTAGGTGGAAAATATATCAAAAATGGCTTCATTTCCTAAAAATAATTTAGATTAGGCAAAAATACATGAAAAACATCCTACACCTTTCTCATTAAGCATAATATGAAAAAAAATGTATATAAATGTGAGAGAGAGGTAACTTAATAGGATGAAGTATGGAATTTTAACGCCTTAAAATATACCTAACGATAGTCCTCATCATCTCGTCTTGGGACCAATTTCCAAACAATTTTTCTAGCTATGGAATCATATTCCTCTACCATGGCATCAACCCACATTGGCTTCTTCAATGCTTCCTCGAATGAGGGTGGTTTTGTCTCAACTAGCTCACTCATCAGAGCCATGTAACTAGTGTACCGATCTGGTGACCTCCTCTGCCTGCACTGTGATGTGGGTTCTCCCACATTCTCTCTCACATAATGTAATAATCTTTCAAATTCCCTGGTGCACTTCCTTCCTTCTCTAGATGTCTCTTCATGAGTGGTTTCTACCACTCTCTTCTCCTATGCTTGTAGCTGCTCCACAACATCTTGAGGTTCTTCCTTTAGAACTAAAAGATCCTCATCTACATGCAACTAAAGATCCCTGTCAAGGGAAAATATAATGGACTTCTCTTCATCTAACTTCACATCTCTATGAACTACTACCATCTTATGAGATGGAAGGCACACCCGATAGTTGTGAGTTGTATCAGTGTACCCCACAAATATTCCCACCTTTGTTGTCAGCTCTAGATTTTTCCTTACATTCTTGTAAACATGATAGTAAATTGATGAACCAAATATCCTGAAGCATTCCCCATATGGTTTCTTATTGGGAAAATTTTCTTTTGGTGTACTCATCTCGAGAATCTGATGAGGACTCATGTTCTGCATATTATATGTAATATTCTAAATTAGGAAAAATAGGAATGTAGCACATCAATTGGAAAATGCAGTAAAAATATCAACACATCAATAGGATCATATCATAGAGCCTTCTTATTTCATATTATAGCAGAGAAATGAGCACAAGATCTTGAGGAAAAAGACACTCAAGCTAGGTAAAACAAGCCTCAAATGACCCAGTACATAAATTATGAAATGATGCTGCTACATAAAATTCCATAGGACATATGACTGCATAGTCCGAAGAAGAATAACTGCATGGAAAAACTGAAAATACAAAGAGCTTCTAATATAATTCTTATAAAATGTCAGGATCAAATATCCAAGATCTCTAGCACCAATCCAAGACAACCCAGAATGGGTTTTCGAAAATACACCATATGAAATGTTGCAACCCTAGGATTGAATAATGCATTGAAATTGGGTAACTGATAGGAGGTGGCTGATATGATATAGAAATGGTGGATACTCCTCCAATAGATCTCCTGGATGAAGGGTTTTTCCCCCTCACTGGAAATCTAACTCACAAACTTGGGCACTAAGCCCTCCACTACAACTACCCTACAAAATAACGAATTGTATGAAGGAGGTTTCACTGTAGATGATGGTAGAAACTTGGCTTGATGCTAGATGGTGAAATAATGCTCAAGGAACCTCCTTTCTAGCATCCCATATGGGTTTCTCCCCTCACTGGAAAACAAGCTCAGAGACTGGGTCTATCAACCCTCCATTGCTACTTCCCTGCGAAACAACACAATCATGAAGGAGAGTGCACTGTGGATGATGGCTAAAGCTTGGCCTGATGTCGGATGGTGGAAATGAAGCTCAATGAACCTATCCTGAGTGGGCACTCAAAGTACCTCGAGGATGAGGGTGGGATTTCCAATCGGAAACACCCTTGTGCTAAACATCACAACAGAATCCACTAAACAGCTGAAGCATGCATGAAGTCATAAAATACCAAGACATAAACAATATTCAGAATGCCTTATATGGCTGCAATCCCCTTCCTTATATGTTTTGTGAGCCTCCTCACCCTTGGTCCCACACATTAAATATGCTAGTCTAATGGAGACTTCCTCCCACTAACACTGCGTTGTCCCTCAATAACTCTCCACTACCTCCATACTAGTGCTGTTGATTTGGTCAAACTTGACCCCATCCACATGCTTCAACCTCTATTCACACTGAAGAGTTCTTTATCCAGCTGATAAGATGATCCACATTCACACTAGAAGTGGTTTTATTCCTACTAAGTATATTTATGGGTCTTGCTACCCTCTTATTCATCTATATAAATGACAAAAGAAAAAGTTAATATTCCAACTAGCTGAAAGCTAATTAGGAATATTACAGTCCTCCCCTCCAAAATTTTATTTGTCCTCAAGAAACTGCAAGGATGAATGCTGTAAAATACCTCCTCCTTCCCCCGTGGCATCCACATCCGATAAGATCCTCCACGAAACCAGATGTTCTCCAATCAATCCACCCCTTATCTTCTCCTCCCTAGTGTCCAAGTTATCCTTTGATGATAAAATGAAATGGCTCACATCATAAGGAAGTAGGAGATCCATGGTGGCAAGTATATGCCATCTAATTTCCTCATTAAAGCATGGGACATGAGAAATTTTGGAGTTCTTACTCCCAATGAGGAGCTCCAATCCATGTGTTATTCCTCCAACCATTCCAACAATAGTGATTAAAACATCATCAACATATGCAATCAAAATTAGAGATACACTAACTGCCGTATGAAATAATGGAGGGTGATAATAGTCCCTCAAGTGGAACCAGTGCAGTTCTTCTCCTTACTGCCCCGGAACATAATGGAAGATAGATTCCAAGCCACTTGCTTGCTGCCCCTATCTACTCATCTATCTAGAGGTAGTAACTTATTTTTGGTGTCAACCGAGTACACCCCAAATAAGATATCATCTCCCCAAAGCCTCCTAGGAAGTGGAGATGCCCATCACTAATTGTGGCTCCAAGAAGACCATGAAGAGGCTTCCCATCTTGTGGATCAATGTGCTAATAAATAAATGGCAAAGGAATGCAAATACTTTTTTAATTTATTGATAAGTACAAAGACACAACCTTTACCATGTACTATTGGAAAGTTGGTGAAAAGGTCATAGATGAGCACTACCATCTCTCTACCAGAAAGGGAAGTGGATGTAACAACCTTGCAGGGTGGTTTATTTCCTCCTCATTCTTCAAGCAAACCATACACCTCCTGATATGCTAGAGCACATTCTCCTTGATACCCTCCTATGAGAATATCTCCCCAATGGCCTGATAGGTCCCAATGAAATCTTAGTGACTAGAAAGGAGTGAGTCATGTGCTACATGTAGAATATTCTTGATCTTGAGCTTAGAGTCTCTAGTCAATAATATCCAATCATGGTAATAGATGACTCCACCCATCAATTTATACTTCTCATCTGTCACATGTCCATAAAGCGCTTCACATGTGAAGTGATTCTTGGAATACTCCACCAATAGCTGTGACTCCAAATATGGATCTACACTAAACAATGATAGCGTTACTGGCATTTGTGACAAGCCACCTGTCACCTTACTTATCCCCTCTTTGACATGATCAATGCCAAAGCCACATGCCAGAATATCACTATCCTGCTTTTGGTGCCTCCCTTATAGCTGCTTCTGCTCAAGTAGGGGTTCAAGTTTATGGAGGCTAGTCTTCACTTGGAAGTTATTTCCCATCCAAAAATTCCTGAGTTTGGCTAATGTATGCATGAATGCCAATAATCCTCTACCATATATGGAATATTACTTATTATGTGGAAGTATCGTCTGACTCTCAAAGGCTATGGAGTAGCCCCTTTGCACCATGATTGTACCATCATCCACTCCTGAAACATCTCCTCTCAGCGCAAGAGGCTTTGTGAGAGATGGTAATACCGCTACTTAGAAAATCTCTATCTCCTCCTCGAGCCTACCAAAAACTCTCTGCAATGTGCTAGACTCACCCACGGCTCCCTCCTTAGCCAGATCTATGAATGGTGCAACTGTGTGTGAGAAATATTTAGCCAACTCCCAGTCTGAGGGCCTTCCTGGTGGAATGCCTCTAAATAATATAACCTCATGGTTCAGATTCAACTACATATTTGAGTGGAATGATGTGTCCTTGCCCCCACTACGTAAAATAGGCTCCATATTGTGTGCAGAGGCTACCTGAGGTGGATAAGTGTGCATGCCCCTAATCATACGATGCTTCCAACTCTTCTTATCTACCCATTCCATCTGCAAAGTCTCCCAATCTATGGTGACCTTCCCCAATGTAATCAACCACTGCACACCCAATATCACATTGGTGTTAGGAATGTTGACACAAAGAAGTGATCAGTAAAGGTATATGTCCCCAAGGTTACCTATAATGCTGGGACATACTTAATACACTGCATGGTTCGGGCTCCTGGAACCAACACTGATAATCCCTCAAAATCATCAATGGGTATTTCTCTCCTCTGTACTAACTGAGCATTAATAAAATTGTGGGTATCCACACTGTCGATCAACACTGATACCTGCTGCTCCTGAATGGTACCTCTGACTCGCAAAGTCAGATACTTGGGTACACCCCCCAAATATGCAAGGGCCCCTCCAATCGGAGAAAATTCCCCATTCCCACCTGCTGGCAGTGGTGGATCCTCCCCTGCTATCACAACATTGTTGTCTCCTTCTGGCTCCTCGTATTCCTCCTCCTCACTATCAGATAATACCTCTATATAGCATGCCTTCCCTACAGCACATCGGTTTCCTGGTGCCCATGGTTCTTGACATGTGAAGCAAAGCTTCCTCCTCCTCAAGTCTCTTTGGACATCATCACTAAGAGGCCCTTTTTTCTGGTTCTCCTTTGGAGGAATAACCTTCAAATATTTCCCCTTTGACTGAAAGGGTTTCCTTTGTTGAAAAGGAGCTCTTGCTCTTGGAAAATCATCTTATAAATCTCTAGCCCTCTCAATAGAATCTTGGAGTGTAGTTGGTTTAGTGGATTTAACCAACCCATGCAGAGGCTCTGCTGGCCCATCAATGAACATATAAACCTTCCTAGCTGCAGATAAATCTGGAACCATGATAGAAAGTTTTAGAAATTTAGAGATATAGGTCTTTGGATTACCTGAATGCTTGAGCTTGGCTAGCTTAATAAAAGGTTCCTCTGGGTCTCTTTTATCAAACCTCTCTACTAACCTCCAGGTGAACTCTGAATATGCAGTCACATTGGCATGCCTCAGTGTAAAAAGAACATGAAACCTCCAATCATGTGCCTCAACTTCAAGGTGCAATGCTACTATCTTAATGGCTTCAATCTCTGGTACTTGGTTCAACTAAAAATAGATGTCTAGTTTCTCCACCCAACACTTGGTTGTGCACTTAGATGACCCATCAAAAGCAGGTAGAAAAAATCTACCCATAGTACGTTGCAAATCATTTTTCTGCATGTACCCTCCACTTCTATTGTTGTTTATGGGTCTCCTATTGTCCTTGATCTGACAAAACTCCTAAAAGTTCAAATTATCTTTGAATCTCTGAGATTGAGTCTCATACTCCAGAAAATAGACTTAAAGAGTCCCTTGTTCTTGGGGTCCTCCACCTCCATTTCCCACTACTAGGAATGTAGGCATAGTGGAGCATTGGGAAACTTGTTGCCTCACTCATTGTTCATACTAGTGATGTAAAATGTCGGAGCTTTTGTTAGGTCCCTATATTACTAGTATAGTCCCTTATTATTGTTATTGTAACCCCCTTATTGTTATTATTGTACCCTTGTAACCCCCATATTGTTATTATTGTGCCCTTAAATTATTATTGTTAGGTCGGCTAGGATTACATTGTGGCCTCACTAGGATTACATTATGGCCCCATGGACTCCTATATATAGAAAGGAGGTTTTGTAAATTGTATCATCCAAGAATTGTTCATTTATGTAATGCATTGGAGGTTGCCCCCTCGAAGTGGCTTATTTCTAAGGCGTTCATATCTCTTTTCTTCTATTTTTGGAGCTGGTTGCGTAACATTTGCATCAAACGTACAAGTCATACAAGTCACCGAACCGCACATAATTAGGTCATTGTGGGAGATTGGACATAACTTTGTCTTGGAGAATCCAAATCAGGTCAGACCTGTGGCATTCAAAAGATAATTCATAGGGCTACTTCAGTGCTGAATTTAAGATATTGAAGAGCCGCAATCACAGAGATAATCAAATTTCAATATCGAGCTCCTCAAAAGCAAGAAAAAGGTGTGTATTTTTTTACCAAATTGCATAAGTGTTGTTTGAAAAATCAATTTGAATTGATTCCAAGGGCATATTGTAGAATAGATATCAGTATTGGGTTCTAAAAAATGCCCCATAAAAATAATTCAACACCCATTAAGCCTTCAGAAGGCTCTACTATGACTCATGAAGATGAAGAATCGCAACATGATATATCAAAATTACAAGAGCAAGTACACCAAATTTCGCTCTCTCAAAGAGCAAAAAAAAAATGAAATGGAAGTTTTGAAGAAAGGCATGGAAGTGAAGATGGATGGTGTGAAGAATAATATGGATGGTTTGAGGAATAATATGGATGGTTTGAAGAAAGGCGTGGAATCTAAGATAGATGGCATGGAATCTGGCATGGAATCTAAGATGGATGACATGGAAGCTAAAATGGAAAACATGAAGAATGATCTAAAAGAAGACATGGAAGGTTTGACAAATTTGATACAAGAAATGTTTCCTAATGGTGAAAAGATAGTAGAGGAAACTCATGATGAGAACAAAATAAATGTTAATCGTGATTTCAAAAAACTCTAATGTTGGCGGGAAGAACCACCATATTCCAAAAATGGATATGAGGAAGTTTGATGGAAGGATCTTGTAACATGGATCCTACAGATGGAGCAATATTTTGATCTCCATAATGTGCAAAACACACAAAATCACTACTACATTTGGCGGAAATTCCGACACTTGGTTCCGACGCTTTTGACCAAATGTCGGAAATTTCCCCAAATTTTTTCCATCCCGCCCGAAACCGTCGCTATACCGACGTTTATAGAAAAGTGTTTCAATACCGACACTTAGAAGTTGTGTCATACTTGCGACGTTTGGAGGCAGCTGTCGCAATAGCTACGCTTTGGGCCATAGTGTCGCAATTGCGACGTCTGCCTCCAAACGTCGCAAGACTAAGTGTCTCAATTGCGACGTTTGGAGGCAGCCGTCGCAATTGCGACTCTTTTTCCGCCGTCGGTATAACGACACTTATATGCGCGCTACATAAAAATAAGAAACTTATATGCGCGCTACATAAAAATACGAAACTTATATGTGCGCGCATAAAAAAACGAAACTCGTATGCGCGCTACATAAAAATACAAAACTTATATGCGTGCTACATAAAAATGATTTTATTGTTTCGTATCCATCGCAATAGCTACATTAACGTCTAATATTATGCGCGCATTCGCCCTCCGCCCTTGCAGAACAACATTCGCCCTCAGCATTCGCCCTCAACTCTTGCAGAACAGCATTTGTCCTCAGCATTCGCCCTTAGCGTTCGCCCTCAGCTCTTGCAGAACAACATTCGCCCTCAGCTCTTGCAAAATGGTAAGTTATTACTGCAGGCCCTTCCTCCTATAGTAGGGTTGACTCTATTTTGGTTTTTTTGGTCAATTCCATTGGATTGTGTTAGGCTGTAGGGTTCTCTCTAGATGTTAAGAATCAAGATTCAATACCCTCTATTATCTTCATCACCCAATACAAGATTTAAATTTTTCCCAAAGAAATGCTTATTAATTTGGCAACCATTATTTCTCCCTGCTTTAAAAACCCTACATTTAAATGAAAACAAGCATTGCATTTCAACTACAAAAATCTATTAGTGTTCAAATGTACATGTGTGCTACATTAATATCTGATATCACGCACGCATTCGCCCTCCACTCTTGCAGAACAACATTCACCCTCAGCATTCGCCCTCAGCTCTTGCAGAATAGCATTCGCCCTCAGCATTCGCCCTGAGCTCTTACAGAATAGCATTCGCCCTGAGCTCTTGTAGAACATCATTTGCCCTGCATTCGCCCTCAGCTCTTGTAGAACAACATTCACCCTGCATTCGCCCTCAGCTCTTGTAGAAAAACATTCGCCCTCAGCTCTTGCAAAATGGTAAGTTCTTACTGTAGGCCCTTCCTCCTATAGTAGGGTTGACTCTATTTGGGTTTTTTTGGTCAATTCCATTGGATTGTGTTAGGCTGTAGGGTTCTCTCTAGATGTCAAGAATCAAGATTAAATACCCTCTATTATCTTCATCACCCAATACAAGATTTAAATTTTTCCCAAAGAAACGCTTATTAATTTGGCAGCCATTATTTCTCCTTGCTTTAAAAACCCTACATTTAAATGAAAACAAGCATTGCTTCTACATGAGAATATAATTACCTATGTGATGTCCTTCATCACTAATTAAAATTATAGGGTTTCAATTTCCTAGACTCTAACTCATCTGATGCTAAATTCTAGGTTCTCATTGGTGGATCACTCTTCCATTGATTTCCTTTCCCTCTGGATCTTGTCATACTTTAAAAGTCATCAATGATACATATATTATTTCAGGTATCCCAAAAGGCTTTATAGTAGAACATATTGTGAAGTTTTTTTGACACTTGAGGATTCTTTTTAGAACTGCAACGTGGTCTATGCTATCGAGTTATATATCAAGCAACTTGTCCTTAATAACCACACTACGAGGTAGGTTCAACCAGTTTGAACTTGTTGGGACATAGCATATGAAGTTGTGTGATGAGTCCATATCACAGGTCTATTATGGTGAAAAAAGTGAAGACACGTAATGATAGTTATTATGTTAACATTACTAGAAACATTTTCAAAATTATCCATGCTATCAAGATGTCAAAATTCCAGGCATTAGGTGTCAATACTCATAGCTAATAGATAATAATAATATAAAAGAATCACAACTTTATTCTTGAAATATGATTGTTACACATTGGTAACCTAGTTCATGAGTTACTATCACCCAAAGACTGCAAAACAAACTTAAAATATAAATTAAACCAACATGAGAATCCAACTAAGGGTTTCTCGACAAAATCATTCCATAACTTGGCATTTTGAAACCCAAATTTGAATCCATCATAAGTAATACAATGCAAAATCAGATGGATTTTCAATGCATGTTTGCATGCTACACTTATTCTCTGTCTAGATATCATTTTTTAAATGGAACCATTAGTCAATCCCACAGTCCTTTTTATGTGAAAAATTTCAGCTCTATTTGAGCTCTTTTTTGCTCCACCACCTCCATAAACATATGCAAACATATATCATGATCTTGGAATTCCATTACATATGTATGTGCCAATGTTCCATAATCATACCCCATCATCAATTTAAGAAATTTCCATTGAATATCAAATTGTGGAGGGGGAGAAATTTTTGCTGCAACATTTGGCTCAAAATCAGGGACCATCTCCGTATGAGGTGAATGAGAACTATAGATATTTGAAGAAGTAGATTAGTGCCTTTTCCTCTGGCCATGGAGTCATATACAGTCATCCATCACAAAAAAATTTCTTTGTTCATTCTCACCTTGAAAGTTGCAAAAATTCATGCCCTAATTGAAACGACACTAAATTTGAAAGATATAATAAAAATGCAAGCTAGAAGTACCCTATTAATACAAAGGGAAAACCTTCCTACCTACCCTAACTGAGATAAATTTTGATTGAATAGGAAACATGATATTGCCAATGGAGTTGATCCAACAACTTGTTAAATGTATGGGACTAAATCATGCATTTGATTTCTAGGGAAACATGTGCATGAAGAGAAAAAGTGCAGAATTAATGGAAAATCCATACATGCCACTTATGAAAACTACACTGAAAGGTCAAAAAATACTTAAGGCCTTAACTTAATTTGAATCCAAAAATGACAAAACAAGATTAGTGAAAACACGAGAGTGGTGTGGGTGAACAACATAAATAAAAAATGAAGATACCTTTCCCCAAGATGCCTTTGTCACCGTTGTATGAAAACATGTTTTCCTTTCCCTTTATACATGCAAGTGAATGCATTATAGGTATGGTGTTTTCCCGGAATAGGAGAAGCCTACTTAAATATATCATTCGTGGAGTGAATGTTTCCTTGACCCAGAACCTCATAGAAACTTATCACTGAATTTGATGTTGGGATGGGATTGTAAAGATAACAACCTCTTCATTCCTACAAACTAGATTCCTTCCTAGAGTTAGGACACAGAGTATTGAATCAAAGTTGTAGTTTCTAACTTCTTGTATTGGTTCATCAATCTTGAAATTCGGACATTGCATGTCTTCATTGCTTCATGTTTGAATAATTTGCATCATATCGTACAATAGGAAATTAGGAATTATGATTATTATTACTTTATGGATCTGTTAAGTTATTTTTAAGTTTGCATGGTTTAGTGTGAAATTATTCTAGTGTGCCCCTAGGCCCAGGTGAAGGAATGCCAAGGACTGAGAACCCTAGTTTTTAAATGGTATTGTTTCTTATACCCAAAACCCCTCAACATCACTTCTTATTAGTTCTTAACAATAGTGTTGTAAACAATTTGAGAATTGATATAGCAAAATCTCACACTTCTCAAGATAAAGTCCTAAAGCTAAAGTGTGATACCATGTGTAATTCAATAGCCCCATTGTCACCTCACCAACCTCTTTTCACTTCGGGCTAGCTCTCCTCCAACTCGAGGGGGGTTCTCCCTAGTAGATGTTAGGGATCTAATGGCCCAACCAAACCAAGTCAAGAGCCCCCTAACTCTCTATGTTTACTACTATCAATCAAAATATCGAACAATAGGGTCAGACATGCATCTTGAAGATAAAATTGCCAGGGTATTTTTGGGTAATTTCAAAGGGAAAGTCCCCAAACACATATAATCAAGGAATTATAACATGATTTCAAACATTAAATATCAACAAAATCATTTAAAGGATATTGAAAGGAAAAAGGTGATGGAAGATAGAAAGTGCCTTACTTAAATTCTCTAAGGATTTTTTAATAGTTGCTCCAAAAGCTTCACTTCAAGGCCCTTCAAGATCGTCTCCAACAATGCTATACCATCAGCTTCAACAATGTTGCTCCAAAAGTGTCCTCAAGGTCTTCACAACAAGTTTACTAGAAGTTGCTCCAACAATATATTCAACAAGGTCTTCATTGTCAACTCGTCTCTTGTTTGGGTGCCTTAATGTGCAATGACATGTTTCCAGGACTGAATTCAATGCAAGGCATATTTGAAACTCTAACTCTGTCTTCCGGTGTCTTATTAGAAATTATTTCAGTTTCATTTTGTGTTTTCAAGTTAGATATTGTTTTCAAGTTTTTACATTTATAATTTTATTGCAATGTGGCAGACTGATCAGAGCAGTGCAGGAACAACCCCGAGACGGGATGATCATGGAAAGAGGCCAGCGGAAGAACATGTAAAGTGCCGGCATTGCTCTATCTTCAGGTATTTTAGTTATTTACATAATTGAAATAATATTAATTTTGTTCAAATATGCAGACACCTAGCCATGGTACGCCTGATGATTCCCTCTTTGAGGAAGAGCTTTCTTCATCCCTATCTCCGGTGTTCTTGTTGCAAAAAAAGGCACGAGATGCAAGGTCGGAATTTAATACTTTGATAGACGTGCCTCAAACACCTGAAACAGATGAGAGGATACAACATCTTATGAGGCAGCTAGAAAGATATCAGGTAATAATAAAAAGTCAAAAGGATATTTTTTTTGTTCTGCATGAGATGAATTGTGATAGTTTGATTTTTAATTTTTACATTGACTAAACTAACAAAAAGTTCTTTTGTATGTAGCGTTTTCTGGCACTTGTTGAACCCGGTGTTGGTGGTAGTGGGACACAAGGGCAAGAGATTGCCCAACAACCCTCTCGTACACCTTCTACTCCTTTAGGTGCTAGCCAAGAAACACACCCTGCCCAAGCTGACACCCAGCCAACTGCTGAACGTGTTGGCAATGATGAGGCTAATATGGCCAGCTACATTATTGCGTTTCCTGGAGCTACACGTGTCAGCTCCACAGGGACCATTAATGGCACGTTGTTGGTGAACGATGAGGGTGTCCCTATAAAGCATGTACAACTCCCGGGTAAATTTTAATATTTTAACTATTTCATGTACTTTATCTAAAACATATTTATCATGATTTTTATTTTTAAATTAATGATAATATCTTCTTCTTCTTTTTGGTTTTATTCTGTGTAGGAAACAATGAGTTCTACAGGATTCTGGAGAGCCATGCGTTGGTAATTTTTGGCCCAACCATACGTACAGGGTGGAATTCCCAGAATTCCAACCTGAAAAAATAACTTCTAGATTATCTAGAAGCCCTTTTTGGGGTCGGCACATTTGACAGAAAAGCGGTGGCTCAGGTAGCCGGCAAATATTTGAAATATACCAGGGACACCTATAGGACGCAATTGTAATTTAACCCTAGATATGAGCGTCCTCTCGCAGTTTCAGAGAGTGAGTGGAGAGCACTCATCCATGACGGAAAAGAGAAAAGGGCAAAGAAATAAGGAAAAATGCCAACTGGACCCGCAAGGTAAATTACAACTTTAATTCAATAGCTTTAATTTTCTCTATGTCTAAAATAAAAGTGTGCTACATCATATCTGACTTCAATTTTGTTGATGCTAGGTTGCCTGACACCTCAAAGGCAACCAAAGCTAGGATTGAGAAAAAGGGCCATCATAAGCTAGGCCAGGGCGGCTACTTGAAATTAGTTGCAAGAATTGTAATTAAGTAGCTAAACATCTTATAATTAATTGTATCGCCTTCCAACGTTTTTGTAATCCTATCAAATATGATTAAAAATACACAATCATATGTAATGTAGGGTGATGACTTCGGAACAGAAACTACGGAGGAAGATAAAAATATCGCTTTCCATTTCGGCTATCAAGCCGTAGTTGAACGTCGCATAATCTTGGGGCAGGTCCCAAGATCCAGAATGCCTGATAAGGTAAAACATTAACCTTTCAATATGTTTGTTTTCATCCATAAATTTAATGTCTAACAACTTTTTTTAAATCAGGGGAGCAACACTACCGACGAGGCAAATAACCCAGTTTTAGAGCCAAATGTAGATGATCCTCACGTGCAACCTGATCATTGTAGTGGGGACCAGGCCGACAATGCTACTATCAGTGAGGGTCGTGATGGTAATTAATTTCCACTTATAATTTTTTTCTAATTATACCTTGATGGTTGTCCTTATAAAATTTTTTGTTTAAATGACAGAGAATGTTTCCCTTGAGGATCTTAACACCAGAGAGGAATACAGGGCAACAGTCCCAACGGTGACAACTGGTGCACCAGGTAAATAATCTCATTGCATTTTTTTTTATTAATATTACCGAACTAGTTCAATGATATTTAAAAACTGACAATTAAAATTTAATATTATCTGTTTTTGTAGGTGATGCCCCGTCACTGGTTGAGACCAGACATCGTGACTACGCAACTAGGTCAGCGACGACAACTGGTGCACCAGGTAAATAATCTCATTGCATTTTTTTTTTATTAATATTACCGAACTAGTTCAATGATATTTAAAAATTGACAATTAAAATTTAATGTTATCTATTTTTTTAGGCGATGCCCCATCACTGGATGAGACCAGACATCGTGACTACGCAACTAGGTCAGCGGCGACAACTGGTGCACCAGGTAAATAATCTCATTGCAATTTTTTTTATTAATATTACCGAACTAGTTCAATGATATTAAAAAAATGACAATTAAAATTTAATATCATCTGTTTTTGTAGGCGATGCCTCGTCACTGGATGAGACCAGACATCGTGACTACGCAACTAGGTCAGCAGTGCGGGTCGAAAGGCACGAAACAGGAGCAGAGCATGATGATATTGATGATGTAATTAGGAGCTTTAAAAATAGGAAGAAGAAAAATAAAATTCGATAATGTAAAATATTGTATTATTTTAAGACAAACGTTACCATACTTGGAACGTTTTTTGCGTTATATAAAAAACTCATTTATCATACTATTTTTATGTCAAGCATTAATTGCAATGTTTCCTTGCGTACTTTTTGTTGAATTGTTTTTTTATTAGTTATTGAATATTTTTTTTTATGCTCATGAAAGTAAAAAAATGAAATATAGATTGGGTATTGGGGAATTGAGAGTGATGTGAGGGGGGGGGAGGGGCCATAAGAGCTTCCACCTTCACGTGGTTGGCCCTGTTTAGTAGAGAATTATTTATTGGAGCGATTTAATCTTGGAACAAACCTCCCTCGATCCAGCGTAGCAACAAAAAAGTCATTGTTGACTTAGTTGCTACTCTTTCAGATCGTGGGAGTCTTGTTCCAAGTTCATGCGACTCCAATAAATTGTTCTTGAAACGAAGAGGAGCTTATTCAGGTATGTTTTGACATTTTCAACATATGTTCTAACATTATCATAAGAATGCATCTTAGAGTAAAAAATACTACATCAATTACTTGTATTTATTGTATAGATAATGATGGATTTTGATTGACTTGGCAGTGCAGGTACAAATCCTCTTGCATCATGAACAATACAACTTGTCAACCAGGGTCATGTCCAGGATATTTTTGCTTGTGCACTTGACCAGGTTCGTAATGTCACATTTTGTAAGTTCCTTTACAGTTCATAATTCAATATTAAGCTTGTTCATGATTATTATCTAGGTTGTTTGTATGTGTTTTTTCATCTATTTGATTGTAAGCAACTCTGCATGTTTCCTGTTGTTCACTATGATTTCTCCCATTACCACTCCTAGGATGAATCCGACTTTATTGTTACATAGGTTACTTTATTGTTACTATGATTTCTCCATTTACGATTTCATAGGTTACATCATGTAAAGTTGTCGATCTCAGGTTGGTGATGAGCTTTAGTTCTCCAGATTTGGGGCTTTTCTGATATTTTCTCCCTCATGTCATTCTTGCATCACCTCGTTGTTTGAGCATGCCAATTTTCTACCACTTGTACCAATTGGCACATGTCAATCTCTGAGTGGTGCCACATTTCACCTATTTTCGGTGAGAGTTTAGGGTTTCTCTAACATAGCTTCAGAAATCCGATTCAGTGCCTGCTTGAATATCGTCACATAATACTCATGGTTTGGATTGATGAGCATGTTATGAATGGTTGGTTGATTCATAAGAACCACCCATATAGTCATCTTGAGATATTTCAGAAATTTTCTCGGGTTTCCTTTTTCACCGTTTCTAGTGGGTGGGATGGTGTGGGGTGATCCATCAATACGGGTGCTCTTGTAGTAGGGAATTTGTTTTTGGGGATATAAAGGAGCATTTGATGTAGATATCCCATTGGATGCATTCATAGATGGGCACGAGAGGTCAAGAATTTAAATTAAAAATATGCAACCTCTAGCATGGCAGCCTGAAGGCCGTGAGAGACACTGGTTAAAGATTGTTTTGTGCTGGCCTTAATATAGTCGTGATTTCTTTCTATTATCTTAATGCAAATATATAGTCCGGTCTCATTAAAATGAGGATTGTGGTTGTATTTCTCTTTGGTTGTTTCTCTCTTAATGCTCCGGAAGTTGCCAAAAGTTGCGATAGTTGTTTAGTTTGCCTGTTACAACTTAAAAGTGGTTTTTAGCAATGGGAGTCATGTTTTTTAAGGTTCATACTAATATGAAGATCTTGTAATTCTATATTCGGAATAAGAGAAGATGGCCTCTGCTTTGGGTGGTATGACAACAATTTCCACATCTACCTCATTGGGTAACAATGGAAAGGGGAAGAAGTTGGGTGCAATGTTTGATAATTATGGCAGACAATTGTCTTCTCTTTCAGTTTTTTCACCCATTTCCTTTAATTGCTCAAGTAGAAGAGGGACTCTGAGATTACGCGACAGAGAGAAGGTAGTTAATACAAGAGCTATGGAAAAGGAGTTGTACTTCAACAAGGATGGCTCAGTGACAAAAAAATTGTAGGTTAGAGAAAAAATTATGTTTAAAGGAAGGTCACCTGCACGTGAAACTTCACTGCGGTGGATCTTTCCTTGTCCACTTATATTCGATTTTAATGTGTTATTTTAATTTTTCATGGAGGGTTTTTTTGGCATATGGTCTGGCATTCAATTGCACACTTACAGAAAGCATTGTCAATTTGTCTTGCAGGCGATGTGAACAAACTTGCTGATCTTGTTGGAGTCACCCTTGGGGCGAAGGGCAAAATGTTGTCTTGGAGAGCAAGCATGGTTCTCCGAAAATAGTTAATGATGGTGTGATAGTAGCTAAGGAGGTAATTTGCAGATGTGTGCTCTGGTTTTCTTTTTAACGTTGTATTAGTTCCCCCTCTTAAATGTCTTAGATTTGGTAGGCATAATTTGAAAACTCAAAGGTGAAAGGAAACATATTTGTTACCTAGTGGTCTACTTGGCCTATGGACTAGCCACATTAGAGTAATGCATAAAGCTTTTCACAAAAATAAAAGGAAAGGGTTATGGATGAGTCAAATTTTATTGTTATTGACAGTGTAATGAAATGTATCTCAATGCTATGGTTTTGGCCTTTTTATTGGTTGAATTAGAGGACCTAGTTGAAAATATTGGGGCCAAGTAGGCTGGTTTTCCTTTTTGCTGATGGTTT
Organism: Pinus albicaulis; assembly: GCA_034641835.2. NCBI lineage: Eukaryota > Viridiplantae > Streptophyta > Pinopsida > Pinales > Pinaceae > Pinus > Pinus albicaulis. The sequence continues at coordinate 1,593,916,720 of CM076579.1, read as the reverse complement.
GGTGTATCTAATTGAATTAGTTGCCTAAGGTATTTTTGGTTGCAAACTCCTTTTCATTTTCATACAGTATTGGCCTTGTGGAATACATTTGATTGTGTGGTCTTGTTAGATCTACAACATTTGTAGTTGTTTAGTCTTATGGCCGAGGTGCACTTTTATTATGGAAATAGTTGATGCAATATTGTCATTTAATCCTTACTGCAGGGTAGCATGTTGAGAAGTTTCTTGTGAAACATTTGGTATTCAAATGACACTTGATCCTATACAGCATCATGCACTTGACTTCAAAATTCATATTCAAAGTGTGCCAGACAATTCTTGCAAAATTTCAAATATTTATGTTGTTTTAAACCATTATATTTTTCATGTATTGGATGCTGAAAATGTGAAAAAGACTTTGGTATGAAACCAACTGGTGAATAATTTCCAGCAAAACAACCACTTCGAAGACATGATTTAGAAGTAGAACATATGTACTTATGAAGCATAGAAAGATATCCTTGATGCATTGTCAATGTTTGGCTAGGGTTATTTTGGAGAAAATAACTCCTTATTCCTAGAATAGTGATCTTCAATACAAGTAAATGCCAGAGAAGAGAGATCATCGTGTGATGCAACAAAACTGAAATTGGACCCCCAAGGAGAGCTGGTGTGTCTACAATCGCTCTGTCAGCATTTTCCCTTGGTTTACCCCGTTCTTTTCCTCCAGCCTGAGTCTTAATTGACTTCTTCTTTCTTTGGGTTTATTTATCAAATTCGTAGAAATTCGTAGAATTTGATAAATAAATACTATCCACAATGGTTGGACTTTAATTTATATTCCCGACTTTATATTATCTCCAAGCCTTATAACCAATGTTTAACTTTCAACACTTTGTATTTATACTCCACATTTCTTTTTAAATAAATAACTTGTAATGAACTTTCGGCTCTATATTTCACCACCCAGCCTTACAACAATCATGCTCCAGACTTATGCTAATTATCCGCCAATCATTTAATTAAACAATTTCATTATACTCTGGCCCCACCTATATATATTGCATATTGTTGGCAATATGATGCAGCAGAGTCTTGTCCTTGATGGCAACTCTCTTGATGAAGATGATGGCAACCTACTTGATGAAGTTGTTCTTGACTTGATGAGCTTGTGAATGATGTACATCTGATGTATCTACAATCAGTATAGCAGGAGCAGAAGAAAGAATTTCCAAAATGGGCCAGAAAAATGATGAAAAGTGTATGTCACAAGGCATACGCGAGTTTAGTAGAGGGAAGTCGCGTATGTACGCGGAAAAGTACGTGCCAAGTTGCGTATGGTCTTTTGCGCTCCAAAATTAGAATACCAAGGGGCATTACCATGGTATTGACCCATTGGATTGAGCGCTGGATCATCTATTTGATCCCGTCCAAGAAAACCATCGGAAGTAATGTGGTTTTGACTCATGGGATTGGAAAAGGCTAAATCTATATAAGGAGAAGAAATTCATTGTGCAAAGGGTGTGCATATGTCTGGGCTTTAATGAATACTTCACTCTGAGGTATATCTGCATGGTTGAACTCTGCTCTTAATTGATAGATCTGAATCTATGTTGCATCTATGAACATGATGAAGGTTCAAGATCTCTAGATCTTGAAATGGTGAATCTCTTGGATGATTTGAAAAGAAGTAATGAAGACCTGGCACAAATCTGTTGAATAAGTTGAAGAAATCTGGGTAATTTCATAGATCTGGTATGTTGTGAAAAGTTTATCTTTTATAGATCTATACGCAGGTTCATTTCGTGAAAAGCGCGTGTATACGCGGATCTGTTTAGACAAAGGCGCATATGGATAGTTAGGGTTATTTTGTAAATGCACAGATGTATACGTGGGTTAGCTTCATGAAAAGCGTGTATATACACTGGTATGATTGAATAAAAGTGCGTATGGTATCTAATCTAATGGTTTCTCAAGGTTGAATGTGTTTCTGCATAGTGATTCTGAAGTCTGGGTTAACTCTGATATTCTGGTTACAGTGGTTTCACTGTTCTGTTTGAAGCAATGGGGAAAGTATGTTTGTTGATAACTGAAGGGTTCTGTTGGAGCTGTTTGATCTAGTTGGAAAATTGATGAAACGTGGTCTGCAGTGGATCTGAGGGTTGAAGCCTTCAGTATGTATGTAGAAGCTTTCTGCTAATATCAGGGGGTAGTAGCTCCCTTCCAAGAGAGGCTGGTAAACGAGGAGCAGGGGGTTGTAGCTCCCTTCCAGGAGAGGCTGGTAAACGAGAGAAGGTTGTAGCCTTCTGCAGGTGGGTGCCTGCATGCTGGTATGAGTCTGCGCTAGTACATGATTGTAAGAAGTTTTCTTTACAACAAAATATTGAAGGCTGAGACAACGACAGCGGTGGTTTTCTCCTGAATTGGGTTTCCACCTAAAATCCTGGTCTTCATGTGTGTTGCTTATGTGTGATGATTATTCTATTCTTTCTGCACCTGTTTACTGTTTTCTAAAACATCTGATGAGTGAATAATGCAATGATCTAAGTTAAGAATTAAGTGCATTATCAGATCTCTGGACATACGCAAGTTCCGTAAAGGATATCCGCGTATAAACACTAGTTTTCGTCAGGAAAGTAGTGTATGGGTTTTTAGAAAAGAAAATGTAAAAGTTTTATTGTCTGCACTAAATACTGATTCACCCCCCCGCCTCTCAGTATTTTTCCAACAATTGATATCAGAGCGGGTCCTTATGAAAAAGCTTAGTCGCTAGAAGGAAGATCAAGCAAGATGAGCAATCAAGATGGAGCAACATCTATCAAGCCTCCACTCTTTAATGGAAGTAATTTAATCTTCTGGAAAATAAGGATGAGATCCTATCTTCAGTCTATGGGAGCAGATGTATGGGCCATTGTTGAACAAGGATATCAATATCCAGCTGCAATACCAACAGATCCGACTGAAAAGAAGAATTATGAAATAAATGCAAAGGAAGTCAATGCTCTAACGGGAAGTCTAACTGAATCAGAATTTGCCAAAGTTATGCAGCTGAATACAGCAAAGGAGATATGGGACAAAATCATTCTAAGTTATGAAGGTGATGCAAAGGTAAAAAGTGCAAAACATCAAACTCTCAGAATTGAATATGAAAATTTAAAAATGCATAGTGATGAGAATATTGCAAGTTTATTTTTACATCTTGATGATGTTGTAAATCATATGAAAAATCTGGGAGAAACATTCACGGAATCTACTTTGGTTGAGAAAATCTTAAGATCGCTAACAGAAAAATTTGAATCAAAAGTCTCTGCTCTTGAAGAAAAATAGGATCTTCAAACTCTTACTGTGGTGCAACTTCATGGCATACTGACTGCATATGAAATGAGGAGAGGAGGACCATCTGAAGTCAAAGAAGCTATTTTTAAAGCTTATACAAAAGGGAAAGAAGTTCAAAAGGTAGAAGGATTAGGATATATCTCAGAAGAAGATGAAGCAAACTTTGTGAGAAGACTCCAACTAGGAACCGGAAGATTCAAAGGTAAGCTTCCCTTCAAATGTATTGATTGTGGAAGAGTTGGTCATTATGCTGCAAAGTGTCCTTATAAATAAACATCTGCTAAAGGGAAATAAGTAGCAAGAAGGAATAAGAACCGATCTAGCACTAAGAAAATTTACTATACTAATGAAGACAGTGATGGGTTATCTGATAGTGAGGGAGAATGTGAACAAGATCTTAGACTTCTCATGGCATTTGAAAAATATTCTAGAGAAGACAAGGATGCTTTTATGGATGCTCTAGATGACAATTATTTTCTTGATCAAAACAATCAACTCAAAATATGCTTGGAAGAAAGTAAAATAATCATAGAGACTCTGAAAAGGAAAAATGAAGAAGCGAAGAAACACAATGAGAAATTAGAATGTGAAGTAGTAAGTCTAAGAAAAGAACTTGAGAAAGTAAAGACTCTGAATCTTAGATTTGCTAAAGGATTTGAAACCTTAGATGAGATTATCAAGGTACAACATTCTCCTCTTATAAAGACAGGTCTTGGATATACTGGAGAATCTTCTCAGGCTTCAGCACCAAATTATCTAAAAGCAGCTACAACTGGTTTACTACATTCAGCCACTCAGCAAGGGAATAAAGAATATTTACAGGTAAAGCATGATCATCAAAATTCAAGGAACACTAACAGGGATATCTTTCAAAGAAGCTACAACCAACAGGTAAATTCAAATAGAAGATTTCATGATCGCAGAAATTTCTACTTCAATGGACAATGTTTCTCATATCAAAATTTTGGTCATAAATTTGTTCAATGTGTTGCATATAAAACCATCATGACAAGAGAAGAAAGAAAGAAAAGGATGGATATTGAACCAAAGAAGAACACCTATAACAACTTTTCTCCTCTTCAAAATGAAGTTGAATGTGCTTATTGCAATAACTTTGGCCATGAAGAATCTGAATGCAGGAGCAAAGTCCAGCCAAAACAACATTCTCCTTCAAGTTCCAAGGTATGGAAAAAGAAGGAATTATAGGTTGAAAATTGTGGGATAGCGTTATTCGCAGAAGGTGAAGAAAATCAATGGTACATTGATAGTGGATGCTCAAGACACATGACAGGTGACAAAAGCAAACTTCTTGCATATAATGCTCTAGAAAAGGAAAAGAAAGTTACATTTGGAAATGATATTCCTACTGTAATTAAAGGAAAAGGGTCCATGTTTCTAAAAGAAAAGGTGAAGGCTAATGATGTCATGTATGTGGATGGATTAAGGCATAACCTATTAAGTGTAAGTCAAATGTGTGATCAAGGAACTGAAGTTGTCTTTAGTTCAAAAGAATTTGTGGTTCGTGATCTTGATACAGGAAAAACTATTATAAAAGGGAAAAGAACTCCAAGCAACCTGTATGTATTGAAGAACTGCAAAGATCAATGTTACTTGAGCAAATATTCAGAAAATTGGCTATGGCATAGAAGGTTGGGGCATCTAAGCTTCTGTCAAATCAAAAAATCAAGCAGACTTAAAGCTGTTCGTGGTCTTCCCAATATTACTCTGCCAGAGTGTATCATATGCAAATCTTGCCAATTCGGTAAACAGACCAGAGCACAATTTAATGCCAAAGAAGGATCATCAAGTAAGCCTCTTGAAATCATTCATACTGACATATGTGGACCTATGAGGAAAAATTCACCACATGGGGAAGAATACTATATCTTATTTATTGATGATTTCTCTAGAATGTGTTGGATCGGGTTGATTAAACACAAAGATGAAGCATTTGAAAAATTTCAGATTTTCAAAGTGTTGGTGTTCCCATGTTTTGGCTAGATTGGCAAGACCAAAAGATGAGACAACATCAGAACCACTTTTGGGCCCTAGGATCTAGCCCTCCTGGACCCGGAGAGGGATATCACCAATAAAGCAAAGAATGATATATCTTTGAAAGCTCAGTTTGAGATGTTAGGCTAGTTATGAAGCACAAAGGGGGGTTTTAAATGATTTGGTTGGTTGGTTGATGGGTTGGTTATGAGATCATAGACTGAGAAGGTTATGGTAGGAAAGGAACAAAGTAGTAGGATGTTTCAGCGAAGAGTATAGGCCAAGAAAGTGCCATCCATTGGGCTATGGAGTCATGAAAGGAGATTACTTGCATCGACTAGCCAAGGCTTCCAAAGGGCAAGTCATCTATACTAAAGGATCTTTCAGATAGATGATGGGATGGAACATTAAGGAGAGAAGGTGAAAGAAGGAAAGACAACCAGATTTCCGTCTATAGATCAGGTTAGAGGTCATTTAACTCCAGACCTGCTTGGACATACTCAAAGGCAGCTCTCAAAGAGGGACAAAGGGGCTGCTTATAGATCGGACCAGAGGTCATTTAACTCCAGGTCTGCTTTAGCAACTCCAAGGGAAAAACAGAGATAATGAAGAAACATACAAGTAGAAAACCCCCAACTTCATACATCAACCAGTAGGAAATAACATCCACTGCGCTGGTTAAACCTCATGAATTCGCTCTTAGATACACATAAAGTAGAAAACATTAAAGGTAGGGAGCGCAGGAACATAGTGCAGCTAACAAGGGTGAATCTTATGCTATACTTCTGTTGCCTACCATAAGAACACGAAATAGTATGAAAATGTAATAAACAAAGTTAGGAAAAACATCACCAATAGTAATAGACCAGGATCATGTGAAATGTGCTTTGATTAATTGATGCAAAACCAGTCATGTACAATAAGCTCAATGGCTAATACAGTCCAGACTTCTCCTCCCAGCCTATTACATACAAGCTACTCTGTAACTCCCTCCCAAGACTGTTCTAACAGTAAAACTGAATCCCTCTAACAGCAACTGCAACAGCAACTAACAGCAACCTTTCCAATTCGTTCTTGGGGATTTCTTATAGAAGAAGAATAAAACAGAAGTAGATACACATTAAATGAGCCTCATTAAGACATCAAGGTGGAAGTGTTCACGCCCATGCTACTTAATGGCGTTCTGTTGTACTCTGTAGGCTGTTTTGGAGATCTCTGTCAGGTCGAGATTGACCTCTGATATGTTCTTTAAATCCTGACGGCGTCTGGAGCTTTGCGCTGCCTTCTGGAATAAATGACACGGATAAAAATCTGTAGGTCTTCTCCATACCTCAATAACTGTTGCCTGACAATCCTTTAGAAAACTCTGTCAGTGTGTTTGACTTTCCTGGGCTCGAGAGGCATGGAGGGTGCTGTAGGAAAGGTGTACGCCTGGAGAAAACGCTCTGCTAATATAAACATATATAAGACTTGTTGCATGTGCATTGGTCTTCAACTGCGTCCTTTTCCTTTGAATTGTGGGGTCCATCATTAATTATAACAATCAAAGGCGTTGACCCCCTTTGATTCTCTTCTGCTGGTTCACTGGAAACTGCTGAAAGACTTCTCTGTGCTATCTGCACAGTAAAATGAACCTGTTACAATCATGGGCAGTGGTGGTGGAGGAATGCTTTGGAGGCCCGGAGGGACGGTGGCGGAATGGTGGAAAAACAATGGAAAGTGGTGGAGAAATGATTGCACTGGGTAAAGCCCAAAGGTTATACATTTGGGGAGAAATACAAAGGAAAAGGAAGAAATGTAATGAAAAAGATGGGAAAGATCATACGAGGTGGGACCGGGTACAGAAATCACAATCGCAAATCGGAGCGGGAGTCAATCGCAACACACATTTAACAAGTTCCGATTGCGATTGGGAGTGGGGATGTGATTGAGCGATAACCGTCGATCTGGGGGAGGAATGAACGGTGGATAATGCAATCGGGGGATCGCAATCGGAGGACGGAAGACAGGACTTGCGATTGGGGTCGGAGGCCGAGACTCGATTGAGCGCTGGCCGTTGGATCTTCATGATGAATCAACGGTGGATAAAGTGATCGGGGGATCACAATCGGGGGTCGGAGGGGATGGCTCGCGATTGCGATCGGAAGGGTGGTGCAATTGAATTTTGCGATTGTGATGGAGCGATTGGTGCAGGGCTGTTGGATCGGAGAGGTAGATCAACGGTTTGAAATGAGATCGGAGGATTGCAATCAGAGCTCGGGCAGGAAAACTGGCGATCAATCGGAGGATGGAACGATCGGGGCGCGATGCGATTGATCATATCGCAAGTATTTGCGATGGACCAATCGGGGGTCATCCCACGAGAGTTGTGATTGCGATTGCAATGCGGCGGGCTATATTATATATAACACAAACTTTAATATAAAGTTTATAACAATGCACGGCGGGGTGTGGAACGGGGAAGTGGTTTAAAGGGGTGGGACTTATAATATAAGGTTTTATTATAAGGTCCCAAGGGTCATGGAGGGGAAGTGGTTTATAAATCACATATAGTTGTTTTGGAATGATTTACCATGCGATTCATAATCGGAGGAGAGGAAAAAGGGGTAAGACCTTATAATAAGGTCGGAGAGTGGTTTTTTGCCCATTGAATGCAACATTTGGGGTTAGGAAGGGGAACGATAAAGGGAGAAAAGGGGAATAAAGTAGAGGCTAAGTGGGGAGGAATAAGAGGGAAAAGGAAGGCCTCTGGGCATTTCTTCACAAACAGAGAGGTTTTATAATGGATCTCAGCAGAAAGGATTTTGTCAAATGACAAAAGGCACAAAGAGGCTTCAAGGATGATGTGTCTTCAGGGGATATGCATTCCTTGAAGGCTCAAAAAATAATTTAGCCCCCTATTTGCTTGTCAAAAATTTCATAGGGGGGCTAACAGTGGCTCCACATGGGGATGGCTTCTTCTTGAAGGAGTCAAGAAACTGGAAAATGATCTCTCGGTGTAGGCCAGATGCCTGCTGCTTGGCACACCCCTTTCTTTGATCAGCTGCCACAAAATATGAAGACATCATATTAGCAGAAACACTTCCCATACAACTACCTACCCCCACTATAGTCCTAACATTTTTCTTTTGGGTGCATTTGGACTTGCAGACCCTCTTACATCATCAATTTTTACAAACAGGAAAATAAACCTATTCTACTTCTACCCTTATTACTCCATGAGACCAAATTAGACTGTTGGCCTCATAGCTTCTCTACCTACACTACTATCTGCTAGGATTAAACTGTCTAGCAGATTTCTTCTCTACATCCTAAGACAGAAATTGAAAATTAATCAAGCCAGGATTAGACTGTCTAGCTTGCTGGACTTTGCAGAAATTAAAAACAACTAACTACATGCTCGCAGGCTGAGCTTTATTCTAGACTTCCTACCTACCCTACTCTAATTGGAAATCTCTGATGTTCTAGGTGATATGATAATGCCAACGCAGCCAGTCAAGCAGTAAAAGAAAAGGATATGAGCATTGACTGCCTGTCAGAGATAACCACAGGGTGCTCTGCATGGGGTTCTTCAAAACTAAGGCCATCAGCAGTGGTGACCAATTCTGTTGTATTTGGCTCTTGCAAAAGATCAATGCTGGAGTATTTGAGCCAATCAGGGCCTCCATATATTCTGCCACAGGATCAATCAGCGCATGATGTAAGCTTTTTTCTTCAAATCCTACCAGGATGGATAGGCTGTTTGCATCTCGGGCAACTTCAATCACTACATCTGTAGTGAGGCCTTTGTAATCACACTCCCCCTCTTCTTGATTGGGAGTATTTGGCGCATGGGCATCAACTAGGAATACCTCCTCTCCCTCTAGATAAAAAAAAAGATGTCTGTGGGAAATAAGGTCTCACTCATCTTCAAAGCAACCTGAGCTAAAGGGTTCATTATATTGGATTGTGCCGTCCTCTAGAAACGCAGGCTGGTTCTGCTGGAACTCTGTGAAAAAATTAACATATTCTTGAGCGGGGGTTTCTTTTATTACCTTAATCTTTTCAGGATAAGGCTCTGGGTATTCATCCCACTCAAGATCTTCTTCAATTCTTTCTTCCTTGTCCTCTGTGCTGAAGAGCCGCTGGCTTCCGTCTTCTTGGAAAATATTACTGATGTTTGGATAAAAAACAGAGAGAAGATTTAATGACTCTTCCTCTGCACTCATGCTTTCAACGTCTTCTCCATCAGTTACATAGATAGCCTGCATTGGCTCGTCATTTTCTTGAAGTTGATGGTCGTGTTATTCCTTCCATGGATCTACTGATGATGGCCCTGCAAGCTCAGTTTCCCTCTGGAAAAAATCATCATCAGACAGATCAGCATTAGAGAACACATAATTAAAAGCACAATCACCCATCAAATCTTCGGGGCTCTCGGCAAGTCTTTCTTCATGGAAAACTGCAAGTTCATTTTCTGATTCAAGCTCTGGTTCCTCATACATGCTTAGCATGTAACTTCTGTCTTACAGTGATCTGATTTGTTTCTTTTTAGGACAAGGAGTAGGTATTTTCCAATCATCCTCTCTAGTTTCAGCATCATATTCTTCCTCTTCTGTGTTCAGCAGGTTCTTGGAAGTCTCTATCAATATTTCCAGCTTGTTTTCCAAAGAGAGCTGCCTTATTTGCCTTGCTCGATCCTTCCTTGCTGCTTTTAATCTTTCCTCCCTGCACTTTATGTTGTACTCGATAGTGATTTCTATATTCTGCATTTACTCCAAGCTCGAAGGTTCTCTTTTTCTTATATGGAATTCCACCTCAGGATCAAAAGAACTCGGATAATCCACTAGGGCCCATCCTAGAGGTGGTTTTATGTCAGAAGGTATTGCATGATATACCTTATTGAACCTGGCTGAAAATTCTTGTACTGTCTCGCCTGGCTACTTTTTCAAATTTTGATACTCTTTTAGGACGAGGAGAGCATTCTTAGGGGTTGCCCATCTATCAAGGAAAACTTGAGAAAAATGATGAAAGCTGCAAATGCTTGCCACTGGAAGGCCCTTGAGCCAAATCTTAACATTTCCTTGTAATGACAAGGAAAACATTCTGATGCACACATCATCTTCTTCTATTTCATATAGCTCAAGTAAATCCTCAAGGTTTTGAACATGTTCTTCAGCAGAGGACCCTTTATTTTCTCCATCAAAATGAGGCATCTAGTTTATAAGCTCTGCAGGAAGGGGTTGGAAGAAAAGAGGTAAAACCAAAGGCTTATATCTTTCCATGACCTTTGTAGGTGTGGGTAGTGTAACAATTGGCTCATGGCTGCTTGAAGCTTCTTTAGGGGTGGGGAATACCACATGAGCTTCTTGTTCCACCAGGTTTTTCACAGGAGTATAGGTCTGCTCACGGTCTGAAGACTGAGGCTTGAGACCTTTCCCATACTCATCATGGGTCTCATCTTTGTACACTCGATTTGGCTTAAAATAGGATAGGACATAGTGATAGACAAAAACAATAAACTCTTTGAACCAAATCCATCCTGTATGTTCTACCCTTCTATGAGGTCTGGCCATATTTCAGGTTCTTCCTCCAGTGGAGTCTTTGAGTATTATGGAGTGTGGAGTCGCCAGGTGGATGAATATGAATGTTTGAAGTAGGATGCTATCCACCATCAGAAATATAATGCCAATCTAACCAGAGATCTGAATTTATGAGTGCCTAACAGTGTTTAAGGTGAAATGCACTCAATGTCCCCAGCGGAGTCGCCATTTTGTTGGTGTTCCCATGTTTTGGCCAGATTGGCAAGACCAAAAGATGAGACAACATCAAAACCACTTTTGGGCCCTAGGATCTAGCCCTCCTAGACCTGGAGAGGGATCTCTCCAATAAAGCAAAGAATGATATATCTTTGAAAGCTCAGTTTGAGATGTTAGGCTAGTTATGAAGCACAAAGGGGGGTTTTAAATGATTTGGTTGGTTGGTTGCTGGGTTGGTTATGAGATCATAGACTGAGAAGGTTATGGCAGGAAAGGAACAGAGTAGTAGGATGTTTCAGCGAAGAGGATAGGCCAAGAAAGTGCCATCCATTGGGCTATGGAGTCATGAAAGGAGATTACTTGCATCCACTAGCCAAGGCTTCCAAAGGGCAAGTCATCTATACTAAAGGATCTTTCACATAGATGATGGGATGGAACATTAAGGAGAGAAGGTGAAAGAAGGAAAGACAACCAGATTTATGTCTATAGATCAGGTCAGAGGTCATTTAACTCCAGACCTGCTTGGACATACTCAAAGGCAGCTCTCAAAGAGGGACAAAGGGGCTGCTTATAGATCGGACCAGAGGTCATTTAACTCCAGGTCTTCTTTAGCAACTCCAAGGGAAAAACAGAGATAACAAAGAAACATCCAAGTAGCAAACCCCCAAGTTCATACATCAGCCAGTAGGCAATAACATCCACTGCGCTGGTTAAACCTCATGAATTCGCTCTTAGATACACATAAAGTAGAAAACATTAAAGGTAGGGAGTGCAGGAACATAGGGCATCTAACAAGGGTGAATCTTATGCTATACTTCTGTTGCCTACCAGAAGAACATGAAACAATATGAAAATGTAATAAACAAAGTTAGGAAAAACATCACCAATAGTAATAGACCAGGATCCTATGAAATGTGCTTTGATTAATTGATGCAAAACTAGTCATGTACAATAAGCTCAATGGCTAATACAGTCCAAACTTCTCCTCCCAGCCTATTAAATACAAGCTACTCTGTAACTCCCTCCCAAGACTGTTCTAACAGTCAAACTGAATCCCTCTAATAGCAACTGCAACAACAACTAACAACAACCTTTTCAATTCGTTCTTGGGGATTTCTTATAGGAGAAGAATAAAACAGAAGTAGATACAAATTAAATGAGCCTCATTAAGACAGCAAGGCAGAAGTGTTCACGCCCATGCTGCTTAATGGCATTCTGTTGTACTCTGTAGGCTGTTTTGGAGATCTTTGTTAGGTCGAGATTGACCTCTGATATGTTCTTTAAATCCTGACGGCATCTGGAGCTTTGCACTGCCTTCTGGAATAAATGACACGGATAAAAATCTGCAGGTCTTCTCCATACCTCAATAACTGCTGCCTGACAATCCTCTAGAAAACTCTGTTAGTGTGTTCGACTTTCCTGGGCTCGAGAGGCATGGAGGGTGCTGTAGGAAATGTGTACGCCTGGAGAAAATGCTCTGCTGATATAAACACATATAAGACTTGTTGCGTGTGCATTGGTCTTCAACTGCGTCCTTTTCCTTTGAATTGTGGGGTCCATCATTAATTATAACAATCACAGGCGTTGACCTCCTTTGATTCTCTTTTGCTGGTTCGCTGGAAACTGCTGAAAGACTTCTCTGTGCTATCTTCACAGTAAAATAAACCTGTTACAATCATGGGCAGTGGTGGTGGAGGAATGCTTTGGAGGCCCGGAGGGACGGTGGCGGAATGGTGGAAAAACAATGGAAAGTGGCGGAGAAATGATCGCACTGGGTAAAGCCCAAAGGTTATACGTTTGGGGAGAAATACAAAGGAAAAGGAAGAAATGTAATGAAAAATACGGGAAAGATCGTACGAGGTGGGACCGGGTACGAAAATCTCAATCGCAAATCGGAGCGGGAGTCAATCGCAACACACATTTAACAAGTTCTGATTACGATTGGGAGTGGGGACACGATTGAGTGATAACCATCGATCTGGGAGAGGAATGAATGGTGGATAACACAATCGGGGGATCGCAATCAGAGGACGGAAGACAGGACTTGCGATTGGGGTCGGAGACCGAGACACGATTGAGCGCTAGCCGTTGGATCTTCAGGATGAATCAACGGTGGATAAAGCGATCGGGGTATCACAATTGGGGATCGGAGTGGATGGCTCGCGATTGTGATCGGAAGGGTGGTGCGATTGAATTTTGCGATTGCGATGGAGTGATTGGCGCAGGGCCGTTGGATCGAAGAGGTAGATCAATGGTGTGAAATGAGATCGGAGGATCACAATCGGAGCTCGGGCGGGAAAAATGGTGATCAATCGGAGGATGGAACGATCGGGGCGCGATGCGATTGATCGCATCGCAAGTATTTGCGATGGACCAATAGGGGGTCGTCCCACCAGAGTTGCGATTGCGATTGAATAGGGCTTGCGATTGTGATTGCAATGCAGCGGGCTATATTATATATAACACAAACATTAATATAAAGTTTATAACAATGCACGGCGGGGTGTGGAACGGGGAAGTGGTTTAAAGGGGTGGGACTTATAATATAAGGTTTTATTATAAGGTCCCAAGGGTCATGGAGGGGAAGTGGTTTATAAATCGCGTATAGTTGTTTTGGAATGATTTACCATGCGATTCATAATCGAAGGAGAGGAAAAAGGGGTAAGACCTTATAATAAGGTCGAAGAGTGGGTTTTTTCCCATTGAATGCAACATTTGGGGTTAGGAAGGGGAACGATAAAGGGAGAAAAGGGGAATAAAGTAGAGGCTAAGTGGGGGGGAATAAAAGGGAAAAGGAAGGCCTTTGGGAATTTCTTCACAAACAGAGAGGTTTTATAATGGAACTCAGCAGAAAGGATTTTGTCAAAGGACAAAAGGCACAAAGAGGCTTCAAGGATGATGTGTCTTCAGGGGAGATGCATTCCTTGAAGGCTCAAAAAACAATTTAGCCCCCTATTTGCTTGTCAAAAACTTCATAGGGGGGCTAACACAAAGCACTGGTGGAAAATGAATTAGATCTAAAAATCAAGTGTCTTAGATCTGATCGAGGAGGAGAATATACATCAAATGAATTCCTTGAATTTTGTGAACAACATGGCATAAAAGACAGTTCTCTGTAGCTGGAACTCCACAACAAAATGGCGTAGAAGAAATAATGAATATAACAATTCAACAAATGGCTAGAGCTATGCTTGATGATTCTGGAACACCTGACATTTTCTGGGGAGAAGCAGCACATACAACAGCAAACATTCTCAACAAGGCACATGTTTAGGTAAATAGTGACAAAACTCCATATGAACTCTGGTATGGTAATTCTCCCTCTGTGAAGCATTTTAGAGTTTTTGGAAGTAAATGCTTTATCAAAAATAATGATGAAAAGCTTGGCAAGTTTGAACCTAGATCAGATGAAGGGATACTTCTTGGTTACTCATCTACAAGAAGAGCATACAAATGTTACAATAAAAGGCTTCGAAAGATTGTTGAATGTATTGATGTTGTTATTGATGAGTCTCCTGCAGCTCATAAAGAAGAAAAACAAAAAATAGAAGAAGATGATGGTGAATTTTGTCCTTCTACATCAAATAGAAATGATATAGACAATGGATCCAATGAAGAACCTGACGATGATTTATCTGAAAAGGCTCCATCTAGATATGTTCAAAAGAATCATCCTGAATCTCAAATTTTGGGAGACAAGGAATCAGGTGTACAAACAAGGAGGACTCTTGTGGGATCTTCTAGCTATCTGGCACTTCTATTCACAATTGAACCACACAATGTCAATCAAGCTAGCACAGATGAATATTGGATTCAAGCCATGAATGAAGAGCTTGATCAAATTGAAAAGAATCACACTTGGGAATTGGTACCAAGACCACATGATAAAAATGTCATTGGTACTAAATGGATATTCAAGAACAAGTTAAATGAGAATGGGGATGTTATAAGAAACAAAGCTAGACTAGTTTGCAAGGGGTATACTCAATAAGAAGGTATAGACTTTGAAGAAACTTTTGCACCTGTATCTAGACTTGAAGCCATAAGAATGTTTCTTGCTTTTTCAAATTTTCAACAAATCAAAGTTTATCAAATGGATGTTAAATCTGCATTTCTCAATGGTGATCTAGAAGAAGAAGTGTATATAGAACAACCAGAAGGATTCATTCTGGGAAATGATGAAAATCTTGTTTGTAAACTTAAAAAGGCTCTATATGGTCTCAAACAATCTCCAAGGGCATGGTATTATCGTCTTGACAAATATCTTCATCAACAAGGATTTTCAAAGGGGTCTGCTGATAGAAACTTATACACAAAAGTTGAAAATGATAAACTATTGATTGTGGTTGTATATGTTGATGATATTATTTTTGGGAGTAATGAAGAATCTATGAGTCAGAAATTTGCTTCTATCATGCAGCAAGAATTTGAAATGTCCTTACTTGGAGAACTAACATTCTTTCTTGGCTTGCAAGTGCATCAATCTACAGATGGTATATTCTTATCACAAGAAAAATATCTTAAGCAAATTCTGAAGAAGTATGGCATGGAAGAATGCAAACCTGTAAGTACACCAATGATAACCGGATGTAATCTCAGTTCTCATGATGATTCTCCCACGGTGAATCAACCAGAATACAGATCAATGATAGGAAGCCTACTGTATATCACTGGGACTAAACTGGACATTATGCATGTAGTTGGTATTGTTGGACGATTCCAAGCTAATCCAAAAGAGTCTCACCTTCAGGCTGTCAAAAGAATATTCAAATATCTACAAGGAACTCAAGACTTTAGACTATGGTATCCAAAGAATGCTGATCTTACTCTTCATGCTTACACTGATGTATATTGGGATGGAAGTGTTGATGATCGGAAAAGCACTAGTGGTGGTGCATTCTATATGGGACCCCGGTTAGTATCTTGGTTCAGCAAGAAGCAAAATTCTATTTCCTTATCTACAGCAGAAGCAGAATATGTGGCTGCCGCATCTTGTTGCACTCAACTCCTTTGGATGATGCAAACCTTACAAGATTTTCAAATCAAATGTACATCTCCTATCTCTATTATGTGTGATAATACAAGTGCCATCAATATCTCAAAGAATCCTGTTATGCATTCGAAGACCAAGCACATTCGCATCAAGTATCACTTCTTACGTGAACAAGTACTTGAACAAAAGGTGAAGTTGGAGTATGTTCCCTCCAAAGAACAAGTTGTTGATATCTTTACCAAACCTCTGCCCAGGGAAGAATTCGAATATCTAAGACAAAAGCTGGGAGTAGTCTCTACCAGTCAGAAGAACAAATCTGCTTAATTTTAGGAGATTAAATTGGATACGCGGGTTTCCTGAAAGACAGTCACGTACATACGCAATTTCATACACAAAAAACCGCGTATGAATGGTTGCTGACAAATTTTCAGGGTCAGCATTTCTTCAGCACAAGCTGTGGTGCTGTTTGGTATCTTTGATGTTGTTTGGTATCTCTGGTGATGTCTCAGCCCTTATATTTTTGTTTCATTCTCTGATATTGGATAAAGATGCCTTGGTGATTTTCCGTTGAAAGTGGTCAGAATGCACAAGCTAAGGGGGAGCATTGGCCTTGCGGTAACGAGGCATTGGATGCAAAGTTTCAGGGGGAGCATTAGCCTTGCTGTGTGTAATGCATTGTTGGCATTATGGTGTTTCTGAATATAATCTCTCTCTCGAGGTCCCTTTTGGTATTGGTCATGAAGAGTCATATTTGTAATTTGATGTAAAGGTCATATTGAGACCTGTGATGTAATTTGTAATATTCATTCATGTAAGGGCTTGTTCAAACATGTAAACCCACTTGGTTGGGTACTTGAGTCTCATTTGTAAATCCACTTGGTTGGATCTTTGATGTAAGTATGAGTCCTTGGTGATAGGAAGGTCATAGAGTCATTTAATTCATTGAAACATATGCATGAACATTCAGCATGAACTCAGGGGGAGAATGGTAATTTCAGTACACATCAGATCTACAGCGCTCTTCTTTCTACATGAGGAGAAAAGGGGGAGAGTGTGTTGGTTTTGATACGCCCTTTGCCCTTGATGTAAAAGGGGGAGAGTGAACATGGTGTTTGAATAGGGGGATAATATCGTTATTCTTAATGTATCTATCTGTTGTGATAAAACACCATCGTGGTTGCCATCAAGTCCAAAGGGGGAGATTGTTGGCAATATGATGCAGAGTGTTGTCCTTGATGGCAACCCACTTGATGAAGATGATGGAAACCTACTTGATGAAGTTGTTCTTGACTTGATGGACTTGTTAATGATGTAAATCTGATGTATCTATAGAACAACTCAGATGTAATAGTGAAAGGAATTCCAGTACATGCTAGACCAATGATGAAAAGTGTGTGTCACAAGGCATACACGGGTTTGTCTAGGAGAAGTAGCGTATGCACGCGGAAAAGTACATGCCAAGTCACGTATGGTCTTTTGCGCTCCAAAATTATAATACCAAGGGGCATTACCATGGTATTGACCCATTGTATTGAGTGCTGGATCGTCTATTTGATCCCGTCCAGGAAAACCATCGGAAGTAATGTGGTTTTGACTCATGGTATTGAAAAAGGCTAAATCTATATAAGGAGAAGAAATTCATTGTGCAAAGGGGGTAGATGTCTGGGATTTAATGAATACTTCACTCTGAGGTATATCTGCATGGTTAAACTCTGCTCTTAATTGATAGATCTGAATCTATGTTGCATCTATGAACATGATGAAGGTTCAAGATCTCTAGATCTTGAAATGGTGAATCTCTTGGATGATCTGAAAAGAAGTAATGAAGACCTGGCGCAAATCTATTGAAGAAGTTGAAGAAATCTGGGTAAGTTCATAGATTTGGTCTGTTGTGAAAAGTTTATCTTTTATAGATCTATACGCGGGTTAGATTCATGAAAAGTGCATATATACGCGGGTCTGATTGAATAAAGGCGTGTATGGATAGTTAGGGTTATTTTGGTAAATGCACATATGTATACGTGGGTTAGCTTCATGAAAAGCGCGTATATACACGAGTCTGATTGAATAAAAGCGTGTATGATATCTGATCTAATGGTTGTTGAAGGTTGAATGTGTTTTTGCATATTGATTCTGAAGTCTGGGTTAACTCTGATATTCTGGTTACAGTGGTTTCACTGTTCTGTTTGAAGCATTGGGAAAAGTATGTTTGTTGATAAGTGAAGGGTTATGTTAGAGCTGTTTGATTCAGTTTGAAAATTGATGAAACGTGGTCTATAGTGGATCTGAGGGTTGAAGCCTTTAGTATGTAGGTAGAAGCTTTCTGCTAATATCAGGGGGTAGTAGCTCCCTTCCAGGAGAGGCTGGTAAACGAGGAGCAAGGGGTTGTAGCTCCCTTCCAGGAGAGGCTGGTAAACGAGAGAAGGTTGTAGCCTTCTGCAGGTGGGTGCCCGCGTGCTGGTATGAGTCTGTGCCAATACATGGTTGTAAGAATTTTTCTTTAAAATAAAATATTGAAGGCTGAGACAACGGCAACGGTGGTTTTCTCCCGAATTGGGTTTCCACCTAAAATCCTAGTGTTCATGTGTGTTGTTGATGTGTGATGATTATTTTGTTGTTTATGCACCTGTTTACTATTTTCTAAAACATCTGATGAATGAATAATGCAATGATCTAAGTAAAGAATTAAGTGCATTATCAAATCTCTGGACATACGCGAGTTCCGTAAAGGATATCCGCGTATATACGCTAGTTGTCTTCAGGAAAGTAGCGTATGGGTTTTTAGAAAATAAAAAGTAAAAGTTTTATTGTCTGCACTAAATACTGATTCAACCCCCCCCTCTCAGTATTTTTCCAATAGCATACTGCTGATTTAGAGCAACAGAATTGCACTGTGTTGTATAAGAGCAGCAGTGAAGAAAAGATGACCCATTCCTTATGGGAGCAATCTAATGGCAGCTTCATTCATGAAGCAATGGAGGAAGAACTGATAGATGGTAGACATCTTGATAGGAGAAGCATTTTCTCCTTTCTAGATGATCCTTTTTCAATGAGCTTGCCACAGCTCAAAGAGAAATTTCTACCTACAGCAAATCCAGAACCTTATTGGTTTTGGAAGGCCATTGATGAAAAGAAGGTGTCATGGAGAGATCTTATGGGAGGTGAAATTCAAAACATCATGGAGTGCAAGGTTCTTCAACAGTTTGAGGAGGTTTTTCCCTCATCACACTTGGATCCTTATGGATTCAAGCTGATCATTGATGTGAGGTATTTTCTAGGAGATCTCCAAGGAGTTTCATTTCAACATCCCATGAAATGCAATGAGAAAATCTAATATGGGAGGATGGTAGTATTATTTGGAGGAGTACCAAGATGGAGAATGGTAGGAGACATCCACAGGTGGATGAAGGGATGTGGTCAGAGAGCAAGAAGTTGGAAAGCTACTTGAAAATCTATGATACTATGCAGCAAGAGGCTTGGCTACGTTGGCTACTCTTGAAGGATTTTTTCCATCATGTGACATATCCTCTTTCCAAAGGTATGTGGGTGGAGAAAGTATGGAAGGATGCTTGCATCATTGGGCAGAAAGGAGCATGGATATGTTGTTTTGGTATTACATTCTTCATATCAAACATTATGTTTTCACCTCATGATTTGTATGATGGAGGTGTGAGGAGGCATCAAAAGTTATTGTTTGTTTGGATTCTTTTGGGAGAGCATGGGCATATTTGATCTCACACTTTTCATGATGTTGCAGGAGTAGGAGATGGAACTATCATGGTGCAAATGGGCTACTCCTTAGCCTTAGATTATTGGGAGGTACTTCCACTTTGGAAGGAACTTCTTATATATAACATCATTGTGGGAGATATCTTTGACAAGGAGCATGTCAAAGAATGGAGCTATGAGTTGGTAGGAGCCTATTTTCATAGGCCAACAACATTGTCACCTTGGAGTTTGAGTTTATTGATGGAGTGTCCCCGAGATCACTTCATAGTTGATGCACTTGGTGGACAAGGAGGAGGTGAGAGAGATGGAGTAGTGGATGGAAGCATCTATTACAGAGATATGATCTTCTTAACTTGGATTTCCAAGCATAAGAAGGGTGATCTTCCTATAGCATATGATTCATTCCTCTTCATGGGAGTATGTCATACCACTATGAAGGGATTATTCATGGATCCATACATATTCTTACTTCCAGTACATGTTATAGCATCATTTCTCACCTTGACATGATTCATGATTGCTTTATGGCTTTTGGGCACCGATTCCTACAGACTTGGACAAATTCACTTAAAAACAGTGTAAAATCCCCCATACGCGACTATGCCCGTACTTTTCCGCGTGTATACGCGAGTCCAGCTAGAATTTTTTGTGTGTGCCATTAAAATGATTAAAAAATATATAAAAAATCCCTAATTTCGCGCTGGGTCGATGGTTACTCAGGTAGTTCAACCACCCCAGCCCGTGGCCAACTGTTTCCAACTGCTGAAACTACTTGGAGGGACTATAAAAATCCCTCATGTGTATGGCCTAAGGGAGAGAGATAATTATTGATATTATACTCTGTTGGTATTCCCTATCCAAGTCTGATTCCCCGTGCCTCCTGCACTTTCCCAGTTCATTGTAGGAAACCCTTGTTTCCTTGAGATACACATCCCTTTATATGTTATCTCGTATGCACCATTTTGGAAGGAGTCTTAGTGAGGCAAGGGCTGGACGGATCCGGACGACGGTCTGCGAAGGCCTTGGAAGGATCAGGTGATCTCTCCACTTGATTAATTTTGTACGTACTATTTATAATACAGAAGTATCATGCTGTTCCCGAAATAAACGTGTTAGTGTATGCTTTTATGTATGAGAATATTTGTTATACAAGCATTCATTATGATTTATTTAATGTTTTATATGAATCTCACTAACATTTAGAGTAGACATATGCTGTACAACTTGTCCTTTGTGTTGGTTTCTTCTTGTATTTCAGGTTAAGAAGGAAGGACGGTTGCAGGGGGTTTGGACCCCACGTGGATCTACTTCAAACGTAGGACCTACGGGTAAATCTCTCATTCTGCTCTATTTAGTTTTTCTGAACGTGCATGGTTGTGTGAGTCTCTGTTAAGTAGCATGCCCCTGCTCTGTGGAGGTTGTATCCCAACCAACCTCTAGGGTGTTATTTCCCCGAAACAGAACTGGCGACTCCACTGGGGATCACATTTTTGTGATTCTCCTGTTGGGTTGTTTCAGTTGTTTGGTAGGTTGCCAACAGTTTTCTCTTTCATTTGCAGTCCAGTTTGTTTTCTTGCAGTCAGTCTGAAGTCTTGGTGTCTTTTCCAGGCTTGTTCTTTTGTTTTTTTTCATTATTTACCTTTGCATACGCTTCTTCTTTTGCACACAGTCGCGTATACACGCGAGTTTGTCTGAAGGAAACTGCGTATACGCGAGTTTCCCTTAGAACAGATGCGTATGCACGCTGTTTGCACAGCTGTGAAGCCGCGTATACCTAGGCAGATTTTGAATTTTTGGGATTCTTGAGTTTTTGGTCCTTTCTGGCTGTGGAGGCCTGTGTCTACAGAGTCTCTGTACTTACTGGAGTGTGAAGGAAGTGGTTTCATGTCTTTTCTCTCTTTCGTTTGAGTGGAAACTAGTCTTTTGGAAAATTTTTTGTTTTTGGTGCTAGCACTTCTGGATTGAGTTCCAAGATCGCTTTCTGAGCATTCTTGGCTGTTCTGCTTTATCAGGACAGAGAGCTTCTGCTCACTGACTCGCTCCTATCTTTGTGTTGTGCTTTGCATTGCGATTTTTGCTTCGTTTTTGATTGGTTTTCTTGAGTTCCATAGGCTAGGGTTTTGTTGCAATTTTCGAAGAAATTTTCTTTCTTCTTTGGAGTCTTTTGTTGCAGCGAGTTTGCACTATTTGTCTAGGCTGATTGGCTGAGTTTTTGGTCTTCCGTTGCTCTTATTGATCTTGCTATTGTTAGCTTTATAAGGTTTGGGAGCATTGTTGAAGTTTGTGCTTGAAATTTGGTCTCGTTTTGGCTTGGATTTTGATAGTTGTGCTTGGTCTTTTTGAGCTCTTGCTTTATAAAACTAAAAAGCCCAAAAAACATTTGTTTTGATTTTTGTTTTTTGCATTTCAAAAACTCAAAAAACATTGTCTCTTGTTTTTGTTTTTGTTGTTGCATTTTCATTTTCGTTTGGCCATATCTTTTGGAGCTTTTGTGAAGTTTCTTGCTTCTAGTTTTCGGCTTGATTTTGAGGAGGAGTTGTCATTTGATTTCTTCTTCTTGTTGTTAAGTGTTTTTGGTGTCCTTATTTTAAGAGTTCTTGATTTCAAGAATTAGCTTTCTGGACAACAAAAGATGAGTTAAAACTGAAGGAGCTTTTTGGGAAATTTCACTTTGTTTTAAGAGATTTTTGCATCTTAGGATTTACATGCTTGTAGTGATTTGCATTAGGTGCATTGAATCATTTAGTTAGCTTCTTAGTTTTTGTGAGTGTGAGTTTGCAATTCGAAAAGAAAAATACAATTTTTTAGTCTCGTAGAACTTGTATAGAGATTACTTTTCATCGAAAGACAAAGAACTGCATGTGCATGTAGTTAAGTTTTTATTAATTTCTTTTGCGTCAAAACACCATTGGTTTCATCTCCATATCCTTGTGACTTAATACAACAGCCCTTAAAATAAGCGATTTAATCTAAAATAAACTAGCAAGTTTTACTAAGTGTCAATCACCAACTAGCTAGGTTGTAGGGCCTTGGAATAGGTGAGTGGAGAGTTAACTCTCCAAGGCCGCTCAAACAAACATAGGAGTTGATTAATTGAGCGAAATCCAACTCCGTGAGGTGGACTGGGAAAGCTCTCATCCGAGAGTCAAGCGCGAGGGGAAGTGAAGGTTGAGAAGAGGGATACCCCCCTTCTGATTAGCTGAATCTGACCTCAAGACCGTTCCGCCCAGCTTCTGATACGGATTGGTGTCCATAGTTGCCTCTCCTAGGTTCCACACAGGTGACTGCGGGGGGGAATACCCGTGGTACCTGAGGTAGACGTCGCATCACTTTCAGCAGTACTTCTGGGGGGTGCCCTTGCGAAGCTTGGGTGCTTGAGCCGGCAAAGGCTGTCGTTAGGAGGTCGGCGTAACTATTTCTGATACCTTCGCTAGTTGTTCTGGGCCCTAATCATCCCAGACTACTTTCGGAAGGCCCTATACTTCGCTTTCCTGTATTTTGGTGTCCGGTCCTCATCACCCAGAGTGGAAATACTTGGAGGTTGTTTGCTTGCTATTTCTCAGGGATTTTTATTTTTAGTGAGTGCTCTTTGCTCCTAGCTTGCCTAGCTTTTCACTTTTTTGAGTCTAATATAATAAATCTATAAAAGTGGCTGATCAAGCGCCTCGATGTTCGAGGAGAATCCGGGGGTTATCTCCCGAGAGTGCAGAGCCTTCTTCGAGAAGGCGTAGGAGCGATTTAGCAGGTGGTTTCCACCCTGTGGAGTCTGACGCTGTGGAGAGAGATCCTCCACCAAGGTCTGAAGGTTTCATTGCTGATTCCGGTGTCGGTTCCGAGAGGAGCGTTCCGCTCACCTCGCGAGTGTTGTTTCCTCAGGAAGAAGATTTTCAGATAGAAGATATACCTGAGCCTCCTGCTACAGGTCCATCTCCTCTTCCTCCTGATTATCCGTTTGTTGTTCATTACATCGGACTGGAGTCTGAGAGACCGCCGGATCTTCCGTATCATTCTTATCTTTCGATGGCCACGACTGGGAACGCGGCTTCTACCGTGAGTGCTGCAGGCATTCAGACCCCTGCTTCTGTCGAGGCAGGGGGCACTATTGCTTCATCTTTGATTGCTTCTAGTGCTGCTGTGTTTGGCTCTAGGTTCACCCAAGCACATGCTTCTCATTCTGGTCCCTTCTGTTCAGGGATGTCCATTAGTGGAAATCCCTCTTTTTCCTTTTCCGCCGGTGCAGCTGGATCTACACCCATGTCTAACATGGCTAGTGGATCAGCTTCGTTTCAGGGTTTCCCCTTTGGGACTGGGCACATTCCTAGTTTCAATCCTTCTTTAGGGTTGTTTCCGTTTACGTCCCAGACCCAGAGTTTCAACCCTTGGTCTGGGGGGCAAAGTTCGACTACTTTTACGGGATGGAATCCTGTCTTTACTACAGCGGGGGCAGGGAATCAGTTCTTCGCAGGTCATCAAGGGAATGCTTCTTTCCCTTCGTCGAGTGCATATCAGACCTTTTCTCCTTTGTCTAATGCTTGGAACCCCTATCAGGGGCTCTCCTCTTCATTTAACACTTCAGCGGGGGGAACTGGTCTGGGTTTTGGTAACTCGGCGTGGGGAGGAGGTTCTTCTCCATTTTCTACGAGTCCTTTCTGGCAGCCTGGTGCCTCATCAAATCCAGGCTATTCTTTTCAGAATGTTGGGAATCCATCCCCTCAAGGATGGAATTCTCAGGCTCCGCCTCGCTTACCATTTCTGGCAACGTTAAACTTGCGAGATTTGTCGAAGTTAACTAATGACCCGATTTGATATAGTCCGGGGTGGCCTCCGGTCCCAACCAAACTTCCTTCAGACATTCCAAAGTTTGAAGGTAAGAGTGGGGAGGATCCGGCGGACCACATTACCACTTTCCACTTATGGTGCTCTTCGAACTCCCTGATCGATGACTCGATTAGGTTGAGATTATTTCAACGCACCCTAACTGGGAATGCTGCCAAATGGTATATAGAGCTCACTGGGGGCAGTTTCGCCACATTTGGAGAACTGGCTGTCACATTTCTTAACCATTTTCAGTTGCCCGTCAGATATGAGGCTGGGACCGAACTCCTGGCTAATTTTAAGCAGGATGAGGCAACTCACATTTCTGATCATATTCGGGAATGGAGGAGAAGGAAGAGGCTTATCAAAGCCCATATTCCAGGTGAGTTCCTTCTCGAGTGGTTTTTGAAATCGCTTCAGTCAGACATTTCAAAGGATGTATCCCTATCTGGGGTATTTTCCGAGGAGCAGGCCATCTTTAGGGCCCAGCAGTTAGAATTGATCTATTCTCAGTCTGGGATGCTTTATAAGTATTTACCCAATGCTCCTCGCTCCAAATTGGATTTATCGAAACCCAAACCTGGTCCGCATGGTGATGGGCTTGTCGGATCGGTCAATAGTAGTGCAGCCAACCTGCTTTCTCAATTGCAGCAGTTGTCTTTACAATTTGCTCCTTCTGGTCAGGCTGTGCCTGTTTATTCATCACCTTCCCAGTCTTTGTCCATAAATGCTGTCCAATCTTCTGATCCCAAAGGAAATCAACAATCCGATGGGAAGAAGAAGGGACGTAATAACAAGAAGAAGGGAAAGAACGGGAAGGGCAATGAAAATAAAACCAACGAGCGTGTTGGTGAGGGTCAAAAGGAGAAAAAGAAAGTGAAGTTTCCATGCAAGCTTTGTGCTGGAGACCATCTCACACACCTTTGCCCTAAAATTCAGGATGCTCAGCGCCTGTTATCCCAGCAGGGTTCTTCTAGTTCCCAGGCTATGCTAACAAACCCTTTTCCCCAAGGGCAGCAATTAGTTTTTGGCGCGAACCAAAATCCTGGGGCTTCCTCTGGAGGTACCCAGGAAGGGGAAATTCCATTGAACATCTTTATGATGAGTGCTCACGTGGATGTCGCTACGAGATCCCGTGATTATGGCGGAGAGGAATCTTCGAAAGCTAAGGAAGTTCCTGATGCTACTGAGCCGCTTCATATCACGAAGCCAACTATTGAGTCTATGCCTCGGATGCCGAAAGCATCTTCTAAGCGATCAACGATTAATCCAAACGTGAGGGCTGCCCAGAAATACTCGATTGTAGAAGATCTGGCGCAGAGTCCTTGTGCTATGTCTGCTTTAGAGGTACTCCAGTCTTGTCCGGCTCAGCGCAGTGCTTTGCTCACTGCCATTGGGGCTGTTGATCCGAAAAATTCTCTTCTGATTACTTTTGATATGAATAATTTTAAGAAGAGACTTCCTCATCACATGGCATTTCATATTAAATCATCGTATCGAAAGACCAATATCTTTCGAACGGTGGTTGATGAGGGTGCTTCTACTTGCGTGATGTCTCTCGCATGCTGGAAGACACTTGGATCTCCCAAAGCTGTTCCATCTAGCACTGTTCTTACTGCATTCGATGGTCATTCTCACAGACCCCATGGTATTGTCCCGGCTTTGCCCATCTGTGTTGGGGGCAAAACCGTTAACATAGAGGTTGAGGTAGTGGATGCAGCCTTGGACTACAACCTTCTGTTGGGGAGGAACTGGATATATGAGATGGATGCTATTGCATCCTCATTATTTCGAATTGTATGTTTCCCCCACGAAGGGAGGATAGTCACGGTGGATCAACTGGACTGTCCTCCGGTAGACCTGGATGCGCCTTCTGACTCATCTGTTCCTAAGTTGGATAATGCTAAGGCGCCTGTTGAGAATCTAGGAGTTGGAATGTATTCTTCCCTGATGGGTTCTTTTGATCTTCCTCCTCCTAAGGTGTCTATTAATGCTATTTCATCCTCCAGGGCTCCCCTTCGAAAAGAGTTCTTTCGAACTCATTATTTTTCGGACCCTTGGACCTTACCTTCCTCTACTGCCACATTGGAGGAAGGGCAAGTGGGTGGAATGGCATTCCCGATTTCTGCAGCTGAGATTGCATATCAGTCTATTGTTGACACTGCAGAATCTGATCCAGCTCCTCTTTCACCGGAAGAGTTGGATGGTGATGTGGCTCCGGCTTGGACGCTTACTTGTTCTTCTGCCCAGGATTGTCTAGATACCACTCTTCCATCTGAAGAGGCCATCCTGGAAGCGATGACAGGTGTAGATAGATCGTGGGATGATTTGCATCATCGGTCTTACTTCCTACCTGACTTGAGCGAAGTCGAAACAAGTTTTCCAAGTCCTCAGTCTCCTGGACCTGTTCACCCAGTCTTGAGCCCTTTAGCACCAGCACAGGTTTATGCTGAAGGGAACATGGCTGTGATCTCTCCTACTATCCCGGTGAACATCTCCAGGAATCCCAATATTGTCGAGAACGTTTTCATTGGAGCTGAATGTTCCCATGAAGAAGTTCAAATCTATACCGAGCTCTTCAAAGAGTATAGGGATGTTTTTGCTTGGTCTTATGAGGAAATGCCTGGCATAGACCCATCTATCGTCCGGCATGAGATCAAGACGTATGAAAACGCTAAGCCGGTCAGGCAAAAACTTCGTCCGGTTAATCCTAGGAAGGCAGCAGCTATCAAAGCTGAAGTTGAAAAGCTGCTTAAGGCGGGATTCATTTTCCCAGTTCCTCTGACTGAATGGGTTTCAAACCCCGTTCCTGTTGATAAAAAGCAAGGAACAATTCGAGTGTGCATCGATTTCAGAGACCTGAATAAGGCGTGTCCTAAAGATAATTACCCCACACCCTTCATTGATTAGATTATTGATGAGTGTGCCGGTAACGAAATTTTTTCCTTCATGGACGGTTTTTCTGGTTATAATCAAATTACTATCCGTCCAGAAGATCAACATAAGACCGCATTTATTTGTCCCTGGGGTACATTTGCATATAAGAAAATGCCTTTTGGTCTTAAAAATGCTGGAGCTACCTTTCAGCGGGCCATGTCTTATGCCTTCCACGACATCAAGAAAATTATCGAGGCATACTTAGATGATCTAGCTGCTCATTCTCGAAAGAGGATGGATCATCCAGGTCACCTCCGGAAAATATTTGAAAGATG